>CM075011.1:9149172-9183451 GCA_037576675.1 Pangasius sanitwongsei
TATATATATATATATATATATATATATACACACACACATTGAATATAGAGAAAGTCCAAACTTTTGACCTGGTAGTGTATATATATTTAAAGAGACCTTATGACTACTTAAACCTGAATATTTCAAAAATAACCCTAAACTTCATCATACAGGTTTTTTAATGTTTTTTTTTTATAATAATTTAGCAATAATGAATGTGGAGGGGGTTAAATGTGAAAGCAGGGTAGACAGAAAAATCAACCAGAATGTACAAATAGTACAAGTCCTGGGAAATTATTGAGAGAACTCATGTGTGAACTGAACTGATATATATGACTAAGAAAGAGGATGAGAGAATTATTTACCCTACAATGTACTGACACTATCTGAGGTGGCTGTTTCAAGCATTAGTGACAATAAGAGCCAAATTTCTGGAAACTGTAAAGATTCAGAAATAAATTAGTTGTCGGCTATTTATTCTGAAGACAAACTTGTTTGTCAGACGAATAGCACAGTCCAGGATTTGTTCTACATCACATCCTGTACTGTAATGGTGAATGTACACAATGCCATACATGCCAGAAAAATACAGTTTGAATGTTGCATGTGTTAGAAAATCTGACTTATTTTTGACGAAGTGACAGGTAAGTGTTTCTACAACACAAAATATACAGCATGAGCCAATCAGGTTGCAATATGTAAATGAAGGCCCTGTTTCAAAATTGTATATTCATGTACAGTATATAATCTAGTGCTTATGTTGTCTAAAATACTTTTTATGGAACTGACACATTAAAATATTTAGTATTCAATATGGAAAAATTTAGTTTGACTTTAATTAATTAAGTAGTTTTGAAGTGTTTGTATGTGTACAGCACTGCATATTAGTCTTCAGAGTCTTCATTCTCCTGCTCATATGAAGCTGTTTCCTTTCCATCTTTAAGTTCCTGCATGTTTTCCCCAGATCAGGCTGTGTGAAACTGGGCAGAAGAGCACAAGCTCAGACATACATACCCACTCTACAACACCAAATGCCATCTTGATAGATAGCATGGTGAAAAAGTGTGTGTTGGTGATAATATACTGTATACGTGTGTGACTGCTTTTTTTCATCTATGTAATACAGGCTTCACACAGAGATAGCCGATAGAGTGTGAGTGATGCTGTATACATTTAGAGAGAGAGAAGAAGAAGAAGAAGAAGAAAGAGATCAACAGGTGATTTTTCCTGTTCCTGATCTTACATTGCTTTTGTTCTCTCTCTCCATCTATGAGTGTGTGCGTATGTGTGTGTGCGGGTGTGTGTGTCTGACTGCAAATACAAATTTCTAATTGATTTTTCATCTACATTTTTCATAACAACAGTCTAGATCCCAGACAACAACAAGCACACAAAGCAACACACACACACATGCACATATGTGCGCATACACCCCAACAGCGCCATATCCATGTTGCCATGACAACAGCTCTTTCGCGGTAACAAGCAGGAAGAGAGTGTGTGAGTAGAGTGATAAACACCCAAAGCATGTGCATTTCAGACATCATACATCACCACACATGAAGCGCGCACACACACACACACACACACACAGACAACACACACAATAAGAAGGAACGACACTTTCACTCCACGCTGTTGAGAAGTGTGTATATCTGTGGGTGGGTGTGTAAGACTGATGGCTGAAGATTCAGCACATGGCAGATTCACAACAGCTACTGAAGCTTATAGAAATCTACTTGTTGCGTAAGTATGGAAAAGAAAGAGACAGCGTGTGTGTGTGTTGGTTTGTTTCCATGTCTGTGCATGGTTTTATATGTCCTATGTGGATAGTAGACTAAAGGTAGGTTTCATGTGCATAGGACGCTATGTTTGTGTGTGTGTTTGTGTGTGTGTGTGTCAGTCCTTTTCCATGTCCTTTTCCATATGTGTATGCGTGTTCTTGTATGTTCATGGTTCTGTAGATAATAATCTAAAAGCAGGGTTCATGTGTGTGGGACACTGCTGTGTTGTTTGTCTGTGTGTCTGTGTGTGTGTGTGTGTGTGTGTGTGTGTACCCTACCTTTGGATGGTCGCCTCTGTTTAGTCTGCATGGTCAGTGTGCCAACCACTGCTCCCATGTTGTCGCCGTGGAAACAAGCGTGTCTGAGTGAATGTCACTCCGTCACATGTGCTTCACTCACTTACTCTGTCCCTCTCTCCGTCTTTCCCTCATCCTTTCTTCCCTCCGCTTGACGTTTCTCTTCCTCACTTTGCTCCCCACTTCTTTGCACCCCCTCCCTTCAGTCTCCCCTCCCTCTTTCTCTCTCTCTCTCTCTCTCTCTCTCTCACTCTCTCTACTTCTTGTTGAGTGCTGGCGTCATGCAGTGTGAATCAGGATCAGAGAGCCACTTCATCACACACACTCGCAGCTTATACAAGCATGCCAAACTTGCTACACACACTAACATAAGGAGCCTACAACTTCTAATATCTAATGAAACAGACACAGAAAGAGTGGAAGAAAGACACACAGGGCAGAAGTGTAGATAAGAAACATAATAAGAAATAAGGCATAAGAGGCAAAAATGTGAGAGAAAGAGAAAAAATATGTTTTGGCAAGTGTGTGCAATGGCGCAAGGCTTTATTTTCTATTTAAGATTAAAAAAAAAAAAAAAGCAAAATGGAAAATGACATTCCTCAGTAGCTCCATGTAATATGCCTTGCATTGGAATATTAGAGTGATCAAATCAAACAAGTCAGAAATTTGTCTTTACTATATTCTACTATATTCTATAGTTATGAAAACTGCATAATATGCTGAACTGAAATATCTCTCAGTTTTGCATAATATCTCTCAAACCCATGTAATGTTACAGAATTTTAAAATCTGGGAGATTACTGTAATTAAACTCCACTGTAAGATACCAACACACTGTCTGAAAGCAATTTCTATTTATCGATTTATTTTTCAGATTATTTTTAAAATATATAAATCTGGCCATTAAAACTGTCTTTTATGCTAGTTTTTATTTATAGCCTAATAAGCTATTCAGAAGCCCTGCCCATACAGCAATCATCAAATATTTAATAATAATATCATTCATTTAATTTTTTAAAAAAGGGCAAACACCTTTTACTTATTATTGTCATCGCTGTAGTATCTCAGTGGTGATCTTATATTAACCTGATTTAATATTATCCTGAGAAAACAAGCCATATCAAGCAAACACCCTGCCCACCTCTACATTTGTAACCTAATCTATATATGGAAAAACAGCATTAGTGACACTTTATCAAACTTTGTAAATCATGATCATAAGCAGTATCCATGTCAGTCTCTCTAGTCTTATATCCTCAGGTAAATCGCACTCATGGCAAATGACGACTCATCATCACCATTGACTCAACTGATCAATGTCTGCTCTTAAATCATTGCTGAAATGACCACTGATTAATTCAATGAGTTTTGCTCTGTTAGCTAATTTTTTTTTTTTTAATTAGCATTTAAACACTTTGCCCACTGCCATCTCTTGTGTATGTGATGGGAATGTGCATCGCAGATAATTTGACAGATGGTGTTTATACCACTATGACCTCTTTAACGTTTCAAAACTGAATATATTAGGTTTACACATGTTTTACTATGGCATGTAACTAACAACTTATTCAAAGAAGAAGGACAGCACACTTAGTTAGCAAGCTAGCAAATAAAACATCTTTAGGTAGACTACCTGTTTTTACAGCCATGTTTGTTAAACTGGCTCCTGCCCAAACATGATCTCTGCAGGAAGATCATGGCTATATGCAAGGTATATGCAAGGCTTTTTTCCTATTTTCTCCCCAATTTGGTCACCTGCCTTTTCCCACCCACTAGCTAGCTCCCAACCGGGGAGGGTGGTGCAAACATTTGCTTTCTCTGAGACACATAAGCCTTGTCAACCACAACCTTTGGAATTGCTACTCATGCTGTGTTACAAGGCAGCATAACACAGTCGGAGGACAGCACTATCTACCCTCTTCCACATGAGTTCACAAACACACACTATTGGCCATCCTTCATACCCAGACAGCATGGCCAATTTTGCTGTCTTGACTCTCAGCCACGGATTGCTGTCGTGAGGATTTGAACTCACAACCTCCTGTGTATAGCATACGCAAGATTAGAAAGTAAATAAAAACATTTCTGCATAATTATGCTGAAAAGCATTAATGTTTTCTTAAAGTAGAGGCATCTACATATGCTTTAAGCAGAAAAAAACCCAATTTTGGCCAAATCCAATTTTTTTTTTTTTTCGCTTTTACAGACTTGAGCTCCATTGGTGTTCTACAGGTATTCCCAGACTTCCACACAAATGTAGTCAGCCATCCCAGACAAATTTGCTTAATGAGACTAATGAAGCAAACAAATAATGAAAGCTCAGAGCTATCAGTTTAGCTTTGTATATAAATGCAAGCAACATAAGTCTGTATTGAATTTGATATGCAAATGAAATTGGAAGTATATTAACACCCAAATCACTTATAATGTATAATTCAGACTTTGGGCAGCAGTTGTTTTTTGGGGATGTCACTAATGTAAACATGACCCTGGTACAGGGTTTGACCATTGAGGTGTCCCTGGCTAGCCTTAATAGTCAAACAGTATGAAATCCATTGTGTTGGTTTACACAATTAGTAGCATTTTCTGATGATGCAATTCTTCCCATCTTTTCCTGTGACCATTAAAAAAAAGGCAGTATAACTTTTCTTTGTCTCATGGCTTTAACTGAGCCACATAGCTGAGCCTCATGGCATTTATGGCGATCAAGTCATCAGCTGGAATTATGTTTCTAAGAAGTAAGTCCCTAGGTCCCATACCTCCTAGCGGATAATGCATCAGTGAGCAAGTCCCATTGAAATTAATAGCGGCTAATGTGAATGACTCTCATGTAGTGATTACTAAACTATGTGCTGAGAGAGAAGGTTGACTGCTACTACTGTTTTTAGCTGTTTGACGTCAATAGCCTATTTTTATATCTTCGTCATATTGCCAAAACTAAAGAAGCAGTCTGATAGATTAAATTTGTGGTGGGGAAATGTTACGTAGTGTTGATTTGTCGCTTTGAATTTCCTCATGTTCCTGTAGATTAAGTCATTAAATGAAGTAAAACAGAGCACTTTCAGTCATTTTCATGTCAAATCCATGCACCATCAGTTCATTACATGTAAATATGTTAAACTAGCTCATTGAAGAACACTTCAGATGTGTGAATAAGCCTGCTTCAAAATTTTGAGTGCAACTAAAAATTTTGTGAGTACATTTTTCAGGCTGACACATTTTATGGTGTAGCTGATTAAAACACACAATCAACATTTCAGTTTATCATTAGGTGATTCATAAATCAGACAGAGCTTTATAATCCGTGTTCGTTTTAAACATGCTCGCAATTCAGTATACGTGAAACAAGATCTACCTCAGGGATCTCTGATCTCTTACTGCACAAGATCTTCAGCAGATAATGTCCTCTCTGGCTGTGCAATCGCTTAGCCATGATCTACTGCTTCTACCATTCTGTTTCTGTCTGCTATGAATCTCTCCATTCCTGCACACTCCTCTGGCAATCTCTGACTCAGCTGAGAGAAAAAGAGTCATTTCCTTCAGACAGGGAATGAGTGTTTGATATGTTCCCCTGAGCTTAGCTGAGCTGAGCTGAGAGGTTTCACTAAGCCGAAGCTCACATGGAATTTGCATTTAGGATGTTGTCTTACTCTGTATTTTATACAATTAATTACATTTTTTTAAAAAAAAAAAAAAAGTCCTCCCAATGCGTCACATCCAGGGTGAAATCTTGATTCACACCCTGTGTTTCTGGGATAGGCTCCATGTCCACTGCAACCGTGACCAGAATAAAGCACTTACTGAGGATGAATGAATGATAGATGATGAATGGAAGAATGAATGTCAGGCATATCCAGTCTAATTCAAATTTTATTCTAACACTAGGAAATGTGATGTCTGTAAAAAAAATAAATAAAAAAAAAGACCTAGGAACTTCCCCCTGAGATATGCACAGATATCAGTCCTGCCTGCTGGGCCTTCACCTTCACCACAAATAGCTGATTCAGAGTCTGATCACAGACCGTACAGCAGCCAACACTTAAATCAAAAGTGTCCCAAGGCTCCAGGATTGAGAATGGAGTGATAGAAAATAGAAGCAATCAGGAGACAGAAGAGATGTGTGTGGAGCAATGAATCGGTTATAGTCTTGTTTACAACGAGCACTGCCAGGATGAATGATAGGAAAAAAAGAAAGCAATGACCTCTCTATATTTTCTTTCCACCATCAGAGTAAGAGAAAGAATAAATGGAACTTGTTTTGGTGTGAGTCATACCCTTGATTAATTTTGCTGTTGTTAATCCCTCCTAGCCAGAAGTTTCCATTTTTAAAATTGTATAATCTTTTTTTTGTAATATTCCCTACAGTCATACATCTCTGTCTCTATCCCCCACTGTTTCACCTTGACTGTGGTGAATGTGGCAAGGTGATTGTACACCGACCAGAGCTCATCAGCAAGATATAACAGCAGACAGATGGAGAAACATAGCAATATACATTCAACATTATTGAATTATGCAACAGGAAGTGCACAATATCTTCATGATCTGCAGAAGGCTGGTGCATGCCACCCTGTTGCTCTGTACAGACATAATTATGCTGCATGTCTAAATACACATATGTGATGAAGAGGCAGAAGAAGAAGAAGAAGTTGTCAGTATGAGTAGCACTAATAAATATATAAATTACTTAATTAATCATAACAACTCAAAATGCTAAAATCCTAAATTTCATAATTTTGTTCTCTTTGTGATTCAGTACACACAATAAATTAAAAACCTCCCTTTAACTCTAAGAAAGATCCTTTCTTTTACTTCCTGCCTAATAGTTGTAAACATTTTTTTTACAACTGTTAACAAGCATTTTTCAGTATGATGTTCACTTATTCTCTGAAGAAGGCAGATTAATGCAGATCCACTATTTTATTTATAAATCTATGAAGTAATAAAAATTATTTGATCTGTAGTATTGTAATTAGTTTATGAATCTTTGGTTGATCTATTCAGTGTAAACAATGTATAGATTAAAAAAACTTATAACAACCAAAAAAAAAAAAATTGTACTGTATATCTTTACTGTATAGGGACAACTGATGTGATAGGAAAACTACTTTATACAATCTGTAATTATTTTTTAAACTTTACCTTTTAAATACATATACAATCTTATAGTAATTTTACAGAATATGCAAAAATATAAAGATAAACAAAAAAATAATTATAACAGGGGAAAAAAGGCTCAAGCCTTCCGCATGCACACACAGTGCGGTTTGTACCACTCTGATTCAGAACACTCACTGTGGACCTTTTAGGGTTTTATTATTGCGCAGTATACTCTCTCACTTATCTTTTTGAAATCCAGCCTATCCATTTGGTTTTGAACTTTAATACAATTAGTTTTGACAGAAAGAACGTAAACATTTTTAAATTGTGCTGTAGAGTTACAGTATTGCTGGTGGTAGAAAATGAGTGAAAACCATTAAAACTGTTTTTACTGTCTGGTTCACACAGAGCACTGTTGTGCTAACTGTGTGGAAAAACTTGGTAGTGACACAATATACGCTCCTAACCTCATGCTACAAGTGTACACTCAGGACGTGGGTGAAGCTCACTCCTGAGTGTGTAGGGAAGTTATTGAAGTGGTTTCGAAACAGACTAAATGCTAAGTAGCTAAACTCAAGATATCCACACAGTCCAAATAATAAATGCATCCAACACTCCAATATTGGAGACTTAATCACATAATTGCTTCAAGAATCTTAACACTAGTGGGACAGTTGTATCCCAGCTAACAAAAAAACGGTTCTAAGAAAGTCTGCGGTCATAATAGTCAACACTTCAATACTCAGAAAACATCTACACATTTGGTAGCTACACTGTATTATACTTCAGTTACAGGAATGAAACTTGATAAAGTGATAAAGTACAAAAAGTCCTGAATCATAAGGTGGGGACAGATGGATGTATATGCAAATTATTTATTAAAACTCCAAATCAGAAAAAATGAAAAATGAAGGGTAGGACCAAATTGCAAAAAAAGAAAGAAAGAAAAGAAAGAAAGAAAGAAAGAAAGAAAGAATGCGCAACCACAGAAACACTGAGAAAGGCACACTGGCCTGAAAAAAACCTCTCAAGGACTGTTGCTGAATGAACTGGGATAAATATACAAAAGGAAATGAGGGTTAACAGGAAACAGGTGAGTTCAGCAGACAGGATTTGTTGTGGCTTCTGGATTGACAGTGGATTCAGGTGCAATACAGGGAAAAAAAAAAGGCTAGAATGTCAACTAAGGATATTGTAAAGCTGGAAAAGATCATCACTAGCCTTCAACTAAGGTTTTTAAATGAAGCTAACTTTAATACCTTCAGGAAACGGAGTACTTTATATATAAATAAACAGCCACAAAGATGGATGGGTGTGAAGCATAATTAAGCCCTGTGTAGCTACATATCGGTGGTAAACTAATGTGAAACATTAATTACTAAAACACTGGCTCGATATCAACTCAGAAAAAAAAAAAATCAGAAACGACAAGAAAATTAATCTCCATCTCTCTCTTTGACAGATTCAAAGGTATGTACTCTTAATCATCACATGGCATGTTTGACTATGAAACACACACACACACACAAATACACTGTAGAGTTTCCCAAATACAGAATATTTGAGAGTGTGATCACACCATATCTTCAGTTTCACCCACACAAATCTATTTACCTAATAGAGGAGCAGTCAATAAAATTCTGTTCCTTTCTCAGTTCAGGGAAACTTGTTGAAATTCATGACTATGCTAAACAGATATACTGAAGCTAAAAATTAGGTTGTAAAAATGCTGGAATATTCCTTTAAATGGGGTGGAAGGGCAAGAACATTTCCATTTGAGGAACTGCCAAAAGTCTTCTACAGATGGTACTTCACGATTTTACTTTACATTTGGCTATTATTAAAATGATGTGACTCTCTACTGCAGTTTCAAACTGCTGCCCATTAGCTTGCTTAGCACAGTCCTAAAAGCTATCTATCTGACCATTCACTGTATTACCCTAATCAATCTACCAAATTACAAAAAGCTGACTATTCGCAGTTTTAGCCCTATGCTAAAGACTTCCCTCTGTAATTATATAGCGTATAACAATTCTTTACCATATTAGCTTGACACAAGTGCAGTTACAGTGTTTTTAGCCAGTAGGATACGACCATGCAGGTCACGGACACAAATTGCTACTGACACAATGATCTACAACTGTTTCATCACAAGAGAGATAAAAAATACATAGAATAGGGTTCGCGGTTTAGAAACAGTGAAGTGAGGAAAGAGAGAACTATAAGCCAGATAAGATAAACCCATAAATCGACAAAATAGACCAAAACACCAGATTAGCATGCCACTACCCAAAATGAAATTACCCCTGGTAGGATTTGTTGCCAGGCAATCTAAGTCAGGGTATTATTGTCATCCAATCTGTGTGGAAGAGCCTGGAAAATAGATTATTACCATTACAATTGTAATTTCAACTATTTACATCGAATAACGTGTATTATTTTTGCTTATATATCATTAACAAAATGGTAATATGAATAATAAAATGATATTTATCATTAACAAAATTGCACTTGATACATGACAAAGGGTCTCTTTTTTTTTTTCCTTTCTTATCTCCCTGCATTCAGTAAGCTTAAAATATTTATGCAATTCATTAAGGGCTATATTCAGAGTTGGCAACTAAAAGTCTAAAATTAATGTCAATATTTACATGGGGAAGGTTGCTTGAATTCAGAGTGAGGTTACATAGGTACTTACATTAAGATTATGTTTTGGGTGGTACATTCAGATTAATAAAATTACCTGTGTGGAGTTCACACAATTTAGAAAAAAATGAATAAAAATCAAGATGAATACAATTATATATAAATGAGAAAAAGGTAAGCACTAAAATGAACATCTGATAGGATTCTAGTATATTGCCAATATATTGCTTCATAGTAAGCACTAGTTGTAATAATCACAGTAATCCCTGCAAATTAAATCAAATAGAATTTGGTCTAACACGTGCTTTCTGATTTAAAACTACAGCCACAGAAATCGTGAAGTTTAGACAGAGATGAATAACATCTATTGTTTAGATCTATTGAGTTGCAGCCATAGGCATTACATTTATTTTATTGTATTATATCATGTGCCACCAATTTGTGCACAGAATTTATTGTGGCCACAAGATACTAAATCATGAAATTAAGAAATCAAAATATGTGTGTGAGATAAAGTTATTTTATTGTGATTTTGATTTTTGATTGAATCAGTAGAATAAAGCATGGTTTGATTGGTTTAATGGATGTTTTTTTTTTTCCACTGATGTGCTTTCCTGTAAAGAAAATATGCTCATGGCTTAAAGGATTAACTGAACAAGCACTCATCTGCTTATGAACCACAAGAAGCAAATTGAATGTCTTCCTGCTCAGACGATATCTACCTTCCACTCGATTGGCTAAACACAGTGAAGTGGACAAATCCATTTGCATAAAGTTGAGCTCTGCTGAACATGTGAACCATCACACACCAGTGGTGGTAATATTAGCACCACTAAATGCATGGCTGCATTTGGGATCATCTGCAGTGGTTGTGTATAGTGACGTAACGGAACATATTGTGTATAGTGGGTCACATTTTCCCCACTGCTCTTACAAGATAGGATTAAGGTGTATATTGGCCATATCTACCTGCATCATGGGTAATAAAAAAGAAACAACAACAAAGGCCAGCTAGGACTGCATTATCACTGAATTCTGAAGAGAAAGAGAAACAAGATACAAATACTATGTGCAATAAATGAAAAGGCAACAGATTACATGCAGAGATATGGTTTGATTTACACAAATATGCTTTTTATTTAATGCTTCCTGTGCATTTGTGATGTATTTGTGATGTATTCCATAAACAATGCATGTTTCTGTAGAACACTGTTAGTTTAATCGCACCTCTCCTACCTTCACACCCACTGTTATACTGACTAATGAAAAACCATATGTCATTACCACCACACACTCCCCAAAGAGGAATCATCACTCTCTCTCTCTCTCTCTCTCTCTCTCTCAGCTGCACAGCTCCTGAATTACACAAGGTCCCAATTGTCTATCAAGTGCTCTAGTGTTATTTGGTTTCTCTCTCTCTCTCTCTCTATCTCTCTATCTATCTATCTATCTATCTCACCCACAATCTCAACAATGACCTGATTTCTTCTCCTACTGTTCTATTGGTCTCTCTGCCTCTCTCTCTCACACACTGTTTTGCAGTTTGGCAGGATAGGTTAGAGCCGTGTCCTTATGTAATGAATGAATCAGACATGCCTTATGTATGAGACAGTAGCTGCTAGTATCACAGCTTTCCAAATCTCATTTACTGTCTTTATGAATAGAAACAGAGAGAGAGAGAGAGAGAGCGAGAGAGAGTTCAAAAGAGTTCCCCTTTACAACGCCTTCTCTGCCTCAGATTATTTTTCACCATTCTTGATGAAGAGGGTCACATGTCTGGAAGTCAGCAGCTCAATTCTGGAAGATTTAGTAAAAAAAAAAAAAAAAAGTAGCAGTTGTTTTATGAACATAATCATTTGGTAACTTTTTTTTTGCCAAAACTGTCATTGCATTATATCTCTCTCAAGAAGCAGTTTGGGCAGAAATGTGCTGAACAAACTGTTCAGCTCAGACTAACTGAATTCCTCAGGGACATCATAACAGACCATATCACTTCAACAAGGCTTGGCGGGCCAAGCTTTTGTAGACTATAGATGGCCATAGCTGTGTCCAAAACAGAAAGCAGCTGGCTTGATGGCTTTCTGCTTATGCTGTCTCATGAGTCAGTGTCTTGAGACAGGCTTTGAAGGCAACATTTATCACAACATTGCCAAGATAGAGGCATATGCTAACACCCACTACTCTCAAAAGTCTGTTAAGCATGATAGAATATCACATAAAGTATCACTGCAGATAATAGACAAAAATATTATGTGACTACACCAGCATTTTTTCTCTAGAAATAAAATTGGAATGCCATATTAAAAACATTTTTTTCCACAGCTGATGCACAGGATTCATACAAGGATGCATACATTCAATTTGGACATGACTTGATGTCTTTCTGCCTCCAAATACAGCCTGACCCTACATTCACACTAGCAACAAAGCAACATTCAACCATTAATTTTCTATGTACATGCATATGACATTGAGCTACAATTTCAGTGACAGCAAAATTAGGTTTGATGAAGTAAAATGACAAATCCAAAGGATTGGCTTGAATGATTCCTTGGACCAATCCACTGATGTGTGCGGTCCAACATTATTTCAATCACCTACTCACAACTTTAGTTTCTGCTCTCAGTTAGTTCCAATTTACTGACTGACTTGCAAAAATGGAAGAAAAATTCATAACCATGGTTTCATGTTATCCTGTCATATACAACCTCTCACATGTCAAATGTATTGAGGCATTATGAAGATAAAGCTTGGAAGGAAGTAACAGAGATTGGTGCGTGTATGTAGCTAGTACAGTGTATGCAGCTAGTACAACCTGTTTTGCTAATCTGCAAATGAAGCTATTATGAAGCCTGCTGAATTAGTGCATTATTTAATTTGTGTTTAACTAATTAGCTTTAGAAGCTATATATAGCTACAGCTGTTTCTCATTGGAACTCAAAAAAAAAATGCTGGACAGTGCAAGCCCACATGTGACATCAGTAACAGTTTCTACACACTCACAAGAGACAAACTACGAGTGACGTGCTAATTGCCCGCTAGTCATGAGCATCTTTTACATTTCAGACACCCTGTATATAAATTTTTTCACAGTAGTAACATCACAACCTTGAGCAATTCAAAATATAGGCTATGCTTGCTACTTAGCTTTCATATATGGAACGACAGTAGAGACTGGGGCCGGAATGGTATATTTTGGAAATTTTAACAATGTTTACACAGTATTCTTAATAAAATATACTATATGGACAAAAGTTTGACCATCAATCCCATATGTGAGTCTTCCTCAAACTGCTGCCACAAAGTTGGAAGCACACAATTGTATAGGATGACATGTATAGATGTATGCCATAGCATTGCAATTTGCCTTCACTGGAGCTAAGAGGCCCAAACATGTTCCAGCATGACAATGCCCCTGTACACAAAGCAAGATCCATAAACACATGGTTCGCCAAGGTTGGAGTGGAAGAACTCGAGTGGCTCCTCAGCTCAACCCCACCTCTGGAATTAACTGCAATGCCGACTGTGTGCCAGACCTCCTTGCCTGACCTCACTAATGTTCTTATAGGAAATGGGTATGATGATAATGAATGGGTAAATCCCCACAGCCATGCTCCCATATCTAGTGGAAAGCCTTTCCAGAAGAGTGGAGCTTATTATTACAACAAAGGGGGCCTACATCTGGAATGGGATGTTCATAAAGCAGATATGGGTGTGATGGTAAGGTGTCCACAAACTTTTGACCATATACTGTAGTGTATATAAAAGATATTACAAATTTTCACTATAAATTCCATTTGGGATCATCAAAAATTGCTTCATTTGTGGAATTTAAGGTCAGCAGTGTAGATAAGCTTTACTTTTTTATATCAGTATTGCTTTTCAGCAAAAGTGGCACCCAACTAACTGATTCAGTGGCCTCATTTAAAAATAACTTGATACTGCAGCCCTGCATTCTGAAAGTACACTCTCGGTGCATGACTTAATTTCTATCTTGTCTGGATGTGTGTACTGGTGAGGAATGCCACTGTTTAGTTTGCAGACCGAAGCCCCAGTCTCATTTTCTATGGGCTGTGCTGAAGCATTTTATGGTTCTTCCTGGCGATGTTTGATCTCACCGTAACTTCCTGCCCTATCAGTGGTACTACCTCATCCTAACATGTCCAGTAAAAATGATATATATTTAATATCTATTATACCGAGAACATGAAAAAAGAAATACTGTCCATTGCCATGTTATTTAGAAATATCCTGTATGGCTAGATAGTTTAAGACAAACATTACATTGGAGAGTGAGCAAAGATCTATTTGTTGAGATATTAGGCTTTATTTATTGTTATTTTATTGTTTGTTGTTGGTTTCAGCCCATGGAGCCATTAATGTCTTCGTCCCCCTACCATTAATATTGGATATCTTATTCCAATCTATATTTTGAAATGTTATCAGAAATGTGTGGAAAGATTAAATGTTTAAAAGGGATGTAAAAGGGCTGTGCAATGTTTTCTTCCTAGGATGCTGTATTTTCCTGCACGCTTTATCTTATATAGTAACCTTTTATTTCTGTTGTTTAAAATGTTACAAAAATGTGTGAATATGTGTTTGGAAAATAGTTGCACAGGGCCTGTTGTTTTCTTCCGTTTATCCTTTATTTTTACTGCACTATTTTTTATTGACGTGTAATCAAATGCTGCTTTTTGATTGGCTGTTAAATGTACATTGCTTTTGCCCTTCTTGCATTTTTCCTTTTTTCTTAATTTGTATAATATATGACGTGCTTAGAACTTGCGCCATCATTTCTAAACAGAGGAAGCAGAAAGAAAATACTTAAAGCAACAGTGTTCTTCTCCAAAGTAGCAGGTGCTGGTTGAGTGTATAAAACTATATACACTAAACTAAATAGTGCTGAAAAATTTTAACTTTAAGATCTTAAATTTTTTTAAGAATAAAAACATATTTTCTGATAAACATAAGACACCTGATGCATCGTATGATGTGTGCAAGGATTTAGATGTACTATAAATAATATGTATATGTTATTGTGTGTATGTTAACAGGGCCATGATAAAAACGCTTTTGTGTGATTTCCCCAGTAAAGTAAACAAAACAGACACAAATATAGAAGCACATGTAGGAAAGTACATACATACACACATTGTGATGAGAGTAAGTGATTTAGTATAGGGTTACTTTAGGATACAAAGGATGTAATATTTTACACACACACACACACACACACACAGTGGGTGATTTAGCATTAGGTAGCACAGCAGTAGAATACCATTGCCTTTTATAGAGTGGCAGCTCATTGTGTATTTACATAAACTCATCCAGCAGCTGTGAGACAAGATTCATTGTGAATGAACATGGCTTGCTCACATACTTGCACACTTTCTCTCTTTCTCTCTCTGTCTCTTTCTCGCTCTCGGTCTCTCACTCACTCACTCAGTCACACATTCACACACACACACACACACACACACACACACACACACACACACAAAGAAAGATATAATTAGCCTCAACCCTTATGTCTATGAGAAACCTTATAGGCATTCCTATATTCAATTCAATTCAATTCAATTCAATTCAATGTTATTTGCATAGCACTCTTAACAATAGCCATTGACAGAAAGCAGCTTTACAGAAATCCACTGACAGTGTCAAGAAAGAACTCCCTGAGATGACAATATGGTACAATATAACTTATTAACTCCATGATAACTCAAATAACTCAGCTCACACAATCACATATTTAGAGTTATAATAGGATTCTCTCATAGAGGCATGTACTCATGGGGTCAAGGCTGTATTCTTACAGGTATTAGACACACACGCACACATGTATTCACGCACACACACACACACACACACGCACACATGCATTCGCGCATACACACACACTCAAGCATGCACGCACACATACTCCAAAGCCACGGTTACACACAGGATTTAAACTTGAAGGACAAGCAAAGTCAATCTTACCTTTGTGATAGTCCACCTGTTTGCTATGTGTCAAAAAAGTCCCAATAACAAGCCCCATTCCTGATGAAAGTGTGTGTGTGTGTGTGTGTGTGTGTGTGTGTGTGTGCCTGTTCCGTTATTTCCAGGAACCACCTCAGATTCCCCTTATCCTCTAACTAAGTCTAATGTTCTTTCTGTCTGCTATTAAGCATAGACCTTCACATCCTACCTCACCTGTCCTCTTTTCTCTCTCCCACTCCTCTCTATTTCCCCTTTTTCTCCCTATTCTCATCTCTCTTTTCACCACCCTCCTTTTCATTTGGCAGTGTCTCTCTTTTCTATCCACTCCCTCTTAACCGTGTTCTTCTATGCATATAAATCAATGTCACTCAAGATCTCGCTCTTATTAAGAGAGATCACACTGAAGAAGATTCAGAATCACGCACAGACTGACCAAGAGCTGAAATAAAGATAATGTGGGTCGTCGTACTTTTCTTTTTGATTCACAGGAAGATTTTTGTCTTCACAGCAATATAAAGAACAGAAAGGAAAGAAAGGAAAAGAGGTAATGTAGTCTCTTAATGGGAAGCATACATATTCAGGTGTGGCACCATCGCCACTCAAAAGCTAACTAAGGCTGTTTAAGACCTCACAGAGTACACCGTTTATTCCTGACGCTGATGTAACAAAAATAATAGTTACTGTCAAAAGATGATGCATTAATTTTAAATGTACATATTTTGGCATCTGCAAGAAAGAAGCTTGAAAAACTGGCCTGGGTGACAAAACCCACTGTTTTTTCAAAACTTCCACTAAATGATGAACACAAATAAACATAAACCGATGTGTCGTTATAACGGGTATTGGCATAGACACCCATACAAAACATTCTCATAACAATAAACACTTAATCTAATAAAACAAAGACATTAAAAATCACATTATTGGGCAGCCCGGGGGTTCATGGGTATGCAAAATAGTGCATTACCAAGGCACAGTGACACTACAATATATATCATTCATAACACTAGATTTAGATAGTCTGCTTTAGAAACAAACCTTCTATATACTGTCATGAACCAGCCTATCAAATAATTCTAAACAGCATGTCAAATAATGTTTAATGTCTTTCAAAAAATGTCATAAAATGTATCAAAAGAGTTCGCATGAGTTTGAAATCGTGATAGGACTAAGGATGAGCTGAGTCTAAGGTTATCCAGTAAGCAACAAGAGCTACACTGGACTATCCAAATAAAGTGAAAGCAAATGGGAGAAAATGGCAGTCTATGACTCATGTACTAAACCATAAACTGGAAATGAAGTGAACTTAAGATACAAGTACATATAAGTACAAAAGTATAAATACAATATAACAGTCTACAGAGGGTATAAAGAATATCTACTAAAAATTAACAACCATAAACTGTTGACAGTCACATGACAGGTTGTTGATGGTCTCAAAAGTGTCTGGAATCGATGATCCAAATAAAGTGTTACCTAAGATTTTTTTATGTCTGCACAACGTTTTATGATTATTCACCAATTTCAGACATCCTTAAGTATAATGTGTAAATGCATTGTTTAGCTGGTAACACACCAGTGACTGCAATCAGCAAATGAATAGACACCCTACATTGTCTAAAACAATAAAAAGTGGAATAGTAATAACATGCAGCTAACAATGATTCGAAACTACACTGTGCTGATGTCTTCTCAGTTAGCAAACAAGCTGCATGTGACATTGTTTAGATGTGATTTGTGATCATTGTGCTAACATTGCTAGATGTGTATATGCTGTCTGGGCTGCATTAAGCACAGCTGGAGAAGAAAACATTGTCCTATGGAAAGTATTTAACTAACCTTAGTTGATAAAACCATTTTACATAGAGCATAAGATTATAAATTGTGACCATGGTTACTATGAAAAAAGATGAATGCAAAGATGAGTAATTTTTTTGGTCTGTGAAAAATGTAGCTAGTTTCACTAGCTAGCTAATAGCTAGCAATGATACCTTCACATTATGACACATGCAGTATGTGACTGGGCTAAACACTGAGATGCAGTCAAATCTTGTTCAGCATCAACATTGAGGAGCTTCAACATGTGATAGGTTGATCTTGTAAGAATCCTGTCAACAATCCATCATCAGCTGTTTTCTTTATACCTACAATACCTATTTAAATCCACACCATGTGAAACGAACACAGTAAACGGCAGCACTGTGGCAGTAAGTGAGATCAGCATGTTGAAAAATATTTATTCTTCTGGATTGAAAAAAGGAAAACTGATAAAGATATGATGTGGTGCATAATAGTTAATTTATCTCTTCAGACTAACAGCAGTTTGTCAGTCAGCTAGTTTAAATATGTCACATTTTTAACATGTTAGCTTGCCACCAAGCATAACAACACAAAACAGAACTAGAAAGTGGTTTCATACAAACACACACACACACACACACACGCCTGGTGGTGTTTATTGGCCATTGCTATTCCTCACATGGCTTTATTTAAGACTGCACACCTCACTTCTGCATGATGCATCTCGAGAGACCAATATGGCAGCCATTATAGATTCAGATTTACCCGTTAGCAGCTAATCGATTTGGCTACAGTACAGAGAGAGAGAGAGAGACAGACATAAGGGAGAGAGGAAGGAAAAGCAGACACAAGAAAATGGAAAGAGCAGCAGAGGATGAAAAATTAATGTAATTGGGTGTAAAGTAAAAGACAGAATGGCGGTAGCTGGATAATATGTACAGTATGTTTAAAATGTAATTTAAAATTTAATAACAGACAATTTGGTTAATGTGAACATAAAGGCTAGAGATTAAAAAGGGAGCCTTGAACTCAGGAAAATAACTTTTCTTTATTTTCCATATTTTCCGACTTGCTTCTAACAGTGAACTTTAATGGAATCAGGTTTAATGCATTAACCATCATGATGGAAACTGATTACATCTCCCCTGTTATATTACTTTCACATTACTCTGAGCATTGTGGTTTGTGAGGCTGACTTGCTGCACCTTGCTGTTGTTTGAAGTGCATGTTAAGCAGAGGTTTATTATTCCAGTAATAAACCTCTATTCATAAGTGCCCTAGCAAGGGTACGAAGAGACACAGCCCCAATTCACCAAATGCTCCCTAATGGTAAATTAATATTACGCAGAAATAAACTGCTCAGATGAAGTTGTGTTGCAAAATAACTTCATCTCACTAATTAAAGGAAATTTACTAAAGATGACCACAACATTGTAGGTTTGTCACAGATGAACAACACGTTTACTCATATGGTAGATGCTTTTATCTAGTGCGAGTTACTTATAGACTTTGCTCAAGGACCCAAGTCTTAACCATAAGCTGTAACTTTTCATAACTGAAAGTTAGTAAAATTTCCCAAAGAGAATTGTATTACAATACATTATATTTATTGACTCAAAGATTCATTCATGTATTCAACTTCAGTAACTGCTTTATCCTGATCTGGGATGCAGTGGATCCAGAGCATATCCCTGGAACACTGGGCATGAGGAAGGGATACACCCTGAATGGGATGCCAGTCCATCTTAGGGCACACACATTAGACAGACAGTAACCTGAGCTCAAGGCACCCTGAAGCTGTGAGGAGTTACTTGTAATCTGGCCATTTTTATTGGTCCTTTTGTTTTCATTGTTTCATTTCATTTCACTGTCCCTGGCTTTTATTCATCAATGTTTCATACATTCAAATGTGACTGTAAAACAAGCATACACAAATTGCCCCAACAGTTTCATTATTCATTCACCTTTGGCATATCGGTACGAACAAACCCACATCTGGTCTGAGTGGATGTTTATTCAGTTTAAGTGTAATCATTAAAAAAATTAAACAAAATCAATATCAACACCATTGGTACTTATAGCAAGTATAGCAAGAGAAGTAGGTGCAGCAATAAAAATAGTGAGTACCAGTGATCCATTAATCACTACTGCACATGCAAAAATCTCATAATAAATATAGGTATATAATAATATAAATGTAAATGTGAATCAGAATGCTGACCATGTATCTTTATCAGCTCATTCAGTTGAGTAATAGGCATATTTTATTACAAGAAGCTGACCATTAATAACTGTTGTTTTATTTGCAGCAGCCTCAGACAAAATCTTCTATTTCAGCTTCAATGAAATGTATTTCTTCTCTTCATTTGTATCATTTGCTTCATTGCATCAGTCCTGATAGCCTGGAGAATGCTTTCCTTTTATTGCTTCATTTATGATAATGCATGCATAAATTAGATGTACTGTACTGTATATGAGAGTTAATAGGGGTGTACCATATGAATATAACATGTAAATAAGGGAATAGTGGGAGGAGCTTGCATCCACACAGCTGAAATTGATTCATCATTTGTGCTCAACTCAAGGTGATGTCATACTGTTATATGAATCTGACACAAATTCGTTCATATTCATTGTTCATTCAGTGTACTGAAATTTGTGCTTGTTGCTATGTAACTTTGATGAATATGGACCTGTTAGAATACGGACCAGTGGCAATTCTAGCAAGGGTCTGGGATGGCTAGTGCCTCTGTGACACCGAGGTCTGACCCCCTGTGTTCCTTAAAATAAGCAATTGAAAAGCAATGTGAAAGAAACAGTGGGCTGCAGAAAATACTGGTATTTTGGTAACACAGTCAGGTTTCAAATATCTTCATAATTATAGGCAAACTTACAAATCCTAACAGTTTATCAGCTGCAATGAGTTAGATAAATGGTGATCTATTCCCAAATTGCTCAGCAACCTTTTCTTTTGAACATTATTTTTTATTATTATTATTATTGATCTCTTATTGACAGTGTGCAATTCTTTCTTGCCCAGGCTGGTTACAAATTGTTGTATTCTGATGTATTATTCTTATGGTACCGAACTTGATATTTTCATCTTAGCACATCAGTGCCATTTTTTATAAAATGACAGCATGTGAAACAAGTATTGTACAGGTTACTGAACAGTTAAACTGTTTAGGGCTGTTTGCAGATGATAACAAGCACACTGCTTTTTCTACACCTAAAACCTGACAATTGTGACTTTTCGACCAAAAAGCTATCAATTCCCTGATGTTTGCAGGAGTCAAAGATGCACACACTTTCCTGTTTGTGTAATTACAGCCATGTAGGAGTGAAAATGGCAAAGTAATTCATCACTGAACTCTGACCTTTTCTAAACAGTTTATCCCGGCCCTTAATTATGTGCAGCCTGTAACATTCACGCAGAGAATAATCTTACGTCCTGGTATTTTTTGTTTTCTTTTCATTTTAAAAGACCAGAAGCTCACACACAAGGGCATTTACCACACACACACACACACACACACACACACACACACACACACACACTGTAAGTGCATTATTCATACCACCAGCGGGAGAGAGAGAGAATAAGAGAATACAAGAGAGAAAAAGAAAGGAGAAATAAAGAAAAAAAGAAGTAAATATATGGACATATAGAAAAGACTACTATAAGTAAAAGACAAGCTGGATATAACTACTACATCAGCCATTAGTGGATATTCGGTGTTGACTATAAAGTACATAAAAATGTTTTTTTAAACGTAATCTGATCTAATCTGATTAATTTTTGAACTGTATCCTATCTAATTGGTTTATTGGTTCCATTGTAGAATAATGTACTGAGATAAAAAAAAAAAGACAAAGCTATCATTCTGTGACTTTTATTACTGAACAAGTGACAAATATAAATATGTAATACATGGCCAGTTCACATACTCATGCTAACATTAGATGAAATACTTCAAAATCAGCAAAGCACACACATAATTTAAGCTACTAACTAAGTCTAACAGTTCAGAATAATCATACAGATACACACATCTCCCTTCATCTTGCATTGTAAGTTAAGTGTCCTTTCAGTGTGAAATCAAACACAACTGACATTATACCAGCCAGAGTGACAATTGCTATGTAGTTTATATCCACAGTAAAAAAAAAAAAAAAAAAAAAAAAGTCTATGATTGACAGCTGAAACAGTAATCTAGGAATTTCAGTTCACTCAAAAAGTTTCTGTAATCTGTTGATCAAATGATTCCTACTCTGATGCAGTGTTTCGCTTGTGTAATTAGATTATATAATCCAGAATGCATGTAGTCTATTTCTAATCAAATCACAGGCTTACACACTGTATGACAGATTCAACTTGGACTTTTGTTCATATTTAATTTCCAAATAAATATTAACAGCTGTCATATGAATGTTTTAAAGTGAGACTTGCTTTGCCTGTAGGGTAGGCTGGGGTTTAGGGACTGTGTGTGTGTGTGTGTGTGTGTGTGTGTGTGTGTGTGTGTGTGTGTGTGTGGGATGTATGCTTCTGTTTAGTCTAAAAAAAAAAAAAAGGTAGTGAGAATTCAGACATACAGTATTAGGACAGGTTTTGAATGTCCACATTGTCTAAGCTTTCTTGCCATTAAATAAAAAACACTGACACATGATACATTTCTGAAATCCTCAAGGTGTTATCCCTTTTTCCACTGGATTATTCAGACTAGCTAATTAAGTCTTGTCCCTGCATAACATGGTGTCAACACCCAATCATTTATTTTAATAATGCTTCAACACACACACACACACACACACAAACTTTTCTAGGTTATAATGGCCGTGAAGGCTGAGTCAAGCAGGCTGGCTCAGTCAGATGTGGAAGTGATCTAACCCTAGTGTGGCAGCTGAAGCAATAATTATGATGAATTATAATATTAATATCAGACAAACAGATCTCTCGCTGGCTGACAGATAATTACGTGACAGCATTATACACAGCATACACCTCTAAAACACACACACACACACATGCACACAAGGGTAATTTGAGAAATTGTCCAACCACCCCATCCTTCCTCTTTAGTTTGGGTTAATACTGGTTCATCAAACCGACTCAGTTGACCTTGGTATAACCTTAAATATATTCTTATACTGTGTGAAATACAGAATTAATTCTATATAACACTCCTTACTGCACAATACGATCAAAGTTTGCTTAAAGTTTTTTTTTCAAGCTTTAATAATAATTAAATATTGTAATTACATTAATATTGTATTTGCTGTACTTATAATGGATCACATAGTTATAGAATATGTAGCCTAAAACAAGTGTTGTGGCTGACTTTTTTTTTTTTCTTTTTGTATTCTTTTGTCATATCTAATTAACACATGAATTATAATTGCACAGTATGTTCTTTTTTAATATAATGGGAGGGAAGCGTGGAAGGTATTATAAGTGAAATGTCTTCCTCTAGTGTTAATATGAAAAATTGCAACCGAGAGAAACAAGTAGTTAACAGAGGCGCAATACTGACCTCTAGTGGTTAAAAACATTACATTACAATTACATCTACCTTCATTTCTTAATTTGGAAGACATTTTTATCAAAGTGACTTAAACATGAAGCAGAATGCATTCAAAACATTGACCAAAAATGATAGAAGTGCAGCAAATCTTCAATCTAATTTCCAACAACTGATGAAAAAAGAAGTTCAGATAATACACACACACACACACACACACACAAACTAAACACAGGGGTTGTAGCTAGTGCTAGTCACAAAGTTTGAAAGTCTAAGAACAGTTATAAAAGACTGCAACATGTGTACCTATGGGCAACAAGAATCACATCAACTGGTAACAGCACAGAATAACAATGATATTTATGGAACGCAGTATGCTCATATGCACAGTATGACAAATTATGTACTATAAATGACAAAATAAAAATCACATCACAGTGCTGGAGATTACCAACTACCAACTAATATCAATGCTTCTATGGTTATTATTTAATTAATGATAGTAATTAATTATTAGTTAATCATTCAGTTATTAAAAGTAAGCCTGAAAAGGAAGTGGAAGGGAAACAGAGATAAATATGAAAATTAAATTACAACTGATCACGTACATTAATGTTTGTAAATGGTATTAAACATATTCACCTTAGTTGTAACGACAAAAAAAAAAAAAAAAAAAAACTAATTTACTGGTCACTTGAAAAGGAAGGGGTTCATCTAAAATTCAGTGACTAAAAATGTTAATATAAAGCACAGTGTTTTAAATCTACATCTAGAGGGGGGATTTTTAGGAATTTTAGGAATAAATTGATGTAATTGGTCAAATAAATGAATATGATGGTACATACAGTCATACAGTATTTGCCCTGTTGATAAATAAAATCTGTGCTGCTCATAAGGTGGTCCTTTTGTTCATGCCAAAAAGAGAGAGAGAGAGAGAGAGAGAGAGAGAGAGAACCCCTGATATAGAGAAAGAGTAGTAGGAGTAGTAGAGAAAAGTGGTTGCTGTATTTATCCACAAGATGCCACTATAGGTCAATAACTATAACTTCCCTCATCACTCCCTCTGCTGACAAAACTACACTTTGGGTCTGTGGATCCATTTCCCTGCACTTTGATGAATCTGCAGCTTGCCGTTTGATAAAACTGCAGTGACTGGTACAAACATGATTTAGCATAATTTATTATACTATGATACCAATGACAGCCCGCAAAGTTCACAGCACACATTAACATTTAGAAGTCGAGTTCAGTAATTAGTGCTTATTGTACTTTGTATATATAATTAATAGCTTATGCAAAATTTAATGTGGGCTTGGATTACATAAACACTATGTATTCACATATCTATATATCTATTTTAGCTGACATTTTCTCAGGAACTACACTACTTCAGGAATGAGTTAAGGAGAAAGTATGTATTACTTTCATTGTTTGATTTTTTTTTTTTTTTTTTTCATTTTTAAATCAGGCAAGTAAAAATGCTGCAAGACTCACTGAAAATTCTGTATTAGTAATTCACATGCAGTCTGATTTGGGAAAGGTTTTGTCATATCATCATGCTCCAACCATAAAAAATTAGGTATATATGTATAAAAAAATAAATAAATAAAGCAGTCGAGAGATCATATATTACAACACAGAACAAAACACACAGAGAAAATGGGACATGCAGTTCAGAAGTTAGCTGAAGCTAGCTGTTCAGAAACAAATAAATGCATACCCTCCTTCAGTGTTTCCTCTAAAGCCATGCCACCAAAAGTCTAGAAGGCCTGAAAGCGACTGCTGAATGTTTTGTTATTAACACATTTATAACAAAAGATTCTCAAACAATGTCAAAGTTTAAACCTGAGTGTAGACTGTTTAACTGTGCTTTACAAAGAAAAGTGGAGATACCACAAGAGAGCACCACCTGTTTTTACACTATTTCCTGAAATATTGAATTATTTTGTTGTCATTGAAGCGGAAACTACTTTATTACAGTTTAATTTATTTAGATGTGATCGTTCTATGAGACTGTCGTCATTGTTGACTGATCATGAGTCTTCAGCTGCTAGAGATTGAGAAACTACACTGAGGCTGGTACTCATGCGAGATGCCTGCTGTGCATATCCTGCATTCATTTGGTGCATTGATTGTGTAATGCCAATGTAAAAGATATGGGCAGTATGTGAAACAATGCAATGGTGCTTCGTGTTGTCAGCAGGATAAGAAAGCTCTACTTAACATTACTGTCATACGTAACATAATTGTCATTATGAGATTAATGGCCTGATATACCAAACACTTTCTCAACATACACATTATCAGAGCCTCCCCAACTCCAGCCTGCTTCTCGATTGACTTTCTTGTGCAAAATCGGAGGATGTGGTCAAAGAAGCTATGCCAGTTTTAGTGATGACCTGTCTCCCTAGTGGACAGAGTTTTTAATCCTCCATATGCACAAAAGCTAAAGTATAAGGTAAGTATAAGAATAATGACGTGGCGTGGCGTGGCATGGCGTTAACCTATCCAAGTGCACACACAGTAGTGAACACATACACACACACACCGTGAACACACACCCGGAGCAGTGGGCAGCCTTTTTTTGCTGCGGCGCCCGGGGAGCAGTTGGGGGTTCGGTGCCTTGCTCAAGGGTCTCACCTCAGTCGTGGTATTGAGGGTGGAGCAGAGCACTGGTCATTCACTTCCCCCACCTACAATCCCTGCCGGCCTGAGATTTGAACCAACGACCTTCAGGTTCACCTTCGGGTTACAAGTCCGACTCTCTAACCATTAGGCCACGACTGCCCCCCCATGCTACCTTCATAGCTGCCATGTCTGCATGCATACGTGAAGTCATGTGTCAGGGGTGCCAGTAGTAATGGTGCAGGTTAACCCCCAACTGCAGAGAGTGTTCATTCTAGGGGTCCCTGGAATTGTCCCTATATTCTTACCCATTTTACCCATTTTGGTAGTTTTTTGTTTATTTCATCACTGAAGTTCATCACTGCAGTGTATATTCACACACACACACACACACACACACACGTGCGTGCACAGATGCACAGCTGTGGTTCTGTTTAGTCTCATGTCTCCTAAGGGAACAAAGAGTGTAGCATCTGCATCTGGGTACATCAGATTACGCCTCACACACACATGCACACACATACAGAGAGAGAGAGAGAGAGAAGAAAAAAACCTTTCTAACAGAAATGAAATTTGTCCTGTTGTCTAACAAGAGGAACATGGGATAGTCAACAACCACTATTCCTGTAATGCAATAAATTCACAGATTCAAGTCATCCTTTTACAAAAGCTCTAATTCTACAATCCAGTTTGTTCCAAACATGTTTATCTGGGTACATCTGAGCTTTGTGCTGCCCAATCAAGTGTCCTGACATTAATGTCCTCACAAGTGGATGAACTGAACATGATTTGTAACACAGTGCTTTATCAGACTGAACCATGTGCTGGTCTGTTCCATACATCTGACACAGCACAGGACCACAGAGCTATACAATACATCAAGGTGAAATCTGTGGTTTTGGTTCATGATCTTTAGTGGCCTGGCTAGTCAGGCAAACAGAAACCGATGAGCAGATGAATTTCACACTATACCATGTTAAAAAAAAGCATAAGTTGAAAGTATAAGAGGTTAAGTAATTTACATATTTTCGAGAATGTCCGTTAATCTGCAGTTACACAGCTATCTCCACAATAAGAAGCAGAAGAAAAATGAATGCATATTGATAAGATACATACATACAGTATATAATTACACAACAATAGATAATTATTATTACAGATTATCTAACAATAGATAACTATTATAGATTTCATTATTATAGATATTATAGATAATTTTATCAGAAGCACCTTTAATGGGAAAGTACAAATCAATGTGAGCTAGCTAGCTAGCTAGCTGATGGGCTATAGAGTGAGTGCGGCTTCTTCGGGATATATTTCCATTAGCGGAGCAAACATATTGTGTCCGAAATGTCAGTTACTCTACAGGCAAATCATAACCGTGCAGATATTCAGTATAACTGCACTCTTGCTCATGTGATATTGCTTAATTATATAACTACATTCAATACCTAGACAATTAAGTAATATATGACTCAATAGAATATACAATACATATAAATACTATAAAAAAACAGGAACTAAATTATTATAGAAAACTATATAAATATGCGGCTATTTGTCTACATCCACAGTATACATCTGTGGTTGTCCAAAGTTTAGTGGCCAGAGACCTCTATATTAAAAATTAACAATATAAGCAAATATGTTTCATTATCTTTGTACAGTATGCATGTAATAATATCATACTATGTAATACATAAATACATAAACTAGAGAGAAATATGTAAATGTATATGTATAACAACTACAGATAACTATAAAATATATCTGCATAAAATATAGGACTAAATAATCTATAACTACATTAACTATTGCTAATTGTATAAATAGATGCTTACATAGTTGTAGATAACTGTATAAATAATCAACTACAAGAGCTTTATATCATTTTATAAATGTACATTATAATACAATATACAAATAACTATACAAATACAGAATCTGTATTACATGTTAAATACATTATACTGTATGAACTAGAAATGATCTCCTGATGCCTAAGTGAAAAATGTAATTATGTGTAATGTGTACATCTTTATGTGCAGAAATTAATGCCTGGAACTCCTCTTAGATGTCTCTAGGCATTAGTCATCTCGTCCATCCTTTTTGACAGTTCAGCTTCATCGTTACATTAACACTTTCCTAACAGAAACGAGCTGTGTGAATGATTAGGTGTGTGTGAATGATGAGGGATGTGTGTGTGTTAGTGTGTTCCTACCTTTGATGAGCGTCCCCGTCACCAGTTTGTGCACGGATACTGCGAACTTCACCAGTCCATGTTTACAGTGCTTAGCACAGGCAGACATCTTCACCTACACACAGGGTCACCAAGGGTCAAAAGTGTGGTGGAAGATTAATTTAGTCCAAATGTGAAGAGTAGCATTGACCTAATCAGCAAAGTCAGGGCATAGAGAAACGCAATGGCAGTCAGGAGAGCGAATATAAAAAGATCAAGAAATACTAAAAGAAAAATGACAGAGAAAAAAAGTCTAAAGTGAAGAAAAAGAATTAGAAAAAGTGTCAATGAGTGAAAGAGTTCTGCTGTACCAGAGCCAATCTTCCAGTGTATCTCTGGTGAAAAGACAAAAGAAAAGAAAAGAAAAAAGAAACAATTTCTCTATTTGTTTCTTGTTGCCCAGGCAAGAAAGAAAGAGAGAAAGAGAGAGAGCACAAAAGTGAGCCAAAGATCCAACTTTTTTCAGTCAAAAGTGAAAGGGTAATAAATACACATGTGAGTTCCAGAGAGGAAAATGAAAGGGAAATGTCCAACAGGATATTTTAATATAGACTTCTTCTCTTTTAGTCTTTGTTGTTCTTTGTCCCTGCTCTCTTTCCGTCTCTCTCTGTGCCGCAGTGTTCCAATTTCAGTACTGCTGTGTGTGTCGACAGCTCCCTCTGAGGAAAGACAGCCCACTACTGATGTTCCTGCCTCCTGATATATGTTCTCTCCCTTTCTTTCCCTCTCTCTCTTTCTCCCTTGTGCTTCTCTGCTTCCTCTTCATTCTGTCACCTCTGTATCATTACAAGTTTATAGTCATACACACAGGAATTTTTTAATGTATCTAAAACACACACCATTACATTCTCCCGCTGTATCATCCAACCATGGATGTTTCTAACTTTATGTCGAATTACATCTCCCCTATTTTCTGCTCTTCCCCTCCCTCTTTACTGTATTTTATTACCACTTTTACTAGCTGCAGTTAATTTCTCCTCTACGCTCACAGTATTCGCTCATCTCGAAAGAGCAATCTCATCAGACACACAAAATGAAATACAGCACAGTCCAAGGTATTAAAACAATGAAGACTGATTCTGAATAAGCTGCTTAGCCTGTTGTTTGAAGCAGATATTTATGTCTAAGGAAATTTAAATGCTGGAAAGCATTATCAGCAAACAGGTATGCAGCTAAGGACTGTGAAAAATATGTGGTGTATGAAATGTTTGGCCCTTGGTTCCACCATGCATCATGAGATAAATTTAGTTCTCTATGAAGCATCAATTGTGTGGATTATTTCCCTATGCACAATGACTATGTGGAACACTTAATAAATATATTTATACGTGGAATCATGTATATATTTAGAGGAGATCACAGCTATTCATTTGAATTACAGTTTTGTCTGTTTACAGTCAACTTACCTTAAATTTGCTTTGAATAGGATAAAATCTATGTTAGACAGAATCACATTTACTGAGATATTATTCCAAATATCCAGATACATTAGGAACAGACATATACCCAGGCCACCTTATTAGGAACAACTGTACGCCTGCACAATCATGCAATCATCCAATCAGCCAATCATGAGGCAGCAGTGTAGTGCTTAAAAGTATGCAGATGCAGGTCAAGAGCTACAGGTAATGTGCACATCAAACATTAGAACAGGGAGAAAAATGTGATCTCAGTAACTATGGCATGGTTGTTGCTGCCAGAGGGGCTGGTTTGAGTATTTCAGAAACTGCTGATCTTCTGGGATTCACACACAACAGTCTCTAGAATTTACACAGAAACAAAAACAAAAAAACATCCAGTGGGCAGAAGTTCTGTGGTCAGCAATGCTTTGTTGATGAGAGAGGTCAGAGGAGAATGGCCAGACTGGTTCAAGCTGACAGGAAGGCGCCAATAATGCAAATAACCACTCTTTATAAACGTGGTGAGCAGAAAAGGATCTTAGAACACACAACAGATCAAACCTTGAGGCAGGTGGGCTACAAAAGCCAAAGATCACATCAGATTCCACTCCTATCAGTCAAGAACAGAAATCTGAGGCTGTGTACAGGCTCACCAAAACTGGACAGTTGAAAATTGGAAAAACATGGCTTTTTTTCAATCTTTTATAATAGCTACTTCCAGCATGATAATGCACCATGTCAAAAACACTCAAATATTTACTTCACTGTGGCTTTCAGTTGACTTACTGTTTCAGATGAAAAAAAAAAAAATTACCACACTCACTGCCATGCTTATATATTGTACGGCATCCCAAAATACTTTTCTTGTGAGCTCTTTTCTTTTGAGCTGCTTAGTGCTAGTTAGCCATGTGAAGTTTTGTAACTTGCAGACATTTAGATCTGTTTTATCCATGATCCGATGGAACCTTGAGTGGGATTTGTTCAAAACCTGGCTCAGTGGTTAAAGCTTTAAGCATAAGACTGTGAGTTCAGAAGCACCAAGCTGTTATTGCTGGCTCCTTGAGCAAGGCACTTAACCCTCTACTGTTAAACTGTATCCTGTCACACTTGTAAGTGAGGGGCAGTGAGGGGAATGAGGACACCAGAGCAAGCTTTAGAGAAGGCAATGCTTCCACTGTTTTTGTCTGTTCATGGTCATGCTCACTGTCAGCTTTTTCTCATGAGTCACAATACACTCCCTGCAACACAAACAGCATATGCATACACATCTTTATAAATACACACAGGTGTAACCACTCAATCACTACACGTTCATTCTCTGTGATTCCTCCTCTCATTCAGAGCCGGCACTTGACCACGCCCTCGCTGCCACAATAACATACAAAAATGTTGAACTAATGTGACATTTTGTAATAGGAAATTAACTGACAATAAATATGCAACTTCTAGACCACAGTACTATTATTATTATTATTATTATTATTATTATTATTATTATTATTATTATTATTACAGGCCCAGCAGAGGTTTAAATCTCAACACATGCCAGCTGAACATTATGAATCTCTTAAGACAGTGACACAGTTCTTTATTGACCAGTTTATCATAACTTTATAAATTCAGTCACAAATTTACTTTGTTTTGCTGCAGTGGCTGTGTTTACTATCCCAGATTTGTCAGTTAATTCTCCAACAATTCTCAAAGCTATGCTAAAAACACTGATCAGTTATACTTCTGTTTCCAAACCAGGGATTGTGTACATATCTCAAAATGCACATATCTCAGCATATATCTCAAAAATATTGTTAATGCCAGACTACAGGAGAAAGTGAATCAGGACGACATATTAGGGAGAATGCTAATCTTCATGTGAACACGCAGACTGTTAACAAAGTGTCAAGACTGTAAGATGGCAATCATCCAGTTCAGCTTTAATTATCATTTTTTTTCTCAACTGCCAGCTCATGTTTTATATGTAATTCTATTGAAAGCCATAGGCTGGAATGCAGCCACATTTAAATGTTGTAGCCGTAGCTGAGTTTCCAAAATTTCAGAAAATCACTGAGTGACGTCAAGGGCTTGTTTTAATTCCTAACCAGTCAGCTCACAGTTAGTTGGTTAGTTAGCTGATACTAGCTCTAAGTTTTGTTATGGTTACAGCGTTCATTTCAGTTGTTATGGTTCACAGAGTACAGTGCTGTGTGTTGCAGGAGCTGTTTCTTTCTCAAGTGAAAAGTGCACAGGTCTGTGCTTTTTCTGTAAAAAAAAAAAAAAAAAAAAAAAAGCTAAAAAACAGCTAGTGTGATAGTAGCTTTATACGTAAAACAATTATTCAAACTAGGCTTCATTCGTTGTCATGTGCTGTATCAGGTATGCAGGTGTGTTCTTTCCCAGTTCACTGTACTGCATCAGGCTGGAACTGTGCCAATGAACTAAACATAAACAATCATGTCTGCTTGACATGAGTCCATCTATGTAAGTTACACAAGAAGGTTCAACTGTGGACAACTGGGAGGTTTTACTATTGTAAAGAGAAAGCGGTGAGAAGAAAAGGGATGAATTAAAGAAAGTAAGCACAAGAGAGAGCGAGAACCCTGCTGGGTGGTAAACATCTTCTCTCTCTGTAAGCACGTTTCTGCTTTGCTGTTTCTCGGGTTTATGTGATTGGAACAGTCAGCCTGATCGATCCCCAAGCACAGAAACCCAACCAGGTAATCACAGGCCAGGATATCGCTATCATACACAGGATGAGAGGCCTCTGGGTAATGCTTTATATTACAGTTTCTTTAACTAACGTTATTTACAGCATTAATTAACATTAACAAACAATGAACATCGGCATTAATAAAATCATAGTTAATGTTGAAGTAGTAAAGTCAGTTAAGACATGTAATAATTTATGTGTGTAATAATAATAATTGTAATTATAATAATAATAATAATAATAATAATAATAAAGTAGCAAACATTTAAATACAGTATTTTACTAAATGTTGAATTCTTATTTAAATCTGGTCAGGTGTAAATATTAGAACTTGCTATTCAGCCTGAGATGTGAATTTTGCCAGTTAACAGCCACAAGCATGTTAAGGTGTTGGTTCATATTGGTCAGTATGTGATTAAATTTATTATTTGATGGTATGAATGTTGTTTAATGCAGGTGTTGAATATTTGGCTTGTTTGGTTTATTATTTAAAAAAAAACATCAGTTAATAGAAGTGTTAATTATTGTTACTTATGTTTAATGAATGAAGTTCATGGTTTGTTCTTGGTGACTAATGTGTTAAATAATGTCAGTTAATGGAGCCGTAATGTAAAGCATTACCGGCCTTTAATACATAGTGTGTATTGCAAGATGGACGGAAGAAGAGAAAGAGAGGCAGATGAGAAAACGGGGCTTGAAAAAATTGCACTGTGATCATAATGTTTTCTGTTTGGGATTTTTTTTTAAAGGAAAGCTGAGAGAGATCTAAATTAGGAAACAAATTATGTGTGTGTGTGTGTGAGAGAGAGAGCGAGGAGTAAGAGATTTGCATAAATATGTAGATGTGTATAAATGAGGGATTGGGGCGTGAATATTTACACATGTAGAGCTCTAATTGCATTGTTTATGTTACATTAGCAGCAAGTGTTATTTACAGTTTATTGAATTTAAATAAATGAATTTCTGAGATGTGGATGGTGTTGATTAGTCTGCTTTCTCTGCAGTGATTAAATTTGAGAATAAACAGAGAAAAAGAATAAAGAGAGAGAGGAGGAGATGCAACAAAAAGAGGATATCTGAGAATAATTGAATATGTAGCATGAGTGTGTGTGTGTGTGTGTGTGTGTGTGTGTGTCAGAAGAGGCTGGCAATAGTAAACAACACAAGAGAGGTGTCTCTAAATTTAGCCCACAGTGAGATGAACAGATAGAAAGAGGATAAAACCCTGAAGGGAGGTAAGGCACAATGGAAGAAAACAAAACAAAACAATCGCATTACTCACAAGTAGAAGATAAGGGAGCAAGATGAAATGATCGAGACATGGACAAAAAGGTTGCCTTTTTAATGGCCACTCTTTTCAGAGATTGAAAGAAGGTGACTGACCTGCATTCACAAGCACAGAAACCAAAAGTAAAAGAAAATGAGATCCATGGGTCACTCTGGCTGTTACTATAAGTCTTGCTCAAATTCAATTTTAAAGGAGTAAACCTTTAAAAAGTAAAACAACACACACACACACCCTACATATTCAGTTACTCTCAAATATCCTCTTTTTGGTGCATCTTCTCCTCTCTCTTTATTCTTTTTCTCTGTTTATTCTCCTTTTTACCTCTCCACATTTTAATCACTGCTGAGAAGGCAGGCTAATCGACATCATCAGCATCCACAAAGTAGCCAATAAATATGCCCAGATTTGACTACATGTATGAACAAACCTGTGCCTGATTCATAAAACTGTCATACAACATCAAAAATGCAGTGATTTGAGCTTTAGCTGTGTGGACACAAGCTCCGCCCACTAGTCAAGTCAAGTCAAGTGGAGTTTATTGTCATTTCAACCATATACAAGTACATAGTGGAACGAAACAACGTTTCTCCAGGACCAAGGTGCTAAACACTAGTACCTTATCCACATGTTATATGCATATGGTACACCCTAGTTTACTTACAAATACATCCAATTTGCATTAAGCATGCCCTACTTTGTGCGGATTTTGCAATAATATGCCGATAAAAGGAATGCACTCAAGATCCACGGAAGATCCACGGAAAGAAAAGAACTGTATAAGATGTAAGGAAGAATATACTCAAAACGGGGGGGGGGGGGGGGGGGATTCATTTTAGTTTATTTGGGGTTGCTTTTGTGGCATTGCATATTGCATTTATTTTTTAATTTTTTTATATTATGGGGGCTAATGTTGCAGG
>CM075011.1:9190047-9205642 GCA_037576675.1 Pangasius sanitwongsei
CCCCCCCCCCCCCCCCCCCCCCCCCCCCCCCCCCCCCCCCCCCCCCCCCCCCCCCCCCCCCCCCCCCCCCCCTGTTTGAACTACAAAATGTACACTTTCCAGGCTTCTGTGATCTGAAAACCGGACTCTTGCAATTAAAAAAAACACACTGCCATCTAGTGCCATGCAAACAAAACATCAACATAATGATTAAAATTATGATTAAAGTGATAATGATTAAAGTGACTGCTTTTGTCATCTGGCTGGTTTCCAACATGCCAAGTACAAGCACAAAAAACAATACCCCGTCTTCACTGTGGTCAGTAGACTGTATCCTGGATATAAGCATAAATTTAACCCTCCTGTTGTGTCCTCATCTGTCTGGCATAAAGCATAATATCTTTAATATAATATGGGTTTGAAGTTATCTACTTGTCTCTCTCTCTCTCTCTCTCTCTCTCTCTCTCTGTCTTTCGCACACACACACACACATGCAGGGAAAGAGGGAAAGGAGGGGTTATGGAGTGTCCATATTAGCTGATGACAAAAAGGCCTATTGCAAATATTGCAAATCAAACATTTGTGCGCACCACAGTGAACTTGTTGCCCATTTTTCCCCCACTAACTTTTGGGCTTTCTGCATAGTTTGTAAGAAGTAGTTGGGCTGGAAATGTTGCTGGGACCTGGCAACCCTGGTTATAATTTTGTCCCCACTTCTAAAAAAAAAAAAAAGAAACACGTGCAAGAAATGCAGCAAATACATTTGCAGGACACATGCCATTGTGAACACATGAACGTTGCTACTCATGCATGAATACACATATGCACTCACTGGGGACTGACTGAATTTGCTAGGGATTTTTTTAGATATTGAAATGTTGATTTTTTTTTTTACTCAGACTGTTCATTTTGCCTTGTAATGTGATTGAATCAGTGCAGTTTGCAAAGCAAGCAAAGTTTTGTTGTTTATGTCACTGTTTGGCACTTTTAAATTTGTAGTGCTTGAAAAGCATGTATCTTGGCTAAACTTTGACATAGCAGTCTAGCTAACCAATTTTTGATAATCACTAAACAAGATTTTTCTTTGGTATCTGTTCTACAGTACCCCCAAATAAAATATAAATTGTGCTTATTTTACTCAACAGCGAGTGGCATAATTTCACATAAGAGAGGATTATTTACCTTAAATTGCAAAAAGGAATGTAAATTTTATGGTGTGATGATGACTAGAAATAGGGCTGCTTAAAATGTGAAATGCAACAATATGTGATAATAAATATTTAATAAATGCTTTATAAAAAGTTTTAAGAGGCCCTATCAAGTTTGATCAAACCACCACAGATGGAAGCCTACGCAACACGAGGGTTAATGAAAGCTCAAGACAGGTTTCTGGTAAGGGCTGATTTAACTTTGCACCGTATCTTTCATTGTCTCTCTGACTATGTTACTTAACCTCATCTGTTACTGTTTCATGTAAAACGTAGCATTCCAGGGAAACTGTATTTTGTTCCTAAAATTACATCTCTCTGCGATGAGATAACATGACTTATTGACTTATTAGGAAGTGCACAATTTAACTAAAGGCTGAAGAATGTCATATCAGAGGCTGCTAATGTATGAGTTCAACTGAAACATGATGTCCCCGCTCTCCCGTCTCAGTCATCAGTGGAAGCCTTGCTTTAAATCAATACTTAAAAGTACAAAACTGAAGTGAAAAAAGGAAAACACAAAAAATAAACATGTATTCATCTTCCAGTGAGTCGGTTTTGTCTTGCATAAGATCCTCAGGTTTGTCCCTCCCGCGTACTAGTTATTAGTGCATATGATTACATCATTTAGCTGAAAGAAAAAGGGAGGGTGTATTATAAACCCGTAGGTCATCTAGACACTGGACTTTGGAATTGTAGTGTTGGAACCATGTCAAAGGTTAAACTGTGTTATCAGTTTGGTCTGAGTTGTACATTTACACGTCCATCAAGGTTGCCGTGTCCCACCAGGAAATTCACCTGGTCAGTGACTACCTCAGGGCATGCAGCTGATAAGTAGACTGTCGTGTTCACATGGGGTTGGTTTACGCTGTAAGACCACTTCTTACATCATAATTAAACACTGGCTACTATGATGCAACACACAGTATGCCTTACCATCCTGTCCTGATGGTTAATGGGCCAGTTCATTGTAAATATGTGCCTGGTAGGCTACATCATTCATGTAGCTATTATATAAAACTGTCCATGTCAGTCTAAAATTATGGAAACAAACAATGCATAATATTTGCATGCAAATGTCAGTTATCAGTGTTATTATGACACAAAAAATGTTTTGAATATTTAGCCTTGTGATAGACATAACAGAAATCTGATGAGTTCACATTACATAGGCTAATAAATCTTCACATGAGTTGGCTTTATGTTATCCATTATGTATTTCTCAGCAGAATTTAGCATTTAATAAATCTGAGTTTAATGGTTCTTCCTGGTTCATGATGGCTTCTGTCTATTAGACAGAATTTAATCTAAGTTAGATATAAGAATGGAGATAAGTTAATGCCTAATTAAAAGAATATCACAATAATCAGCATAACCTCAATTTGTAGTTGTATGTAAGTCACAAGCAATCGGGATGTTTTGGTTTCTGCTGATTTATAGTTATTTTTACAGTTTCAGTAGACATTTCAGCCAAATCTAAATTCAATGGCTAGTACATAGCTGCATTATGTATAGTACAAGGTTGCATTTACAGAATATCTGAATGGCCACATAATGATATTGCTGTATAGTACTGTATTAGCTTCATATTTGCTCTGAAGCTGAATGAAAATCCAAAGTTGATTTGTACAATGATTTAAGTCAACACAATTAGATATGATTCATTATGTATGCATGAATTGTACAGAAGCAAAAGCACTCTTAAGGACCAGTTGCACTTAGTTAGAGGAGGGATGACGATCAGGCTGGCAGGGCGTCTTTAAAATGTACCTGCGTTATCCATGGGACCATTTTGGGAATTTTGCTTATTAGTTTCTATTAGGCATTTTCCTAAATTAATGATTCCAGTATTGATGATGAATCGTGATGAGTGATAAGCAGAAGGTCTCTCAGATAGAGTTAAGAGGAAAAAATAAGGAGAAAGCCGAGACTCAGCAGGTGATGAGGAGAAAGCCAGGACTCCTCTCAGGTTGGCACTGGGAATCCTAAATTGTTTGATATTGAATAGTCTTTATATCTTAGAAACCTTTTAAAGGAAAAAAATGGGTTTTGATCTTCTAAGAGCTGAAGGGTTTTTATCAGTGCCTGTTGAGTTGTAGGGATCTCCACTGATTCTTTATAGCCTAGCCTATTTTTAATTAAGTCTTGACCCCTAGTAATGTGCTAAATGTCATAATCCTTTAAATAAACAGTGTATGTGTAGCCTATCTGATGGAACATACCAAGGTGAAAAACTGGAATGTAATGTGGAAAGTGAAAATAAATGCAGTAACAGCGTGACAGATGAGTGATGAGATATTGGGCTCCATTTATATCAGCTGTTCAACAATTGTACTGTACAATATGTATTCTGTAAATTCTGCTGAGATACTAATTTCCTATTTTTCTTTTTAAAAAAAAATAAAATTTAAAAATTTAAAAAAAAAAAAAAAAGTTTGTTATTTGAGAGATATAATCTGATGGTCCTTTGATTTGATGACATTTCTAGATGTTGCTCAACCTGCTTGTACAGCCTCACACGCAGTATTCACAACCGGGGAGTCTCACACACACACACACACACTGCCCTGCTCCATGCTCGGAGGAGGAGCGGACAGACCGGTTATGACAGGGTTGCCAGATTGGGTGGATTAAAAGCAATCCACGACTGCCATGATCTGGTTTTATAGAGAATAATCTGAATGAAATCTATAACATTTCCACAAAAAAATAAAAATTTATAAAGTATAAAGGCAGACAGTGTATCTTTGACATACAGAACCATTTCTATTATAAGATATAGTTCAAAGACTGGAATAGGGATTTCTGCGGTGGATAATGTCCTTACATCAGAAATGCGTGTGAAATACTTGTTTCCCCGTGCAAAGGCTGAGAAAAAGAAGGACAATGTCTTCCTTTTGCGATACCTTGCAATTTTCTGAGCTAGTCTCAGCTCTTTTGTGTGGTGTTTGATGTGTAGTTGGGCTGGACATTTTGCTGAAGCCTGTCAATCCTGGTTCATGCCATTACCACGAACACAGTTGGATCAAGGTATGTCTAAAACCACTCAGAACGAGCTGCTGGACTGGATGACTGGATGGATGTGTTCTCGACTCTCAGCTGTCTATCGCAGGGTTACTCTCAGAAATCACTTGCCTATAGCAGAATTAGCATAGCCTATACCAGTTGCCTATAGCAGAAGTAATGTGTACCAGCCTCTCGACTTAATTGTCGTTATTAATGTCATCCTGCCCCACGACAATCTGTGGTCACGCGCCGCTCAGACGGGGGGCTTTTATTATATAATAACACTAGAACAGGTCACTGTGCTGCAGTTACACGTCTGTCTTGGAGTCTGTTCGTTTACTGTATTTCTTATCATTCATCAGTTTATGGTCACTTTCTGTGTGCAGACAGGGCGTGAGGTGAAAGGTGAGCGAGCTTTTCCTCTCTAACACGTCATACTGACACATCGGACGTTTACGTAAGGACACGTGACAGACCAGCGGGGTCGCGTGAAGCCGCTGGCACTCCGACGTGGATTGTTTTCTTATAACCGCACGACCTGAAGTGTGTTATTCCGGGTTTACCCCTGCGACTTGCCACGATTACAGGTTTTTAAAAATGTATTAATAAACGACACGTGTATTAACAAACACAAATGTATTAATAAACGACGCTTTTTAACGGTTCATATTTACATTTCATATTATAGAACGAGAAAAGCTCTCCGCGAGAAAAGTTAATTCTTGTTATCACTTATGTAGCAGTTATAAACAGCTCTCTCTCTCTCTCTCGGATTTAATAAGAATAAAAAACAAGTGTTAGCTACAAAGCTCAGACAACAGAGACTCCTGTAAATGTTAAAGAAACGCGTCTACACACAGAAAAGCGTCACCACATCAATGATTATACGTTTTCTTTTAAAAATAAAAAAATAAATAAATAAAACACTGGTTATTTTTGTGTTTATTATTAGTCTGTGAATTGATATTAATTAATTAATTTTATATTAATTAATATTAGCCCTGTGAATGAGCTGTTACTATAGAAACAACCGCCAGAACTACTATCAGTGCGGTTATATACAATTAATCCGCACCTACGGACCAATCAGATTCGAGAATTCAGCCACGCTCCTGTCTAAACTTCTCTACAGCAGGCCCGGATTGGCTGTCAGGAGATGCGGGAGGATTGCGGTGGTCTGTCCTGTGATGCGACTCTTGTGGGTAGCGAATGCGACCGGTTAACTGATCATCAGCCTGCTAGGGGCTAGGGTTAGGGTTAGGGTCTCTGGACCAGAAGCAGCCAGACAGGTGCAGAGAGGGGAAAGGGCACGAAAAAGAAAAGCCCTCCAAGAGGATGCTGTGAAATGCAAGAAAAATAACAAGACATTTTTAAAGTAACTTAATGTGCAGGTCAGTCTGATCTGCTGATAGGTAGGTAAGGTAGATAACGTTATCTACTTAGGCTGGATCAACCACAGTAAGGGCAGTATGTTGCTGCATCGCACCTCTGGGGTCCCGGGTTCGATTCTGCAACTATGAGCTGTTCTCCACCTGTGCACGTGGGCTTCCTCTCCACCTTCCAAAAACAATGCCAATAATTTCCCCTAGGTGTGAAGGTGTGTGTGCATGTTGCCCTGCCACACTGTTTGTGGATCCACCATGGCCCTCATCCAGATAAAGCCATTACTGAAAGTGAGTGAGAGTCAGGGCAGACAGAAAGAAAAAGAAAACATTTTAAGCTATTTGTCACAAAGGTCAGTCTCAATATTTCAATATTAAGAAATGCCATGATTTGATGTAGTATTGTAGCATATGACCTTATCCGAATGGTGTTGTGGCTTCTGTAAACTGCAGTACTGATGTTATAGGTTACTGAGAAAGAGATGAGCTGAGATAAATTCAAAGTAGCAGTTCCTATTAGAAATGCACGCAAACGAAGACAGGTATCGATTTCACAACATTTCTTTTATTATTGTTAAAAGTAATGTAACTCGTGCTTTTCTTCTGAGATACACACACCAACCAAATTATTAGGCACTCCATTCTAAATTCTGAGATGCTTTTCTGCTTACAACTCTTGTACAGAGTGGTTGTTTGCGTTATCTCTCTATCATTAACAAGGTGTTTCCACTATTTGTTAATGCTCCCTGGGTGATTTTTTTTTCTTCATATGTTTATTATCCATGAAAATCCCAGGAGATCAGCAGTTTCTTAATTACTCAAACCAGCCTGTATGGCACCAACAATGATGCCATGGTCAAAATACCCCAGATCACTTTTTTCCCATATTCTGATGTTGGAGCTTAACATTGACTGAAGCTCTTGACCCATGCCCACATGATTTTATGCAATGAGCTGCTGCCTTATGATAGGGTAATTATATATTTGAATGAGCAGATATACAGGTGTTCCTAATAAATTGCTTGGTGAGTGTACATTACAGTAGGGGCTCAGTGGTCTCAAAAGTTTTTGTCCCAGTCTGGCCTTGGGTTACAGCGTCATTAATACACACACACACACGCACACACACACACACACACACACACAAAGACTCTCTCTCTCTCTCTCGCTCTCTCTCTTTATCAGTGTGTGTAGTTGTGTGCGTATGCACTTACAGCTGGAAACTGGCAGTAAGTATTTAACCAGGGGGCGAATGAATAACTGTCAGTCTGACAGTTTGACTGTTGGATTATTACTACTTAGTAATTTTTGAATTGACTTTTACAAACCACATAGCCTACTGTTTGTATTTTTAATCTTTTATAGTAGCACAAGTTTGAACTTTTTTTCACAAATTATGGACAAAGGTAAGAGCGCAAGAATATTTCACAAAGTGACTATTTTTTAACTATTTGCTTTTGAAGTTGTGGTTTGAATGACTTATAGGCAGTGCGCATGCGTATGTTACGTGAGTGCATAATTTGATTGACAGCTGTGCTTTTCAGTGGTTTACCATGATTCATCAGTACTTCGGCAGCTACTGTATGTGTGTGTGTGTGTGACAATGGCAGTAAAATGTGTTTACTTAGCAAACTAATGTGTTCATGTGTGTGAGAGAGAGAGGGAGAGCACAAGTTATCTACCCCTCACTATGTAAAAAGTTAAGTCAATTACAGACTCTGTAAAGCATTAATTGCATTAGTATAATTAGCTATAATTATACGAATGCAATTAATGCTAGATGCCTGTTAACAATAGAAATAATCAGGTTGACTGTTGCTCTCTTATGTAATTATTTTGTAAATTATTATTATGTAAATTATTTGTTTAAGAACAGTATTTGGGTTCATGAAACACTGCACTACATATCAGGCTATATCAGAAGTAAACATATTTAATTGGTTCCATTGTGATTCTTTTTCATTTATCCCGTGGTAGTTATAAAGCATTCCTGTGCACTTTTTGGAGACAGCAGGTTCTGTTAGTTTACCTTATATCATGGAGAAAAGGCTTTGTCTTATACACAGAAAGACTGTTTTCTTGTGAAGGGTTGCCATTAGCAGCACTTTATCTGGTAGTTTAATTGTTAAGAATTTCTAATTAATGGGATTTAAAAACAATGCACCGGGGGAACATACAATAGGCATGATATCAAATCAATACTATGGTTGTGGCTAAAAAATGTGTTAATGCAACTGCCCAAGCTTTACATCATCTTAATTCAAGTGCACCTTATTCTATCCCTGGCCTGTGAGTCAAACACAGTTTGGTTATTTACAGCAGCAGCTTGTTACCATAGATTTAGGTGGGGAAGGATGACATTAATAAAAAACATAACCTCAAGCAAACCTAAGTCAGTTAAGCCTATCACATTAGACTTACAATATAGGCTACTATCTAGTGAATTTTACAGTAACACCGTAATAGGAGGTTGACTTTTTTCAGATACATAAATTTGTCGAACACGGCTTTATTGAAATCAGATCTTATAATTTTATATGCGATTGCTGCAATTATAATGGTTTCTGGTAGCTGATAACTGCACTCCAACAACCTAGCTAGTTGCTTAGCTAGTTACATAACATAATGTAGATTAAACTTGCTAATCACATCCTTTCTAATCAGTGAAAAACTCCCTGAGAGGAAGAAACCTTGAGAGGAACCAGACTTAAAAGGGGAGCATATCCTCTTCTGTGTGACACTTTCCCAACTTATGCCATAAAGACAGACTATACTGAGTGAGTTGAAAGGATTCTGAGTATGAGCAGTGGGGTCCTTTTTTGATTTCAGTAGAGATTGTAACTTTAAATCTATAGTATCCAAGTGAAGTTATCCACTGAAGAATGGATGAGACTTGTGCATAAACTGGTTTCAGTAAGTGCAATCTTTAGGCTATCAAAGTAAGACCATCCACAGCCATCTTTAGAGTATCCATGTGGTACCATCCACAGCAATCTTTCAGGTTACCATATGGTACCATCCACAGCAATCTTTAGGGTGTCCATGTGGTACCATCCACAGCAATCTTTAGGGTGTCCATGTGGTACCATCCACAGCAATCCTCAGGGTATCCATGTGATACCATCCACAGCTATCTTTAGGGTATCCATTTGCAGTATCAAAACTTTCCAGCATCAGAACTTTCAGGTTTACCAGAACTCCTTGTGCCCATGAATGCCGCAGATGTGTGCCTTTACCTAAGAGAAAAGCTATCTTATAAAACTTGACTAAACCAATCGATTTTCGATTGAGGCTGTGCTAGAGTCCTGAGCACTAATTGGAAGGCTATTTCATAGGTGGAAAGCCTATTTCATGGGCTTTATAGATAAAAGCTCTGTCGCCGATGTAGTCTTCATTATTCTAGGTACTAATAAAGAGCCTATGCCTTTTGGTCTGACCATGAGGGTCATAATAGACCAAAAGTTTACTCAGATACTGTGGAGCTAGTGCTTTGTATATCATTGGTAGTATTTTATAATCAATGTGAAATTTTACTGAGCCAGTGCAGTGTGGATAAGAAAGGGGTAATATGATCAAATCTTCTGGTTCTAGTAAGGACTCTGGCTGCTGCATTCTGGACTAACTGGAGCTTGTTTTTGCACGTACTGGAACATCCAGACAGAAAGGTGTTACAATGGTCCAACCTAGGGGTAACAAACTAGTTTTTCTGCATCATGTAGTGACACTCTATATTACTGCAATATTTTTGAGATGAAAAAAGGCTATCGTAGTAATATTATCTACAGGAGCTTCAAATGAGAGACTGGAGTCAATAATCACACCAAAGTCTTTCACTGCAGCACATAATATAACTGACAGACCATCCAGACTTACTATATAATCAGAAAGCTTACTTCTAGCTGGCTTTGGCCCTAGTAGAGGTTCTTCTGTCTTGTCTGAAATAAGGAGGAAGTTACTCAACATCCAGTGACTAATGTCTTTTACACATTCCAAAACTTTACAAAGCTGGTGTATATCATCTGGCTATGCTGAAACATATACAGTAGCTATGTGTCATCAGCATAGCAGTGAAAGCTAATGCCATGTTTATGAATAATTGTAATTGTAATAATCTAGGCCTACTGCTCTTTTCTCTATATGTGCCACCTCTGGGTGGACCTAGAACAAAGCCTTGTGGAACATCAAACTTAATTTTTGTATGCTTGGGAATTCACCATTTATATCTATAAACTGATAACGATCAGACAAATGAGCCGGGAAAGGGACATCTCCAGCAACATTTTTTAATCTGTCTAAAAGAATATTGTGATCTATGTTATCAAAAGCTGCACTAAGATCAAGGAACACAAGCGAGGAGATCAGATTCCAGTAGTTAGTCATTTACCACTTTAACCAGTGCTGTCTCAGTATTGTGATGAGACTTAATTTGTGACTGAAAGATTTTATGAATGTAATTGCTATTGCTATAGCTATTCGCTATGAGCCTAACTGCTGTATTACAACCTTTTTTAGGATCTTGAAGATAAAGGGAAGGTTTGATATTGGCCTATAGTTAGACAGCTAACAAGGGTCAAAGTTGGAATTTTTAATCAGTGGTTTGATAACAGCTAGATTAAATGATATAGGTATATATCCTGTCCTAAGTGAGGAATAGATTATTTTTAATAGAGGTTTGATTGCTTTTGGCATAAGTGCTCCATTACAAAAGATGGTTTTGAAGAGGAAAATACTGAAATTAGTTTGGGATTTTGGAGTGAAAGACTCTAATCACTCTAATGATGTTGTTATATTGTTTTTTTACATAGTCATCAAATTGGCTGACTACTCTGAATTTTCTATCTAATATTCTCATTTTTTCAATGAAAAAACTGTATAAAGTCAACACTACTACATATTGTTGTTATTTGTGAATATGTGGTCTTGTTTCTAATTAACTTTGCTACGGTATTAGGTAAGAATCTAAGATTATTTTGTAAGAGCCTTCCGATAATTAAGGCTCTCCTTCCATGCAGTTTGGATGGAATTTAATTTGACTGCATTTATGTTCTAACTTCCAAGTGGTCTGCTTTAAGGTGTGAATGTCATCATTATATCAGAGTGCTAATTTTTTTCTCGCTAATTATTTTTCTTTTAAGTGGGGCTACATTATCTAGAGTGTAGCAGAACATTGACTCTAAGCATTCAGTCACCTGATCAAGCTCTGTGGGGTCAGATGATGAGCCAGCTAGTCGATAAAACTGGGAGATTTTCAATAAAACCATACAGCAGCTGATGTGATTGAATGCTTGATGCGATAGCATGGCGAAGTGCATACTGTATATTATGACTAAGACATATTTTAAATTAAATGAGGTAGTGCTCTAAGGTAGCTTCAGACTGGGATGGTGTGACTGTGTTTTTTATATTTAATACAAATATCAGTATTAAATCATAATTAGTGGGTCCTATTATGCTCTGATTGACTGCTACTGAGTTTAAAATAGAATTGTGAGTTCGAAGCACAACAATGCCAAAGCCATCAATGGCCGGGTGACCAAGAGAGCAAAACTGTCTGTGCTGTCTGGGTGGGAGGGGTGGCATCGTACTTTTCTCTGAGTGTATTATGCTTCCCCTGCGACACTGGCTGATATGGGTGTAACAATACATCATGACAAGATGCATCACAATGCAGTAATTTGACAATGTGCATCGTGAGAATATTCAATTCACATCATGTATATCAGAATTCTATTAAGCATCCAATGCAGTTGCACTGTTTTGAACCCCAGCGATCCCAATTTGCACAGCCCACAACTGATAGCTCCAGATCGCACGCAACGCTCATTATAGGTTATACGGTTACACAGTCCCATTATAACAGTTAGCTTTCACCCTCCCCAGTTGTTGGGGGAGGCATGACAAGGGAGAGGTGGCTGGTGAGTGGAATTTGACCAAGACCAAATTAGGGAGAAAAATCCAAAAGCATGAAAAATAAGAAATAAAAGAAAATAGACACAAAAGCTGTCTATTATCAGAATGAATATTAAAGTATCCAACAATTACTTTTTCTACTGAAACAACCAGGTTTGAGACAAATTCCAGTAGAACTTCAGAATACAGCCCTGGTGGTCTGTAAATATTGATTACTGGAAAGACTTATTTTTTGTGGCTATGTTTATGTTTGTAAAAAAAAATACTTATAATGAGTTATCCACATTCGAGGGCAGTATATGTAGCTGCATCAAGGACGGCAAACTTCATTTACTACATACTCTTTGGGTCTAATTCTTGTTTCTGTTAAACAAAGTGCATTTAATCCGTGTTCAGTTACAGTTTCATTTACAATAAGTGTTTTAGACATGAGATCTAATAACTAATATCACTAATTGTCCTGTCCGCTGCTTTTTTCCCACTCATCAATAAAATATCATAGAGTGAGCATGGGGAAGAGTGATTCTTCCTCCAATGGGCCTCTGTTAGAGCTTGTTGTGTTTCCCATTTTTGACCACTAGGTGCAATAATAACTCCACGGAGCTAAATGGTGCACAGAACATGCTGCCCCACAATTGCAAAGGTGACCAAAGTACACCGGGTTATATCTGTCAAATACCAAATTTTTTATACATTATTAGTTACTTAAAAGAGGTAAGTAGTATTTCAACAGAATTTAAAATGTATAGAGTTGTGAATGAAGATTAGTATGTAGAACGAATGAAGAATTATTTTAAGTACATTTGAAATCAGGTTTTTAAATTTTTTTTTTAATAAAATAATTACCAAAGTGTGCTAGACTTATGTTCAATTCTGTCCCCATGGGAAAAGGGCGTACCACCATGATGGCATTCTGGAAGGAGCATTCTCAACATGCCACAATGGAGGAAATGATGCTGGACTCCAACGCACAGCAGTTGACCAAGCATGAGCTGCCTGAGATCCTGGAGATGCTGCCCAGCCTGGATGGCGTTGATGTATTGGAACTAGGTGCTGGCATTGGGTTAGTGACCTCACTGTATTATTATGGACAGAAACAGAGCTCGACTCCCTTTTTCTAGACCACATGTGTCATATCAAGGCCAGTGGAAACACATTGGGTGTTGGCAGTGCCATAACCAGGAAATAATTTTGATGTGATGAGGAAATATAAAAAATAAAATCATGATTGTTTTCACGATCTTCATGAGATTATACTGATAAGAGCAATAGGAGGGTGATGACACAAATTCGTTCATTTAAGGCACAATCTACCATCAACCAGTCTCACCATATTAATAATATTGTCCTAAAATACCTTTATGACAGTTCCAAATGATTAAAATAACATATTAGTAATAGGGGGGAAATTACACTTTATCCTATCACTTCTGATCCACTTTTCTTTTCCTCTTACTGCAATAAACCTCCAGCAGGTTTATTCTTACCTTATTCTTACTCTTACCTTCATATCTCTATGCTTATAGTGTAGCTATCTGGTTAGTTCTGTCCTTTTAATCAGTATAATAAATGTTATCACCTAAAGTTTCTGTTAGCCATTCTTTTTCCTAGAAATGTGCTATTCTAATTTCAGAGCCTAGGTTATCGGTGTTAATCAAAGGAATATGTTAAATAAGTAAACAAATTACTACTCTTGGATTACGGGCCTTCAGGTTCTCACAAAAATTGACATACCTGCTCTAAACACAATGTAATCTAGCTATAGCAAACACAATTTCATGAATCTATAATTAACGTCTCTCTTCTGTCCAGAAGCCCCATTTAAATTGCTCCCAAAAACTGGAGCTAAACCAAAAAAATTTCCATTATTTTTCCACAAGTACGTCAAGGGCTTTTGTGTATCTGTTTCCATAAGCATGCTTTATATTACTGTCATTTGTGAGATAGAGCTACAGTATGTTTCATGTTTTGCTGTAAAAATAAAACGAGATGTTTTGGTCCTTGGGTTGTATCTTGTAAATAATTTCCTAAGTTTGGGTTGTTTTTTTTATCATGTCTGAGGGAAGTTTGAGTGAGAAGGGGAGGTTGGAACGATGCTGATAAAGCCAATTGATGAGAATATTTAGTAACACATTAATACACATCACAATTTTTAAGCAAAACATGAACTTGGCCTTTATCATCCCCAAGCAAACATCCAAATAGGTAATCCATTCAGAATGTTGGTAGTATATTAACACATCTGGCATGCTACAAATATGGGTAAGAAGTCAGTGCAAGCAGAACAAAGTTTTACAATGCCATCAATGGAGTAAAATGCAATACATTTATTTTGTAAGAATGAAAGTATTTAAATTCTTTAGGAACAAAACATGCAGAGGTTTAAAATCTCAGACTTGTACTGATGACACTATGAATCTAAGGGAAGTCAAAATTTAAAACTGCTTTCAAAAGGCAATAAGTAGCAAGATTAAAAGTCTTACAATTTTTCTGTAGATTGCTGTAGATATGTATAGAACATATTATTTTACTACTTATTTAACTACTTCAGGAGCTGTTCTTCTGGTTGTATGCCTTTATAAAAATGTGACCTTTGATCTTCTCCAGACGATACACAAGTCATTTCATTGGCAAGGCACATCATGTGACGGCCGTGGACTTTATGGAGAACTTTGTGGAAAAGAACAAGGAAGAAAACAGTCACCTTGGAAACGCAGAGTTTCTCCAAGCAGATGTCACACAGCTGGAGTTTCCTGAAAAGAGGTGGGAACGGGAAGTCGTTGATAGAACCGTGCTGTTTTCTCATGTATTCTCATGAATTAATGAATGAATAAGTGGATGAATGAGACAACAAACAAGCAAATGAATGAATAAACTTGTAAGAATTGTATTACAAAGCATCACATGTTATTTTGCCATTCATCCAAAATGCTTCATGATGAAATAACACATCCAGTCACCTTGACTCTCTGTTGCGAGAAGTAATGCAGGTTCTGTAGCTGGGGTCCAAACCACCTAGATCTTAATTAGATTTTAGACTGTGTTTTCACTGATGAACATTTTTTGCTGAATGATGTTACTCTGAATTGTGCTGAATTGGGTTGAGCGCAGTCAGTGTAATATTTGGTACAGCATTAAAAACAAGTCATGGTTGGAATGCCAGGTAGGTAAATGAGTCTTGGTGCATGATTGGAATCATGAATCTGTTTAAAGTTGTTTGGTTTCCTTCCCACAGTTTTGACCTGATTTTTTCTAACTGGCTGCTCATGTATCTGAGTGACAAGGAGCTGTGCTCACTGGCAGAAAAGATGCTGTCCTGGCTTCGTCCCAACGGTTACCTCTTCTTCAGAGAATCCTGTTTCCACCAATCAGGTTACCTTTGAAAATACACTACACAAATTCATATAGTGGTTGATTAATTTTAATCCCCTTGTCCTCAGTAAATGTATTAGTTCCCATGTTAAATGGGGAATGGGGTCTTGCACTGTTATAGAGATGACACTCAGATCATGCCAGTAGTACAGTAGGTCCATTATAGTTCTGCCATGCGTACCACTAAAAGCATGTATTCATGATATTAAATTATGGATGAACACTAACTTCTTTTTTTAATTAAATCCTGATAACCCTGAATTTTGTAGGTCTGCTCCAAAACATATTTGACAGTACGTATAAATCTGCTATGATGCATCTGATTCGATTTAGTTGCTTCTGATCAATATGTGACTAACACTGTTCAGAATCTGGGCCTACCATTAACGAATCATCACGAATGATGGTGATGATGTAGATATTAAGTATCAGAATTCGGGCCCTCTGTTATAATAAATTATAATCAGTTTATATTTGTTACTTCGGTTGATGCATTGATCCAAATCCAAATTACTCGTTACACCCGTGTTCATTACAGCCTCTAGATATTTCCATCAATGGCATCATTGTCAGACCCACTCTCAGTGATTTTGTTGTAAAGTATGTTGTGTATTGTGTAGGTTAGTCTGGGTTTTATAAAACTTAGAGTCTGACACATAGTTGTTGAGGTTCGCTTTGGGAGTGACAAGGTTGGACAGGATTAGGAACGAGTACATCAGAGGGACAGCTCATGTTGGA
>CM075011.1:9213819-9233482 GCA_037576675.1 Pangasius sanitwongsei
TATATATATATATATATATATGTCCTTTACTGTACCTGGCAATAAATTGTTTCTGATTCTGATATATAGTTTAGCACTTTCTCTCTCTCTCATACCCATTAATAATCCACATACTCCCCAAAAAAGACATAAAATTCTTATTTTGTTATCTTACCAGCTTAGCTAGCATCTTGTTTGGCTTACTCTCTAGCCCTCATTAACTTAACTCACTTAGTTAACACTTTAATTAGCTCAGATCTCTTAGTTAGCAACACACTTTTGTTAGATTCATACCTGGCCTTATCTAACCTAAATAGCAGGCATACAAGCAACACTAGCTAAAACACTATGCAACCCTCATTACCCCGACTGGCTTTGTTAGCTTTGCTTCTTTAGCATAACTCTTTCTGAGCCACTTCATTGTTGCTTTGGCCTTGTGCTCTGGATCATTGTCCTGCTGAGAGGTCAACTTTTAGCAAACTTTTAGCAAACTAAATCAAATTTTGACCATTTCCCTGAAAAATTGTATCTACTGTTCCTTCAATCTTAAGATACATCATCGCCTCTGATGAAAGCATCCCCATAGCATGACTGACACCATCAGACTTTACAGGAGAGATGGTATTTCTCAATAGATGGGCAGCATTAGGTTTTTACCACACTAAATTATTTGAATTTTGGTGCAAACCCTCTAGCTTGGTCTCTTCTGACCAGAAAACATTTTGAAACTTGGTTCATATGGTTTCTATTGTGGCTTCTTTCTTGCCACCGCCTTATACAGGACAGTTTTATGTGGATATGGAACAGTGCACCTTCATCCCAATTTTATGAAACTTGTAGGTGATTGTTGTTCTTCTCTCTCTTAAAATAACAGCAGTTGAAACTTGGGGATGTCCAACATGCTCAGCCCCCTTGCATAATGTGTCTGGTTCAGTGCTGCTTTCACAACGTTATCACTTTCTTTTATGTCAAGGCTATAGCATGATGTCTAAAGTATCTATGATGAAGTTTAAGTCTGAAAAGCTTGTGACAAATCCATCCTGTCAGCTGTGGATTTGAAGTCACGGTGACTTCCAGCAGTGTAAAAACAGTATTTTACAGAATTATTTTACTTGTTTAAACTTGAATTGTGCAAATTTTATTTTTTATTTTAGCTGAATTGTTATTTTAGGTGGTGTTGCAACCTTATATTTCACTGCAGTCCTATTTTAAATCCAATCCTTTGATATTATTTTATTTTAGCTATGTTTTTGCTGCATATAACAAATACTGTACATGCCAGCTACAGGAGTAGTCTAATCACCCATATGATATACAATGCATTATAGAAAGATTTAGAGAAGCTGGATACTATTCAGACATAAGCTCATTAATGTTCTAAAGAATATTTGCGCTTGTAAATACACCATAACTGTAGAAGAGTGGTTCATAATAAACACTATAACAGTGTTTGTTTAATGTTCACTTTAATAGGAACACCTGTACACCTGTTCATTTATGCAGTTATCAAATCAGCCAATCATGTGGCAGCAGCACATTGCATAAAATCATGTAGATACAGGCCAAGAGCTTCATTTAATGTTCACATCAAACATCAGAATGGGGAAAAATATGATCTCTGTGACTTTAACCATGGCGTGATTGGTGGTGCCAGATGGGCTGGTTTGAGCATTTCAGAAACTGAGCTGGGATTTTCACACACAACAGTCTCTAGAGTTTACACATTATGGTGCAAAAAAATAAAAAAAAAATCCTGTGTGCGTTGGGTCTGCAGGCTGAAACACCTTGTTGATGAGAGATCAGAGGAGAATGACCAGATTGGTCTGAGCTAACAGGAAGTCTATAGTAACTCAAATAAGCACTCTTTGCAGCTGTGGCAAGCAGATAACGTGGTGCAGACACACCGAAACTGGACAGTTGAAGAAAAGAAAAAGACCTGGTGATTTTTTTTCTAATCTTCAACTGTCCATTTTCGCTGAGCCTCAGAATCTTGTTCTTGGCTGACAGGAGTGGAACCCAATGTGGCCCTCTGCTGTTGTACAACATCCATCTCATAGGTTGATGTTTTGTGCATGCTGAGATGCTTTTCTGATTATTTGAGTTACTATACCCTTTATAGCTACTATACCCAGCTCAAACCAATCTGATCAACAAGGTGTTTCAGCCTGCAGACCCTCCACTCACTCAATGTCTTTTGTTTTTCACACCATTCTGTGTATACTCTAGAGACTGTTATCTGTGAACATCCCATAAGATCAGCAGTTTATGAAATACTCAGACCAGGTTTTTGGCACCAACAACCATGCCACAATCAAAGTCACAGAGGTAACATTAACTGAAGCTCTTGACCTGCATCTTGACCTGCAATTTTTTAGTTGTTCCTAAGTAACACGTTAAGTGTGTGTGTGTGTGTGTTGAATTCACAAGAATTTCTGATGTACAGGCATTACCCACTCCATAATTCCCCATTGCCTATCCCAATATTTGCAATATATCTTATAATAGAAACAGATCTGTACATCATAGACACACTGTCTGCACTTACACTTTGCCTTTTGCAGTAATTTATTAGATTTAATTCATATTATTTGCTATAAAACAACATCTTGGCAGCCACGGAGTATTAAACTAGCCCAATCTGGCAACCCTGTTTGGTCCGCTTCTCCTTCCTCGAGCATGGGGCAGCGTGATTCCTGTCCCAATGGACCTCTGCTAGAGCTTGATGTGAAATAATAACTCTGTGGAAGCTAAGTGGAAGCAGTGAGCATGCTGCTGTGCGAGCACGCAACATGTTCAAATCAATAGAACATCGCCTTACATCTGTCAAATAGCAACATTTTTTTTAAATCATTGGTCACTCAAAAGAGGCAGTTAGTATTGCACTTATGGTATTTAGCAGACAGCTTTATCAAGAGCGACTTACATTTATCTCATTGATACAGCTGAGCAGTTGAGGGTTAAGGGCCTTGTTCAAACTGCCAAACTGCCAGTGCTGGGATTTGAACTCATGACCATCCGATCAGAAGTTCAATGTCCAATAAACAGCTGATATAAACGGCGGGGAACTGCCCCACCTGCCCCTATGTACCAGGAGAATAATGAAGACTTCCTGTTATTGCTTATTTATAGAATGGTACTTAGACCAACCTCTTAATATGTAGTCAGTTTTACAGTCTGCTGTGTTCATACAATATTTGAATATATTGATGATGAATCTGGTGAAGATTTTCTTAAGTCCTGTTACTGAAATCTGATTTAATGATGCCATGAATAAGTGTGCTACAAATAAATAAGGTTGTAAACGTTATTATCACTGAGGATGATGAAACTAAGGGTCATGCTTCTATATGAATATGCTACACATTTTCATTCACGTATCCACAGTGAACACTTGAGGATTTTAGACATGTATCATGCGTTGTTTTGTTTTTTATTATTATGATTAATGGCAAGAACCCTTAGACAAGGTGGACATTCAAAAACTGTCTCATCTGAATTCTCCCTAACTAATAAGCTAACTTGTCTAACAGAAACTGAAACAGCGACTTGCAGAAATGAGTTATTTATGGTAGATAATGCTGGTGTCCAATCTGGCAACCCTGTAGCACTTGTGCTTCGGCAGAGCGCGCGCACAGAGGCACGGCGCACTTCAGTGCTGCAGCCGAGTCACAGAAGTGAAAGAGGAAGGAAGAGTTTGTGCTCTGTGGAAGGAGGAAGATTGCGAGTTTTGTAATACACTCTCTTCGTGATCAACTCACAATTTTCGTGCTCGTTTTGTTTTGCTCGACTTGAAGAAATGGCGAGGCTGAGCGAGCACGGGATCCGTCTCAGCTCTGTGCGTATTCTTAATGCACCTCTTGTGTATTGCAAATGCATGCCAGTGTGCTGTGTTCAACGTTTTCGGGTTTTGTGTGCTTGCAGATGAGCCCATCGTACCTGGACAGCAACTCCACCAGTCACACGTGGCCCTTCAGTGCCGTCGCAGAGTTAATAGGTAAGACATCAAGATGGGTTTTTGCTTCTCATAAAATCTGATTTGAACAACTTCTTTTTTTTTTTTTTTTTGTGAGAGTTATGTTTCAGCTTAGATCGAGGCCCGCCAAAACGAGGGTTTCTTTTTCTTTTTTTCTTTGCACTCGCATAACCACATTACAGTACTGCTATATAGTCCACCATCAAGGGGGATTATGGTGACCTGCTAGCCTGGTGGTGGTATCTGGTGTGCGGTTTGGGACAGAGCCCGGCACTGGCACGGCGGAAACTTAGCACCTGTTGCGCATCCGGTCGGTCGATGACCTGCATGCCTTAAACACAACCAAACACAGCAGCCAGTCTGCTTTTTATTCAATAATTTATTCTTAAATTGAATGTTTATTGGTTTTTAACAGTAAATATAATGTACAGTGTACAAACTATTGAAATACTTAAAAAAATGACACATAGACAAGTTTAAATGAAGCTCATATATATAAATAAATAAATAAATAAATAACCCAGACACACCCACCCACACACACACCCCCACACACACACACTCAGGGTAGTGCACATACAGAACAGCAGCACAGTGTATGAGATGGAATTGCTTCATTTTTCAGTTAAAATTTCCTTTGGAACTTACTCCAGAATTGTGAGATTGACAGACAGGACCAAAACATATGACTGTGTGTCAGTCAGCAGTTAAATCCCCCGAATTGTAAAGCATGAATAAGTTCTTAAAAAAGGTTTCTGTGCAATTTACATCCCATCTCTCTCTCCTCTTTTCTCCCTCACCTCCATGTCTCCTCTGTTGTCCTTTGTCTTTTCTTTCATTTTCTTTTCTGCACTTTTTCTCCTTTTCTCATCTCTCAGCTTTTTTCTTTTTTGAATTTATACATTTCTTTTGCAAGGGGTTGCAAGGGCTTAAGCCTAACTGCATATTTTAGTACATATGTAAATACTACTTTACATGTTCGTGGGGGTTTCCTCTGGGTTCTCTGGTTTCCTCCCACTGTCACGAAAATATAGGTAGGCGGATTGGGTTTGTGTGTGTGTGTGTGTGTGTGGGTGTGTTTGTTATTAGACCTTTATTTGACACCACACATATACATATATCCCCCCCCCCCCCCCACCCAACTCATGTTATCTTTTCCCTTAGCCTCCTTTTCTCCTCTTTTTTTGCTCTGCTCATTTTGCCATTTTGCCCCCTTTATCCTCTTCCATCATTTTTCCTTCTCCACTATTTTGCCCTATTTCTTTCTCACCGCCTGTCCTTTTCTCAGTTTATCATTTTCTCATGACATCAACACTTCTCCTCAAATTTTCTTTTCTCCTCTCTAATACTTATATCCCTTTCTTATCCTTATATCTCCTCCTCTAGAGGAGTTATAAGGATGAGAAATGATGTTATAATGTCGATATTGTGATAATGCCACTTTTCTGAGATATTGCAGGTATCATCAGATATTTTATAACTTTGTTTGGAAGCAGCTGATTAGATGTTAAAATTTTTAAAGCTACTGGATGTCAGAATTTCTAATGTCACCCCCTCTGGTAAAAAAAAAAAAATGCAATTTCAAGCAAATGCAAAGGCAGTTGAGTTTGAAATACAAATATACAGGGAAACTTACCAACACCTTCCATTAGCCTCTAGTCTGTTATCCTGAGTTTTCTAGCTAAAAAACGTCTCAAGTGCATTTCGATACTAATTCCACAATGAGGATAAATCGTCTGACTACCATCTTTCATTCACTAGTTTCCCACCAAATTAGAGAACAAATAAATGCTTTACCTATACCTTACCTAGAAAATCCCAATCAGTTTCACTCACACTCTCTGACTCTTGTTTCTCCTGTGTGGCTGCTGGCTCCTGTCTGTCACTGTGTAGCTAGACTTCTTTCCTGCCTAAGATTAGGGTGAGATGAAACATGGTTGTAACAATTAGACCTGCATGCATTAGAACAGCTAATGCCGAAAGCACGTCCTTACAAGAGGTGCGCATCAGGACTGGAGACCTGTGGGACCCAACAAAAAATGTTGCGGTGCAGACAGTGAGATATCAGGACAAAGAAACATCACGTTCACGGGAGTGCACTGGACAGCGATACGTTAATTCATCTTCAGTAAATGCTTAGCATAGGTTGGGGTCACTCTGGTTTTACTTTACCTTCTGTAAAGTTTATCTTGGTAATGTAGCTCCATGCCAAGCAAAAGCAACTAGATTCTCAGATCTGCTGATGAAAATTGATGATTTTATGAGGTTTTCTCACAATATAAAAAACAAAAAATATCAAAGGTCATCTTAGTTGATATTAGCTTAGGTTTGCTTTTTTTTTTTTTTTTTTTTTGGGTAGCCTAAACATTGCAGTGGTTTATGGAAGTGGCTCTTGAAATTCAGTGAAATTATTTTATATTATATTATATAACATCTCAATTAGTTAACAAGTTACTTAGCATAATGGAGACAACAAACGGACTGGCACCCAAATACTTAGCACATACACATGACACAACGCAGACGCCTGATACAGAATACAGAAACATAAAGGAATTCAAAACAGTTATTTTTGTTACAATGGTGTATATTTGTTTTTTTATGAGTTTAAAAATTTTGATTCATTATTGTAAAAAAAAGGTATTCAAATTCTCCAACCAACAACACAAGTCTGATGCCACTGGACATGTGGACCTGTCTGAGTGATTCATCACTGAAAACCAGTTCAGAAGGACAATTTGGTCATGATATCGCTGTTTTCTGTCTACATTCCATCCAACAACAGAAAAATAGCCTTTTGGTTAACTCGGTGGATTTGGTTGGAGACAAAAACGCCTGTGTGTTGAGTCCTTTTAAAAAGACTCGTGATAGTTCGTTACACATTTTGTTTCATTGTGTTTATTGTGTATAATTTCAGTTGGAACATATAAACTCATTGCCATATGACTCACAGACTGTGCAAATAAACCCAGTGACTCACAGTTATTTGTTTCTGCTCGTGGCTTTTTGTAGAACGTGTATCAGAGCGATACGAGTGGCCCACTGGTTTAAATATGGTTATTTACTCTGATCTTGTAGCATACAACTGTGTGTTTGACATGAGAAACATAATTTCTCGATACATATGTGTAATTAGAGTGGACCACTAACTGGCTGTCTCTCTGTGTGGTAGATAACGCATCGGACCCCGGGGTCACAGCCAAGCAGATCTGGATCGATGTGGTCACTGTGAAAGAGGAGTTGTGTCTTAGCTTTACTGATAATGGCAGTGGGATGACACCAAGTAAACTGCACAAGATGCTCAGGTGAGTCAGGAATAGACTTTAAACACATCCCAAACCTCTTTATTTAAACATAGCCTCTGGTGACAGGGATCTCAGTTTGATCAAAGTGTATGTAGTCCAGATTGGTCCTGTAGAAGAAGCAGAATTCCTAGTTTCCTAATATCAGACTAATATCCTTTATAAGCATTATAAATGCTTTATTCCTTATCTAGTATATATCCTTTTTATATGCTGTATCCATATAAATTACATATCAGTTCTATTATTTACCTTTACTTTTGATTTTGACACAGAAATAATAAATAGAGGAATATGTCCATGAGGAACCGAGGAGATTTACTTTATATTGCAGTGTACAATTTAATGAAAATTTCAAATGTTTTAGTTAACTGACAAGGAACAATGCAAACATAGAGATAAACATGATGGAGCAAGTGCTGCTACAAACATGAGTCATGAAGAGCTGAAGCAGGCTAACGTGCAATAAAATAATAATGATAATAAAGCATCCAGTGGCAAGGAACGTAAGCCATTAATCATCTATCATTAATCACAGGAAAGGTGCTGAGGGTGTTTCTGTGCTCTCAGAATGTTGTTATACTCACATTTTAACAGGTATTTAGACAGTTTAATTTTGTCTCATTTGTAAAGCGTGTTTAAGCACCTTAACCTGTTTTAGACGCAGAGCCAGACCTTTGAATGATAAATATGGAGTGTAGCAATCATGTAATTATCTACACTGTTTGCTTGAGGTAGCTTGAGGGCTAATTATCTACACCAGGGTGTACAGTCTTATCCGGCAGATGCCACACCTGAGTCTATTGAAAGTCAAGGTCACCTGATTAAACAGTGGGCAGTGGTAGCTCAGTGGTGAAGAAGCTGGCCTACTGCACGGAAGGTCATGAGCTCAAACCCAAGCACCACCATGCTGCCACTGCTGGGAATTTGAGCAAGGTCCTTAACCCTCAACTGCTCAGTTATATAAATGAGATAAATGTACATCTGCCAAATGCCATAAATGTAAACAGGTGGCATCAGGTGTGGCTCCTGCTTGATTGGAATGAAAACCTGCACCCACACTGGCCCTTTCTGACACCCTGATCTACACTGTTTGTCTCAGATAAACTCTTCACTTCATTTCTTTGTTAAAACATGAATGTGTTTATTGCTATTATTCATAGATATTTCTGGGTTCATTCATGGAATACAGAAAGGTTGCATGTTTTATGTTAACTTTGTCTGTTAATAGATTTTGAATTACACCCCCCTCTTGTATTTTTGTCTTTCTCTCGCTCTGTAGTTTTGGTTTCACAGAGAAGGGATCTGGTAAAGGCAGTCATCAGGCCATAGGGATCTACGGTAATGGTTTCAAATCAGGATCAATGCGCTTGGGGCGTGATGCTCTGATCTTCACTAAGAATGGAGGATGTCAGAGTGTTGGCATGCTCTCTCAGTCCTTCCTGCATGCCGTCAAAGCTCAGGCTGTCATTGTACCTATAGCACCATTCAACCAACAGACTAATATCCTTTATAAGCAGGATACACACTTTATTCTTTTTATATTATGTATTGGCTTTATTGTCTATATTAAGTTTTGATTCCGACATACAAGTAAATGCAGCTCAGAAGCAGCTAAAAAAAACTGTCTCAGAAAGTTCTTAAATCCTTCTTTTAAGTGGAAATTATTTGATTTAATATTTTTCTGTATAACATTTAAGTATAACATATACATTTATATGCTGTAGGTAATTTAACTCAAATTTGAGACTAGACATTTGAAGCAGTGAATCAGTTTTTCCACCCAAAAGAATTTCTTTCATACATGAATTTATGTCATTGTCAATAGTAAAAAAAAATGTGATTGTTGGCTTTGTGCTCTCTTTGCTACATATTAAGTATAGTGTATTGAAAAGTTTCATGTGTAAGGGTTATGGAGTGAAAATTTAGTGGCATCAAAACTAAATCAAGTGAAATATACTATAAATATGCGAACTGGAGTACTTGAAAACTAAAATGAAATGGTTCTAGGTGACGTCTCACTTAATACTTTTCCCCTGACAAGTCACTTGTGCAACCCTTTTTCAGCAGCAGATACTTTTAGTCTAAATACGAGGAACTGGTGATGTCACGGGGAAGGAAAATGAGCAAAACCATGACCATGTCTATGGAAGAAAGAAATGCTTTACTGGTGAAGGAGGAAGCTACACTAATAATGTTAATGCTAACAAATTTTAAATGACATGTTTATGTAAGTGTCTATAACTGTAGATTTGTGTTGTGTACAGATGCTGAAGGATTTGAGTTTGAAGAATGTAGTGTATATTGAAGAAGTAACTTGTAGCTAGGTTGAAGTAAGAGCTTGTCATTAGTCACTGTTGTTATTTTGGTCACAGGCCATGTGTTGATGGAAACCGATCTCATAAAATACAGATTTTCATTCTGTTTAATTTTATACAAATGAAGTTGTAAGAAAAGATACAAACATTAACCCAACTCCTAAGTCTCACGCATAGCCTAAGCCTACGTAATTTAATTGTGTTCTACCAAATGTTATGAATTTGCAAGCGTGAGACTATTGTGGGAAAAGGAAAAATCCTATTACTCACCGTATGAGTGGATGTATGTTCCTCTTGCTTGTCATCCCTCCTTAACTTTTGTTCTCTCACAGTCTTTGGTAATAACAGAGGATTCAGAGGCTAGTCTGAGAGCCATCCTCACACACTCGCTTTTCAAGTCAGAGTCTGAACTACAGGAACAGCTCAACTCCATCCCAGGCAAGAAGGGCACCAGGATCCTCATCTGGAACATACGCAGGTAAAAGACAAACCAGCAACTGAGCTGCTAGCTACAGCAGCATAAGCTAATTATGCCAACCCATACACCTATCCCTGCAAAAACAAACTTTCTAATGGTTCGAAGAACGTCGAATACTTTAAGGGTCACTCTCTTGCTCTGCCTGTTTTCCTCTGTATGAAAGGTCAGAATTGCATTTTCAGAATTGCTTGCATCTCACATGGTAACCATAGTGACAGCGATCCTAAGTACAGAGTTTGTATAATGCTGATTGCACTTTTATTTTAAATCCATAGACTAAATATTAAAAAATAGACGCTAGACTATTTAAAAAGATAATTTTAAAACAGAAACCTTTCATGCGTTATTTCAGTAACGTATAAACATACATATATCTGTTGGGTTGAAATCATTTAGAAGTGTGAATGACCCGACAAACCTGCCACAGAGGTAAAGTTTAAACTCTGCCCTGCCCACATCTGCTTAAAACCCACATCTTTAAAAAAAAAAGTTGTGAACTTTTCAGACTTTCCTGAATGATTTCATCTTTCTACTTAAAATGTCTTTTAGTCATTTTTCAATTTATCTAGAAAACATTTTCAAAGTTTCAGAAAACTTAAAACCAATATAAATTCATACTTTTCTTCTTTTCATCCTTCCATCTTTTTCTTTTTCTTGTCTTTTAAAAATTACCAACCACTGAAATGTTTTAAATACAATATTGAATAAGCCATTTATTCATTTTCTCTAGAAATTACTGTTATACATTTCTTTCTTTCCTTTATTTTGTTTACAAATATTTTGACACTATTCTTACAGCACCCTGCAAGCACCAATATTATATTTAGAAATCTTGTTGATCTCATGTCATTCATTAGCATGATTTGAATATTTCCATGGACTGTACACTGTGGTTTTATGTTAACAGTGTAGCCATGGTTTGTTATCTAACAAACTGTACAGAAAATCCTGTGTACATGTGTACTGTTTGTAGGTGCAGGATCCTCACCAGTACACTGTCTGTTATTATGTAGAAGTTTCTTTTTAAACGGTCATACCTTTTAGGAAAGCTTGGTTCTGTCAGCAGTGTATAAAAGGGTTTTGGCAGTCAAGAGGCATTTGGGATGGTCTTTGTTTTCACTAAAATACAGCGACAGGAAAAAAAAAAACAGCACTACTCACAAATCTTACCTTTTCACAGAGACAGGCTGCTAGGGGAAATTATTATTAGCTGCCTCAATAAAATCCTTGGTTTTGATGTAAGGATATTTGCATTATGGAATGATCAGCTCATTTAGTGCTGTCACTGATAGGAACAAAGACGGGAAGCCTGAGTTTGACTTTGAAGCCGATGAAGAGGACATCCGCCTGCCAGAGATCCGCTCAGAGGAGATGGAGGGGAAAACGAAGAGACGTTATTCTGGACCTCACAGAACTGACCATATCGTCCCAGAGATGGATTACTCTCTCAGAGTGAGTGAAGGGTAGATGAGATAGAGCAACTGAAAACAGTTCACATGAAGAAATGAGACAGGAATAGGTTAACTGAAACAAAAGTAACATTTTTGTCTGTCTCGCTCTCATCCTTCTCTCTCTCAGGCATATCTCAGCATTCTGTATCTGAAACCCAGGATTCAGATCATCCTCAGGCAGAAGAAAGTTCAGACCAAACTAGTGGCAAAGAGTCTGTCTATGATTGAGAATGATGTTTACAAACCACAATTCATCGTATCCTTTCAGGGGCTTTTCATTTGGAGTATGTAAATGTGGAGGCCCTTCATAAATACTGAGAGAAATCTGTTGTATACTTAACCAGTTAAACTGCTACCTAAACTGCTTGCTTATATAGAAAAAGAAGCACCAGGTTTTTAGGGCTACATTACTAGTGTTTAAATTGCTTCTTTCCCCTATATACTGAGAAGGCATTCCATCTCTTCTGCAGACCTCCGCATTCCTTTCCTAACTTTCCGAACTTGAACAGGAAGTTCATTTGAAGCGAACCCAACGGCATGTTGTCAGGTAGAAAATATCAGTTTAGAAATCAGGTTAAAAAACATCAGTTCCGAAGTCAGTTTACACTTGACTAAGTGCACCGCTTGGTGCAAACAGCCTCAAGTTTAGACAAATAAGAAAAGCCGTTAAGGCTGAAGCCTTCTCTACTGCATAAAAGGCTATCAGTCTGGGAGGAAGAGGGCTAAGGCCTGGTTTATACTTTATTCATGACTAGATGTGCACACGTGGACACAACAGCTGCGCAAACAGCATAGTTTATGTACTTGCCTGTGTACCTTTTATACATCTGGGGGGTTAAAAGAGATGTACATCCACTAGAGGACAGGCCAGAGCCAAAGCATCCCTCTTCAGCAGGTTTCCATTTTGACCTGTAAACTGGTTAGGGATTTTGTGCTAACTGTGCTGAGACATGCTGAGACATGGAGATGATAAACACAAAGGCAAACTCTGTTAGTTTCTCTTTAAAACTTTTCACCATTGTTTGATGGTTTGCCATGAGCTGCAAAATTGAAAACCAAGACCTTACAACTGGAAGTAGTTAGTGATCTAAAAGATCCAGACAGTTGGTATGCAAAACAGTTTCATTAGGATTTAAGGCTACAAGAAAAGTTTTTAAAATTCAAACACAAAGCATTTTATAGGAAATTCTCTTAGTGCTAATGCTAAAAACTGTCTAGAATTGATGCAGTTTGAGACACTGTTGTGGATATAGCGATTTGTAAATGCACAATCGATGTGCCAAATAAATGCAGGATACACGCAGTGGTCATGTTGCACACTCATTCTAAATTGAGCACACATAGAGGAAAGTGATGTGTATATATACACACGAGACCTAAAAGATGAGCCATAATTGATTTGCATCGCTCTGAATCAACACAGAGAGAGGGATGGAGTCATACTTCCTCCTCAGTGAGAAATGCCCACTTGTACACTCAGCCATAGAAAGAAACATTTGATACAGCTGGCCCAGATGTTATACAGGTTATGTAGTTAGTTGATCAATGGCAGACAAGTTTGAATTTTGCATTTTCCTCAACCTTGGACCAAATTAGAATGAACGAGTGAAGATTACCTTTGGCTTTAATCATAAAAACAAAGATCATTATGGCATCATGATGTACCACAACAACAGGCTCATCAAGTCTTATGAGAAAGTTGGCTGCCAGATCAAGGTACTGTATATAATTATAGTATAATCATACACAGGAATGAGACTCTCTCTTTCTTGCTGAAAATTGTGTGAGTTTTTGTAGTCAGGGTGGTTTTTTTTCTGCACAACTATCTGTTAAACAAAATATTTGAACTCTAATCCTTTTGTATTTAATTTTTTTCCCTCTGACAGTCATCTGGTCTGAGGTCAGGAGTGGGTGTTATTGGAGTAATCGAATGTAACTTTTTGAAACCAGCTCACAACAAGCAGGACTTTGAGTACACCAAAGAGTACAGGTAAGCTGATTCTCGCTATATCACTGTCTCTGTCTTTAATAAATACACCTGACACTTAACATCCTGAAATCTTTTTATACAGGAATTCTGCTCTAAACATACACCTACAGGCCCTGATCTCTCTACCGAATACCTTTGGCATAGACTGAAGCCATTCAGCTATGTGAATTATGCTGTCGTTTTTCCCTCAGACTCACTCTGGCTGCCCTTGGCATTAAACTCAATGACTACTGGCGCGAGAAAAAGGAAAAGAAAGCGAAAGAGAGAGCATTCCGAGCTCTGGAGAGAAAAAGCATAGAAGGGAATACTGAGGAAAATGACGAGAGTGAGGAGGAAGAGGAGGAGGACGAGGAGGAGGAGGAGGAGGGGGAAAAAGAAGAAGCGGAAATAGCGTAAGCTGTACTGCCTCTCATAGTAGAGTCAGATGAAAACATGTACTTGACTGATCAGACACACTGCACAGGAAGTCCTTAAATATAGCACCTTTCATGCAAATTACTATACAGCACATGCAAAACAAGACATGATAATGATAATCCTGAAAAGAAATCAAAATAGATAGAATAGGTACATATTACATGAAATAAAAGACACCTACTTTGGTTAGTAAACAGAGATGGTGAGTCTTGTTTAGCTGAGAACAGCCTATCATGATAGTAGTGAATTTTTCTGTTAAACCACATAGCTTAGCTGTCTACACAAGTTGTTCACACATTCTCTCTCTCTCTCTCTCTCTCTCTCTCACACACACACACACACAGAAAACGACAGAGCTCTTGAGCTGGTTTGTAGTGATAAAGAGACGGAAACCGTTTAGTCAGGTCTGCAGTTTAGTTGAGACTCAAAACCGGAAGAAAGAGCAGGAACCTTATCAGTAAATCAGCTCACAGAGACAGCGGCAGGTTGTACAGCACTCACTGAAGCACATGTGATGATATCTGTTTACGTTTATTGCCCTAACATGGACGAAATGAGCTCATTTCTTCTCAGCTCATCTGATAACAAATCCGTGCTCATCAGTCCACCTGTCTGGTTTGGGTTGAACAGGGTTTTACAACAAGTACAAGTACAATGTTAATCATGATTGTTTATCATAATTGTTCTAGGTTTATTATTTATACCTTTTCATTTTTTAAATCGGACAATAGCCTGTGCTCTCAAATCTTTGAAAGAAAATATGACCAATCCTAAGTTTTGTTAACTGAGGGTGTCTTTTAAATGTTAAATATACACAACATTAGACTTAAATATACAAATACAGCAGTATGCAAGCAAACAGACAAACCTATGAATGAGGACCATGTGATTTGATTCATCAGAGTCAGTTCAAATCATATCTGACTTGAACTAAGCTCACTGGTATCACAGTTGGTTATGTATACTTGATTGAGGAAGCCGTCAATCTTGATCACATCTCTAGGGCTGAAGCTGATTTCTGCTGAAAGGCAGATCACCGCAAACACTGTTTAGACTGAAAAGCAGCACACTTGTTCTCTTTCTTTTTCTCAGGGATGTGTCATGGATTCAGTGTGAGGACTGTATGAAGTGGAGGGGCATTCCCACTCACCTGTTCAAAAACAACGTCCCTGAGCACTTCACCTGTAGCCAGCACCCTATCGGCCGCCTGAGGTCAGTGCTAACACTGAATTCCTGCACAATCCACAAGACCACTACCTACCTGCCTACACACACACACACACACACACACCAGCCAGAACTGTTAGTTCTTATCTTTATGTTCTGATCACTGTTTATTAATATTGTAACAATACATTAACAATATATTAATATTATAACATACGCTTACTGGCCACTTTAATAGGAACACCTTTACCCCCACTCATTCATGCACTTTTCAGATAATCATGTGACAGTAGCGCGATGCATAAAATCATGCAGTTACTGTTCACTTCAAACATCACAAAAATATGATCTCAGTGACTTGGACCATGGTGTGGTTGTTGGTGTCAGACAGGCTGGTTCCTGCTGAGTTCCTGAGATTTTCGCACATAGTGGTCTCTAGAGTTTACACAGAAATATGCAAAAAGCAAGCAAACAAAAAACATCCAGAGATCAGCAGTTCTACAGGCAGAAACACCTTGTTGACTGGTTAAAGCTGACATCGAAGGCTATGGTAACTCAAATAACCATTCTTTATAACCGTGGTGATAAGAAAAGCATCTCAGAACAAAGGCTCACCAAAACTGGACAGTTTGGAAAAACACTGCCTGGTGAGTTTGACCTGTATCTGCATGATTTTATGCATTGTGCTGCCACCATATGATTAACAGATTGGATAATTGCATGAAAGAGCAGCGGTGAGTGAGTGTATTACACTCAGTTCATCACAATCATTAGCAATACATGATAAAGTATATTTACATACATAGACACACAGAACGCCTTGATGTACCGTCCTCCTGATGGAAGAGATGGAGGGATTGGGTCAGGGACTAATATCTTTTTTCATTTATGTTTTTTATATTTACTTATTTATACCTTATTACTATATTTACACGTTATTACTTTGTACAAAGTTAAACTATTTAACAGTGTCAAGTTTATATTGAAAATATGACTGTTCTAATTCATACTTATGTTTGATAGAGAAAATCAGAGCCATGACATAATTTACACATAATAATGTTGGTAAAATCACTTTTAGCAGCATTCCAGAATGGAAAAGTTAGAAAATCGCTTAGTTACAAACGTACCTTATAAAGTTTGTTTTTAATTCAGTTTACTGAAAGAACTCCTGAACTACGTCTTATTTTTAAACCCTAACATGCTTGGCTTCCAAAACGTGTATGCATTTTCTGCCTTTGCATATCACGAGCAGCAGAATGGAGTGTGTTGCTTTTGTGTTGTTCTCTCAAAGGAGCTGCTTAGTGCCTGAGGAACCCGAGGAGCCAGAGGACGAGCTGACACCTAGCTATGAGAAAACACACAAAAAACAGTAATGACTCCACAACAGCCAATGTCTGTGTGTTTCTGTGTGTATGTGAGAGAGAGAGAGAGAGAGAGAAAGAGATAGAGAGAGAGAAAAAGAGGCAAAGACAGTAAACCCTGGTCAGACTGTGGCATGCTTGGTTACTGTTAAACCACATCCTGAGCACTCAACTGTGAAAACAGTGTAAAACAAACCACATGTCATTTTACACATTTAAATTATATGTTGCAGTCTTCATGAACTCATAGTCACTACAGCTTGCCTAGCAGCCCTGTCTCTATATGGCAGTGCTTTGTTACATGCTTTAACCATAAACTAACTGATGTGCACTCATAAAAACAAAGTATAAACACATTCAGACTGAAAAATCTCCAACTGTGTGCTTAAACTGGCATGTAGCTTTAATAAGGTGTGTTCTGATTGTTCGGCTTGCATTTACAGGGAAGTTTGGGCCAAACGAAGAGGAAAATCTGTGGAGGTGAGTAAACTGTACACACACGTCTTACTATCCTCATGCAGGCCCTCCGGTAACATAATGATTACAGAAGTTAATTAATGCTATGCCTAAATCTAATACTAATCTCAGTAACCCAAAGGAAATGCTAGATTTTTGTGGTCCAGAGTGACGCAACAGAAAAACATTCACCTTATCATTGGGAGATCACGAGCTCAAATCACGAAGATGCCACAGCTATCTGTGGCTGGGAGCCAAGGGAGCTCTCTCCCACAGTGACAACAAGCCAATCATGTGCGTCTGTGAGCTCATGTATGAGGAAAAGGGCAGATAGCTGTTTTCCTCCATGTGTGTTATGCTAGCCTGGGACACAGCATGAGCAGCAGTTAGAAAAGATACTGTTGGCTGGCTTCACATGTTAGCCTTCACCCTCCCTGAGTGATAGTTGTCATGTGATAGGGGAGAGCTGGCTGGTTGGTGGGAACTGGCAGGTGACCATATGTGCGAGAGAAATCAGGGGAGGGAAAAAAATAAAACAAAAAAAAGTTTTCCTTATAGGGACCCACCAAATGTCTCCACAAGGTCAAAACTTTAACACCAACAGGAGATAAAACATGGACACAAAACTCACTCACTCTCTCTCTCTCTCTCACACACACACACACACACATACACAAAGAACAGAGAAATAAATGCTGTAGAAACATTCTATACTCTACTTTCTAAAAAGCCAATATCTAATTTACAAATACATTTGATCCCTATTCCACGTTTTTATATGAAGTTTTGTGAAAAATAAAATAGACACGTGGAGTGTACAATTATGTTGAATATGAGGATTGAGGAATACATTTTGATTTTATTTGGTGCTTTTTGGAATTGTTGCAGTGTAACTTTTACTCTCTCTATCAGGTAGTATGGAAAGAGTGTTTAAAAACCTATACTCATGTGAGACAAATACGTGATACAATGAGAGCCCAAAAACTGCTACTGTAAGAATACTCAGTGAAAATTAAACAGTAATTGTGTTTAACAGTAAACGTCTGCAAATTAACTTAATGTCACCCAAATCTTGCTTCGAAGACCATTTTTTCTGTGCTGACTAATATATTACTTCATGTGGCCGGTTTAAAAAATACCATTAACCAACAGAAAAAGGCCCGAGAGTGGCTACACTATTTTGCCCTCAGCAAGAAGTCCTGATTTATGAAACATGCTAATTGGAAATGCCCCCAACCCTACATGCCCCACCCACTTCTTCTGATGGTTCAGGGACTGCGTTTGCATACTGGAACTCAAATTAATTGATTGAAAATTATTTAATTATTTGAGTCTATTTAATCACCACCCCATCTCTTCCTGAATGCATTATTTTTGTATAACAGCACAGTCTGGAGTGTGTTATCCTGCTTATACCACAGTGATTTGCCAGTAATTACAATGTTTAATTTATTAATGAATGACACGCCGCACATTCTGGGGAGTGTAAATTCCTCTGTCCTGAAGACTTTGCTGTGCTGGGAACCTTGGAACGCACCATGACTGTTACAAAGTGTTTACAACCAAGACTCCTTCCATGAAAGTTAAATAAATGCCTCCTAACAAAAATGTCATCACGTCAATGATTATATATTTCACTTTGTTACATGACATATTTTTTAAATCTGTTTAGTCTTAGATTATGTGGCGCATCTGCAGTACAAGTCCCTGTGAATGAGCTGTTACTATAGAAACATGAATGTGTTAGAACGAGTGCATTAATATTAACCTGTCGAATCATGTTACAGACGGAACTGTCCGGACTGTGCTGTTATACAAAAATAACACACACCTTCAGATTCAACTGTGCTATATTATATCATTATGTAGTGTATGTCAGGTTGATCATTGATGTGTGTTTATTTGAGGCGATGAGGGGTGTTATACAGGCTGAGTATTGTAGATCCAGTGTTCAACAGAGAGAGCAGCCAGTGTACAAAGCGTCTATGCAAATCTCTACACAAGAGCACTGAAACTCTGAAACTGATAATAATGTTGTCTAAACATATTTTAAAGTATGTAAAGATATCCAAATTTCAGGCAAAGCCTACATACCAGACTTCGCCCCATCCCACCTACAAATTATCACTGCTTTACACTAAGACTCATCTACACATGCAAACAGCTTCTGCAGTCGTGCTTTTGCTTTCACTCTGTCTGTAGAGGAACTACAAACACTGAAGGTCTACAAAAGGGGAAATGCGAGTACATATACAGTGTGAGAACTGGGTGACAGTAACCACAACATACATATATGTAGGGGTGCGTGTTTGAATGGAGTTTGGAGGAAAACATTCAGATGATTTAGCTCATCTGCTTTTAGCTGCTCAGTTAGCTAAATGCGGATGAGACTCCCGGTTACTTATGTGGTCAAATTTGCTTATATAAAATGTGCGTATAGGCAATTATCATGCTATCATACTCCACAGTGAGCCAGGTTTTTATTTCTCATATTTTATTTCTCAAACAGTAACAGGGCAACAAAACAGCAAAACATGTAGTGCTATGCATTCCTAATGTTCAGTGTTGCTTCCAAAGGGGAAAATCCTAAAAACTCCTAAACAGCATTATAAAGGATACGCTGTTGCCTTGTAAAATTAAAGTGCACATATTTTTCTAACCTGAGTCTAACATGAGTCTATTACTATTGTTCTTCATACACTATATTACCAAAAGTATTCGGTCACCCATCCAAATGATCAGAATCAGGTGTCCTAATCACTTGGCCT
>CM075011.1:9242359-9262211 GCA_037576675.1 Pangasius sanitwongsei
TGTGGAACCTCTTAAAATAAAGCTGAAAGTCTACACTTCTATCACATCTTGACTGTTTTATTTCAAATCCATTGTGGAGGTGTATAAAGGCAAAATCACAAAAACTCTGTCATTGTCCAAATACTTCTGGACCTGACTGTGTAAGTCCAAATCTACATTAGGCATGACATGTCTCCATTCTGCTAGTAACTACATAAAACTGAAGTGGAGTTTGCTTTTTGCTTTTCTATGCAACTAACTCCACAAGCAGTCACCATCACAGACAGCACAGCTATTTTTGTGTTTTATTCACTTCCTTCCTGTTCAGCGGTTTGGTGATTTTGTGAGCTATGAGTGGACTCTGGACACATAAACATACAGAGTATTTAAGTTTACCTGGTTCATTCTGGGCAGATCTTTGATGGTCTCTTTCTTGGGTTCCCTTTCCTTAGCCCACATTCTCAAGTAATACTTATAGTCCTTTACTTTTTCCTCTGAAACAAAAGAAGCAGCAAAGCAGAATCCCCCATCATTGGCAGCAGTAATAACTACAGACTAATGGTATTTATGGATAACATTTTAAATGAGGGAGTACTGGCTCATTTTAGGTCATGACTTTCAATACCCAGTATTGTTAAAGTTAAATAGTTATAGTTAGGTTATCGTTATAGTTAAAGCTGTGATACTGCTTTCGCAATGCGTGTCCCTGGGTAAAGCTGTGATTTATTCAATTCTGTGAATGCGAAAATAGAATTTACAATTGCCAAAAAAAAATTTTTTTTGTTTTTTTTGCAAGGAAGAGTAGGGGAAAAAAACTGCAAAATCCAGGTGTGTAAAGTTGATAGAAAGACTTCCTGTTATTATAAGTCCAAAAAGTGCTTACACAAAGTCTTGAGAGGTGTGTGCACACTTATGCAGGCAGAGTGTTTTAAGTGCTTTTTATTTTATTTTTTAAATCTATATCTACTTTGAATTTACATCTACTGTATAAAAGGCAGCAAAGTAATGGTGCTACCTTTCTTCTCTTCAGAATCCTCTCCTGTGTCAGCTACCTCCTTTGCCTCCTCACCTGCAGCAGAAAACAGTAATAATGTAATAATGTAATAATGTAATAACAGAAGAGCAATCATATGCATGGCTATAACTTCAGCTAAGTATGTCTTATTATGTTGGATGTTAAAGAAAGATGGTAATAAAACTGTATGCCCATTTAATTAGAAATTCATATTTTAGGGTGATAGAAGAAAGACAGGAAAGCAGGAAATTGCATTTTAGATAACATAACTACATGAGCTTGTCTGGAAACTCTTAATCTGAAAAACAAACACAATCAAGCTCATGCTCAGCATTTTTTGTTCTGAGATCATGGACACAAACCTGAGGTGACTTCCTGGACCAGGAAGTCTAGATGAGACAAGGAGGGAGGATCTGGAGAGGTTATACAAGAAAGGAGAAAACGACAGCAGATGATGAAGGAGAGTGAGTAAGACAGACATGAAGAGAAAGCAAGAGAGAGATGCAAGCCAAAAAAAAAAAAAAAAAAAAAGAAAGGAGCAGACAAAGTATGTGAAAAAAAATGGCAAAGTCCAGAGATGAACACTCATCACAGTGTTGATTAGTAGGACTGGACTATTTCATACAGAGGCACATGCAAGTTTAGAGCAATACAAATCTAAACAGTATACACTGAATGCATATAAAGATTTAAAGCCAAAACTGTCATTTTTAATGACATTAAGTAACTATCACTTAGGTATTTTTAAGGCTACATTTGAGATATTTTTAAATAATAGCTAAAGCTATACATTGCACTGCAACAGTGTGACTTCAGGGTAAAATTTAGCTTTACCATGCTCACATTTAACTGCCTACTACCACACTGATGCATAGTCAAATTACATCTAGACATCTAATCTTATGAATTACAACTGCAACTGACACATCATAGTGTAGCCACTGTGCCAATATTTGTTTTGTAAAAAATGTGATGATGGTCAGACTCAGAGAGGCCCTTCGAGTGGGAAAGTTCTCCACAGAAGCTCCAAATAGTAGCGAGTTGCTTATCATGAAAATAAGTTGTCAGTTTCTTTAATTCCCTTTTTCAAATGTTAACTGTGTGTTTATCACAAGGCTGCATTTGAAGAGCTGGTCATGGTGTCATACCACAAGTGTAATTGTACATACACTATATGGCCAAAAGTTTGTGGACACCTGACAATCCCACCCATATATGTTTCTTAAACATCCCATTCCAGATTTAGTCCCCCTTTGCTGCTATAATAACCTACACTCTTTTGGAAAGGCTTTCCACTAGATTTTGGAACTTTTGGCTGTGGGGATTTGTGCTCATTCAGCCACAAGAGCATTAGTGAGGTCAGGCACTGATGTTGGGTGAGGAGGTCTGGGGTACAGTCGGCATTCCAATTAATCCCAAAGGTGTTCAGTGGGGTGAGGTCAGGGCTCTGTGCAGGACACTCGAGTTCTTCCACACCAACATTGGCACAACATTTATTCATGGAGCTGGCTTAGTGCACAGGGGCACTGTCATGCTGGAACATGTTTGGGCCCCTTACTTCCAGTGAAGGGAAATCGTAAATCTACAGCATACAAAGACATTCTAGACAATTGTGTGCTTCCAACTTTGTGGCAACAGTTTGGGGAAGAACCACATAGGAGTGTGATGGTCAAGTGTCCACAAGCTTTTGGCCATATAGTGTATATGTGTGTTATATCATGTATGAGTATATGTAAGTGAGTATTTACCCTGCGGTGTGTCGTCATCAGTAAAGAAGTGAGTGGCCTCAAGTGCAGACTCTGCCTCTTCTGGGCACAAAGCTGCAGGAACAGTAACAGTCAGTAGCAGTTTTAAACCATCGCGCACACACGCACGCACACACATGCACATGCACACACATGCACATGCACACACACAGTGTACAATGTTTGTGGGTTTATCTGCTTCGTGTTTAGTTTCAGAAACTTCTGGGGTAAAGTATGCTGTATGAGTGGGAGCCCTGCTCTCAGGAAAGCAGCTGGTTGTACATTCACAGACATCACTATCACACAAACATGCTAAAAGCAGAAGAATGTGTGCTGACAGCAGTGAACACACTTTCTCAGTGTGCACTACCATTTCCTGTATAGCTAAGGAAGGCTGAGAAAGTGTGAACACACTGGCTCACACACACCTTCCGGCTTCAGCAGACCTTCTTAAAATCATCTGTTTGAGTGACAGTTTTCTCAGGGTGGTCAAAAAGCACTTAAGAGTGCAAATAAACAAACAGCTTTAATAATGACAGTGCCTCCAGCTGCCAGCTAGTCAGTTTTAATGTTTGTTGTGCGGGTATCGGTACCTGGAGGCAGGTGTAATTTATACAGAAGCTTCAATTTCTCAGTCATATCGCCATGATACATCCCACCTGAGACAGAGAAAATGAACACAGAGTTTGTTCAGAGACAGCAGTAAATGTTGCTTGATCATGTGGTCAAACTGAGTCTTCCTGTATGGTCTTCATGGTTTTGAAGAGTTAAACAGAACTCTGTTAATTATGCTATTGTAAGGAACCAAATGTTAACCATTCATTTATTCCCTTTAATGTTGTGTTTTGATTTTGTGCTTCAATTCTCAAAGCAATGTGTAATTATATACAGATCACATTATTACTGTATTTTCCAGACTACAAATCTCACTGGAGTATAATTAAGCAGCTGCTAAGAGGAAATAATAGCATCATAGCACCTGTAGGGGAGCAAAAAATGTTTCTTATGATTCAGAAAATATGGACAAGTTTCACTTAGGCTATAATTAGGTGATTTCTGCCATGACATCTGTTTTGTTCACAAGTATGATGATTACTGAATGTTGATTTCACTTCATGTAATGGTTGATTTTAATATTTGCATTTGTGTTATTAATAAGCAGACATAAAAAAATGACAGCATATCCTATATGTCGCTTATTCTAACATGTATGACAAGGGAAAACAGTCATGTAGTCTAATGATAATGTTAATATCATTAAATATTCAGATGAGGAATGAGTCCTGCACTCACTCAGGCCCGTGACAAACTCTTTAAAGTTGATGAGGGAGTCTTTGTTATGGTCAAGCAGGCGAAATAAGCGGGCAGCAAGTGTGGAAGTGTGCATGCCACAGCTCCAAGGTGCCAAGGCTGAGAAGAGCTGAATGAACTGCCCACAGTCGATCCGGTACTGCTCCAGATAGGGCAAACTCGGGTCATGACGCTCTGCAGCAGTGCTATTCGCCCCCCAATAGCAGCTCATGATGTGCTTGGCCTGGTGAAAATAACAGAATGAGAAATTGGACAGAGGGACATGTTTGGATTTGACAGGGAAAGGGTGACATCAGATAATGCTTTGTTTAACTGAGTAGCTCTCTGCTGAGCCCCCTAGTGTCTACAAACTGCAGCTGCAATGTAAACTTTGCTATGGCTGGTGTCCTTGCCTTCATTTGGAACTATGGCAAGCAAGAACTTTGGCAAGAAGAAGAAAAAGAAGTCAACATATAGATTATATTTTAATGTCACCCCACTGTACAAGTGCACCCACATGCAACAAACAAAAAAAAACAAAACAATGCTCTGGTTAGCTACAATTACTTAAGCACCATCACTCAAATGTAATATACACTCACTGTTCACTTTAATGGGAACACATGAAAACCTGCTCATTTATGTAGTTATCCAATCAGCTAATCATTCGGGTACAAGTCAAGAGCTTCTGTTAATGTTCACATCAAACATCAGGATGGGGAAAATGTGTGATCACTGTGACTGTGACTGTGGCATGGTTGTTGGTGCCAGATGGGCTGGTTTGAGTATTTCAGAAACTTCAGAAATTCAGAAAAAATATCCTGTGTGCAGAGGGTGATGAGAAAGATCAGAGGAGAATGATCAGACTGGTTTGAGCTAACAGGAATTCTACAGTAACTCAAATAAGCTTTTTACAGCCGTGGTGAGCCTAAAGGTATCTCAAAACGCACAAAATATCGAACCTTTGGGCTACACATAATTATAAGGACCTTTACAAAGCTAACTTCTTGCCCTTAATAGATGGTTTGAAACAAGATATTAAACTCTCTGAGAGGAAGAATGAATACTATCAAGATGAATGTATTGCCTAAGTACCTATATTTGTTTCAAAATCTTCCTATTTTTTTGACTAAATATTTCTTCAACTCCACAGATAAAATTATATCATCATTTATTTGGGGTAATAAAAATCCTCGGTTTTGGAAAAGTATTTTACAACAGCCTCGTACCCTAGGCGGCATGGCACTTCCTAATTTTATATTTTACTATTGGGCAGCTAATATCAGAGGACTGACTTACTGGATGAGGGATAGTAATAACCCTGATGACCTTAAATGGCTTAGTTTGGAGAAATTCTCCTGTAAACCCTGTTCCCCATTTTCTTTATTGTGTTCTGAACTTCCAGTGCATGAACCTGCTTCTCACTACTCCTCTAATCCTGTGGTGTGACAATCTCTAAGAATATGGAATCAATTTAGAAAATCGTTTGCCCTTTGCAGCCTCTCCTTATGTGCTCCATTAAGTAAAAACCATGTTTACTCCTTCAATAATAGATAAAGCCTTTGCTATCTGGGTAAAGAATGGGATACATACATTACAAAATCTCTTTATAGATAACAATTTTGCATCTTTTGACGAGCTGGTTAATAGATTTAAGATTCCAAGGTCCCTTTTTTTTTTTTTTTAGATATCTACAAGTGTGAAATTTTTTGGTTTCACATACTGGTTGTTTTCCTTTATATCCCCCTACATCTTTATTAGATTCTTCTAAGAAAGGACCTAAAACAAATTATAGGTAAAATTTATAACCTTCTCAATCAGCATAGCCTGACCAATTTAGATAATTTAAAAAGAGTGAATGGGAGGAAGATTTGAATGAATAAATTTCTGAGGTAACTTGGCAAAAAATTATTAAACGGATTTACTCATCATCTATAGGTCAGCGCCATGTGGTTGTACAATTTAAAGTTGTACATCGGCTTCACTGGTCAAAGGTTAGGTTATCTAAGTTTAGACCAGAGCTAGATCCCATTTGCGATAGGTGCAGACAAGCACCTGCAAGCCTTTTACATATGTTCTGGACATGCCCAAGATTGTATAAACTTTGGAAGTCAATTTTTGATGCATTTTCAGAAATAACAGGAATGCCAATAGCTCCATCTCCTTTTATAGATATATTTGGTGTCAGTGCACAGAAGATGCACCTAAGCAGTTATAACAGTAAATTGTTGGCCTTTTGTACACTACTTTTACTTTTACTGTTTAAATGGAAAGACCCCCTTCCTCCGACTTTCTTTCATTGGATTAGAAAGATCATGCAATATCTTAAACTAGAAAAAATAAGATACTCTCTCCAGGGGTCTACCCAGAGATTTTATGTAATCTGGCAACCCTTCCTGTCCTTTGTTGAAAAATATGAAATAGAGAATACAGTCCCAAAAAATGTATAGTTTTTTTTTTTTTTTTTTTTTTGTGCTTAATTATGTGCTTTCTCATTGTACATATTAATGTTGATTGTTATTATTGGAATTACTCCTTCTGTTTATTTGTTTATTTATTTATTTATAAATATTATTATATTATATTATATTATATTATATTATATTATATTATATTATATTATAGTTTTTATTTATTTATTTATTTATTTATTTTTCCTCTTTGCTTCTTGTTGGGGTTCTGACTGTATATTTCTGACTGTTCTGGCCTCTTTTGACTTTCTTTGCATATTATAAAATTTTGAATAAACCTTGTTTGGATGAATAAACCTTGAGGTGGATGAGCTACAACAGCAGAAGACCACATCAGGTTCCACTCCTGTCAGCCCACAAACAAGAATCTGAGGCTATCAAGGGCACAGACTTACCCAAACTGGATAGTTGAAAAATGGAAAAAGACCAAGTGGTTTTTTTTTTTGGTTTTTTTGGTAATCTTCAACTGTCCAGTGTGGGTGAGCCTGTGCCCATGATAGCCTCAGATTCCTGTTCTTGGCTGGCAAGAGTGGAACCTGATATAGTCTTCCACCTCAAGGTTTGATGTTTTGTACATGCTGAGATGCATTTCTGACCACCACGGTTGTAAAGAGTGATTATTTGAGTTACTATGTCCTTCTTGGCAGCTTAAACGAATCTGGCCATTGTCCCCACAGAACTGCCACTCCATGCTTTTTGTTTTTTGCACCATTCCGTGTAATCTCTAGAGAGTGTTGTGCATGAAAATCCCAGATCAGCAGTTTCTGAAATATTCATACCAGCCCATCTGGTACCAATATCCATGCCATACTCAACGTCACAGAGATCACACTTTTTCTTCATTCTGATGATTGATGTCAACACTGACTGAAGCTCTTGACATGTATCTGCATTGTTTTTTGCACTGTGCTGCTGCCACATAAGTGGCTGATCAGATAACTGCATGAATGTGCAGGTGTACCTAATAAAGTAGACAGTGAGTGTATATTCTACATGTCCTTTGTGGTATAATCTCATGTTAGACATAAGACAACCAGGGCATTCAGTTTTCTTGGAGGATGCCTCTTAGGGAAAAGGGGTGGAGCTCTATATAGCTGAGAAGCCATATTTCAGTAGGGCAGAACTCATTTCAGGACAGGAAAAAGGTGAACCAAACCTAAACACCAAGAATCTAGTGACACCAACTGGATAGCAATATTGTCTACAATTCATCAGTCTTTTTCAAATGATATGAGTATTAAAATAGAATAACTTCTTGAGATTTATTCTCTTGTCTAGGATAGAGCATACAGCACATTGTATGTTTCCCCCATAGTCATACAAGGATACAACTTTATAACAGTGTTTTACACACACACACACACACACACAAACACACACACACACACACACAGAACTGAACAGACAGGGTGTTCTTACCTTGAACAGAACATACAGCTCCTCCAGCTCTTCAATACTGAAGGCTGAGTCTGTCATGATGGCTCGCACCTGCATGCACACACAAAAGCAGTCTTACAACACACACATGAACTGGATTTAAATCAAGGGAAAAAAAAAAAAAAAAAAAAAAGAGCACAGACACTCACCACACTCCTCTTAGCCGTATCCTCTAAAGACTGGATGACCTTTAATCGCTGTTTGAACCTCATCTGCTCAATGACATCAGCACGGAGACTTCCAAACTTCTACATGAAGAGAAAAGAAAAAACAACCAAAAAGGAAAACAGAAAAGGAAAATTATTTATGAGACATTTGCAGAAAGGGATAAACATGCATAAGTTTCTTTTTCTCACCTCATAGGACGTCTTAATGAGATCAAATATGTCAATCTCAGGTGGCGGTTCATCTCCGCTAGTTAACAGGGCATGCAGGTGGGGAATGGGCAGAGACACGGTCTGTTTGTTCACAACATTATCCAGATACCTGAGGGAGAAGGGGATTTACCGTTTTCTGTCCTTGCATGAGTTACACTGATTGGCTTACATGCATTCAGCATCTTTATGTTTATTCATACGGTGCTACAGTAATTACAGCTGAATTCAGCCTTCTGACCCCAGACAGACCTTCCAAGTATGGTCATGGCCTCTCCCTCATCTGTGCAGTTTAACAACTTCTCCATGTTAGCGTGTAGCACGGCCAATGATACCTAAAGTGCAGAGAAACACAGGGCATCAGTCTCTGGCTGTCAAACTTCTTTAAAAATTGTATTTGAACACTTGCATACTTCAGTGGTATTTTCAACTGATTAATATTAATGAGCCTATATGAAGATACAGTATGCACTCCTATCACATAAATCATGAAACACCAAAACTACCAAACTTGCTTTAAGTGAAGAAAACTGCTAAGAAGCATTAACCTTATTTTGTTTCCTTAATTTGCCCCCATTCTCTTTACTTGTTGCTGATATATAGCTTGATTTTACATTTTTTAAAATTCAGCATCTTCTCCATCTTGACGGAATAATAATAATTTATTCTATTTCATTTATTTTATTTAAGGCCTCCTAACACACACAGAATACCAAAATGCTTCCTATTCACTATATACACTCACTACATAGAATATGATCAAACAGCATTGTAAAATGAACATAGTGCTCTATGTGCCTGTTAAAATGGCATTTAAGATTCAGCCACAGGGGAAAAAAAAAAGAAAAAAAAAGACTCCATTAAACCACATGTTGGAAACTGTGAAGTGACATGTAATATTTGTTCATGTTTATATTTAATTACAAAATTGGTCAAATTTAGAAATGTGTGAAAATAAAGTATATTATAACATGAAGTGACATGAAATTATTAAAATCTGTTTTCCTGCATGAAGCAACACAAGGGTCCACTGGTCAAGAAATTATGAAAGTATGTGGCTTGATACACTTCGGTTAGCAGACCAAAAATCTGAACATGTGACAAACACTTCTTTAAAAACAGCTATGGGGACATCCTACTTTGATGGCAGATATTACATGATAAATCCACAGCTTTGCGGTTGAAAGCAGTACTGTTTATTGTTTCTACCATATCACGGTCTGACCTGTTTGCTCTCACCTGAAAGATAACTTTGATTCCCTCATAGAAAAAGCAGTCCACTAGCAACACAGCACTGTCGAATGGCATGACGGACAGGAAGAGTGTGAGAAACCAGGACAGGGAGATGGTGGAGATCACGCCCAGCTCCTGCATGTGCTCATACAGCAGCGGCAAACACTCCCGCGTCAGCTCCTCAAACACACCCTGATCCACCAGTGCTCCTGACAAGACATATTCATAAGCACTATATCTCCAAACGTTTGTGGACACCTCACCATCACACCCATATGTGGTTCTTTCCCAAAGTGTTGCCACAAAGTTGGAAGCACACAATTGTCTTGAATGTCTTTGTATGCGGTTGCATTTCAATTTCCCTTCACTGGAACCAAGAGGCCCAAATCTATTCCAACATGACAATGCCCTTGTGCATAATGCAAGCTCTGTGAAAACGGTTTGCCAAGGTTGGAGTGCAAGAACTTGAGTGGCCTGCATAGAGCCCTGACCTCAACCCCACTGAACACCTTTTGGAATGAGCTGGAAGGCCGTCTCACCCGACATCAATGCCTGACCTCACTAATGCTCTTATGGTTGAATGAGCAAATTCCCACAGCCATACTCAAAACTCTAGTGGAAAGCCTTCCCAGAAGAGCGGAGGTTATGATAATAAACGGGAACTAAATCTGGAATGGGATGCTCAGCAAGCACATATGGGTGTGATGGTAAGGTGTCCACAAACTTTTGGCCATATAGTGCATAAACCAACAGATATGTGTACGCCTACACAAAAAATATTTATTAAATACTGAGTGAAAGTTATTATATATTTTAAATGTGGTAGATCTCTGACCCCAGGAGAACCTTGGGTGTGTGCATGCTGCTGAGCTAGATAATAGTGTTGCAACTCTCAGGTAGTATTCTCCCAAACTGTAACACAAAATGTGCCTTTTGTGGGTTTGAGTCTGTGACTGACCTACAACTCTGGTGTTGTAATAATCAGGCAGCATCCGTTCACACAAAGCCACCAGCAACCAGAACGCCTCCTCTTCAGTACAGTACAGCAGCAACACTGACGTTACTATATTCATGGCCTACGGAAAGCAGAAACACACACACAAAATACTCTGATATTCCCATGATTAAAAATAAAACGTGTCATGGATTCCCCCTTCATGGTGCAGTTACCATGGTGACAAGCATCACATGCTTTTGTTATTGTTTTGGATTTGTTTTTTCTTACACATCTAGATTATTGGTTTTCATGTATTCAGTTGGTTATCTATTTCACCTGTGTCTTGTTATTTTAGTTAATCATGCTGTGTGTATATATTTTTCTAGTTTGTGTTCTTGCTTCTGGCAACCTTAGTATTTCCATGTGCTTTATTCCTAGTATCAAGGTCTTTGTTAATATAGATGTTAATAATGTAAATAAAGACTTTCAAAGCCATTTAAAGCACACCTTTCTAATTTTGCTGTCATCTCTTCAAACGTATCTTGTGCCAAATGATACTATCAGAGCTGCCTTTTAATATCAAACAATGAGTACCATTTATTCATTTAAAACTTGACTTCAGAAAGCTAAATTCAAGGTCAGGTATTTCAAGCATTGTGCAAACACTGGTTTAATGGCACTAAGTGTGTACTGTTTTATGTTTTATGTTTTGTGTGTGTGTGTGTGTGTGTGTGTCTGCATACCTGGCAGTAGCCGATGCCCGGGTTGCGGTATGCATATGCAGTGAGTACCCGTCGGAGAGCAGCGATGCCCATCTCATTCTGGAAGGCATGGTGCTCAGGCATGGAGCGATGCAAGTCTCTCTCAATCTCCTCTGTAGCTAAAGTACACCTGCCCATGGCCTGCTCCACCAGCTCCGCATAGTACCCTGGGTGAGTCACCATCTCATTCTGAGCACCTACAGGGAGAAAGGAAGTGGCTGCATGAACTATCAGTTATACTACGTTGTTGACGCAGTTATTGAGTCAGTAAATGTGTTAGACATAAACCTACAAGAGTACCTTCAGAGACTGTCAAAGGAGCAGTAAATAGAAACTACAGTCAGTTCCATAAGTATTTGGACAGTGACATAATTTTCATAAATTTTCGCTCTGTACACCACCACAATGGATGTGAAATGAAGCAATCAAGATGTGATTGAATTGAAGACTTTCAGATTTAATTCAAGGAGTTTAACAAAAATACTACATTAAATGTTGAGGAATTACAGCCATTTTTTACATAGTCCCTTAGGACTGGCCAAATCTACAAACTGGTACATTCTTAAAAAGAAGGAATGCGCTGGCAAGCTCAGCAACACCAAAAGGCCTGGAAGACCATGGAAGACAGCTAAAGTCTATGAATGCAGAATTCTTTCCTTGCTGAAGAAAAACCCCAAGAACACACTGGAGGAGGTAGGCATATCATTGTCAAAGTCTACAATCAAGAGGCGCCCTCATGAATGTAAATACAGACGGTTTACTTCAAGATGCAAACCACTGGTAACACTCAAGGACAGAAAGATTAGACTTGCTTTATAAAAAAAAAAAAAATAAATTATGCAAAATTACCTTGTACCAGAATGATGGGAAGAGAAGAGTATGCAGAAGGAAAGGAGCTCATGATCCAAAGCATACCACATCATCTGCCAAACATGGTGGAGGCAATGTTATGGCATAGGCATGTATGGCTGCCAATGGAACCGGGTCACTGGTGTTTATTGATAATGTGACTGCTGATAGAAGTAGCAAGATGAATTCTGAAGTGTATAGAGCTATATTTTCAGTATACTTCAGTCAAGTGCTGCAAAACTGATGGTGCTTCACAGTACAGGTGGATAACGACCCAAAACTTAATGCGAAAGCAACCTAAGAGCTTAGAAATGGAATGTTCTTAAATGGCCGAGTCAGTCACCTGACCTTAACCCAACTGAGCATGTTTTTCCACAAATCCACAAACAAGCAGCAACAGAAGGCAGCTGCATTAAAGCCTGGCAAAGCATCTCAAGGGAGGAAACTCAGCATTTGGTGATGTCCATGGGTTCCAGATTTCAGCCAGTCATTGACTACACATCTAAGTATTCAAAATAATCCTAATATTTATGATTATGTTAGTTTGTTCTATTACTTAAGAGCCTGTAAAAATGGAGGGACTCTGTAAAAAAAAACATGGCTGTAATTCCTAGATGGTTAATGCAATATATTTTGTTAAACTCCCTGAATTAAAGCTGAAAGTCTACACTACAATCACATCTTGACTGCTTCATTTCAAATCCACTGTCACTGTCCAAATACTTATTAACCTAACTGTAATTTAAATTATGGAATGAGAGCCATTCTAAAAAATAGTCACATTTTTACATTCCAGTCTTGCAAAAGATAGTTATGTCAAGAATAGTGATACGGAGGAGGAAAGATGTCTATTTGCTGATCTGACCTAAAGCAATAAGCCAGGGTAAATGTTTATGCAGTGCACAAATACAAGACATAAGCTCCCTGGACAAAAAAAATTCACATGCATAATGTCTTCTGTAATGCTCAGGTACATCTTCCATCACTTTAATAACAGCACAAAATCAGTCATTTAAAGATGCCACCAGGGTACTAAAATAATTCCTTTCAACTTTAGCCCACTTTTCCTCTGTATATGTACAGTTCAGCTCATGTTTATGACCCGTTTTGTGTTTCACCTGCTAATCCAAATCATTCCACACACTTTCCATGGGACTGATGGCCTGCTGATTTTGCAGGCCAGTCAGAGTGTCAAACTGTTTCATCAGGCTTGTTGAACAAGTCACACACAGATTTTGGCCCTATGCGTCCTACAGCTGCCAGGAACATGGGAGTGTCAGTGTTGTGATCTACCTGGACATGAAACATAGAAGCGGCCCAACAGCTAATTACATACATCCAGATGTAGGGAGCATATAAATTGAATAGGAAACAGTTTGAGATTGAGCCTGACTGGGTGTTGTAAGGAGCTTAAATAGGCTCATACTATAAATATACTACAACGATAATGATAGCCCTAGTCACACAGTAGCTGCAAACTTGACAGCTAAACGGTCTTACAGCGAACTGGCTCTTCCACCTCGTCCCAAAGACACTGGTATGATTACTCAAGTAAGCTTCCAGAACCTGTACGTATATAAAATGCAGTGGGTGCATTTCTGATTTCATGATAGCAGGTCATGTGATCAGGGTGAGTCACAGAACCAGGGCATAATTGAATGTGGTGGTTACCATGACGCCCAATTAATCCCCCTGCTAGCAGCATGAATAAATAGCAGAGGTTCATAGACGCCGTGTTTACGTGGGCTTTAAAACACAGCTTGCATTTATGTATGAATCAAAAGCGTGATCGGGTTTAACCCAAGTGCTCAAATTCAGATATAACAGTGACCCGTGTGTGATCAACATGTAAATATTAATTAGTAACACCAACAAAGCCAAAGCTACTCATTTTTCATTTAATTTGTGACTTGCCTTGTAGATATAACTAGACATGAGTACTATCAGCCTAATGTTTGATCAAGTCAGTACTAGTGTTATTCCATATAGCTTATGCCAGTGTCTGCTGTCAAAACACAAGTTTCAAAAGAAGTCTCGTCATTATTCTTTCCAAAATATAAGATGAAGGAAGTGCCCCCTGCTGTTAGGGAGAAATAGTTACCTGAAAACAGTAGCCACAGCTCTCCTCTCAGACTCTCAGGAATCCCTTTCAGGACCAGGTCGCGTGTCTTAGACGTGCGGTACATGCACACACCTCGTCCAAACTCAAAGAAATGGATATTCCAGGATTCTTCCTTCATCTTCTCTTTTGTCTAAACGACAATCAATGATAGAGGGTTTGAATAAAGTATCAGGATTTCCTTTTATTAAGTCTACACATACACATAAGTTTACACATACACATACTCATTTTATGGATATCAAAATGAATATATTATGCAATGAAAAGACACTGGTAAGCGTATAATTTTTAAATAAAAATCGGTTACGTGTACGTGTTATATTATTCTTGAATTAGCTGCAGTAGTGTATGAATGACCATTAAGCTATATGGTATCTTTCTGAGAATCTCACCTGCTGTCTGTTCAGCTAAATATCAGTGAGTCTTTAGTGGAGCCTAAAGTGGAGAAGCCCCTCAGCTTACAAGAACTCATGCATTTTTAATGTTAAATCTCATTAAGACCTCTCAATCTTAGTGCTTAATGGCCTAATTTATGCTTTGCCTCACATCACTTAAAGTGTTCACCTTGTCAACGAACACAGTATTTGTAAGGACCTTAATCTATACAATGAAAACCCTCCAGCATCCAATATGATCATAAAAAAATTAAAGCATTTCTGCTCATATATGCTGGGTTTCTGAAGCTAAAGGAACAAAACAGAACTCTTCAAACACAGCAGATTGTAATGGTGAGATCAGGACTTTACTGGGGTACTAAGAGGCAACACTGGTCATTAAATGTGAGGATTTATTTCTCCAAACCTGCTGATTTGTACTGCACAAATGGACAGACACATTTTTATTTGTATTCTGAACATATAGAGTGCCGACATCACACAAATATGTGTTCCTATGTTGTAAATGTAAGCTGGCTCTTTGAAAGAAGAAAATCAATGTTTTACTGAGTGTAGCAGTGTTGTGTTAACAAATGTGTGAATCTGTTTAGTAAGTTTGTTTTGTTACAGTTTCAGCTTAACAACTGTAATTATTTCCAGTGACTGAAATTAAATACAAAGAAATAATAACTTTACTTTTTTTGATGGACTTTTGTTAAAAACTAAAACTATTACTAGTGAAAAACTGTTAATATTATCATTGATCACCCAGCAGATGAAGGCTGGATTTTAGATGGCACTGATGTGTGTGTAACCTAATGAGAGCTAACCGCTTTGGGTCCCAGGTCTTCAGGACGGCCCTTCTGGTAGATGTGGAGCAGACCCTGCTTGGCTGTAGGGAGGCTGGAGCTGTAGTAGCGATCCTGAGTGACGTCACCTGACCCCAGCACTGGTGGTGTTGGAGGGAGGGAAGAAGGGGTGCTGGGGCTTGGACTCTCCTGTCAGAAGAGTGAAAACTGAAATAAGCATACTGCTGATCATTTTAAATCAAACGTTTTATATAGACAAAGGTGACATTTTCAACCAGAACCCGCCGACAACTTCCAGAGTACAGACTTTATTTTGTGACGGTGTTTAAAAAGCCTTTAACTAACAGTTCTCTTTTTTTTTTTTTCGCTTGACTGACTCACAGGTTGTCCAGTCATGCTACAGAGTCTGTCAGGCGTTCGCTGCAGGAAGTCTGAGATGCGCTGAACAAGGAAGTCACGATCTTTGAGGTTGGCAAAGAGGAAGGTCATCTTGTTTTTAGTGCTGATAGAGAGAGGGCTAGGCAAAACACTGCTGCTGTCAGCTTTCTCTACTATAGACACCTAGAGAGAGAGAGAGAAGAGAGAGGTGGGGGGTAGGGGTGAGGAAACAAGCATAAAGACAGAGATTCTATTGGAGCTGTATTCATAGTACTTCACAGATCCTCATATAGTGTGTGAGTGAAAGAAAGTGTAAATTCTCTAGGTATGAAAGTATGTAAGTATAAGTATTAAAGCATGCATGAAAAACTGACAATGTATGTTCAACAATGAAGAATGAATTTTCTTACAGAATATATTGTTTATGAATATTCTACCTAAAACTTCAAACGTTTTATGGGTCTTCTCTTAATGTTCAAGCAAATAAAAATGGCTTAGAATGTCTCAGCCAAGATCTATAAATATGTATGAAAATACAAACTGAAATGTTCCAACATAACTTTCCATTACTTACTTATTTGCATGTATTAAAATATTTTGCTTTGATAGTCTGAATATTGTCATTGACTGAAAAGGCACAATGCTTGGTGTAGAAGAAACAGACATCTCACTTGATAAAAATAAAGTAAAATAAAAATGAAGTAAAAGTGAAATTCTCAACCTTAAACAGGTTCGATAGTTTTTTTCAATCGTTGCTTTTCACTTACACATTACTAATTCAGTTATTAGAGGTCCAAACATGTAGTGAATGAACACTGCTGTAACTGTTAGGACTGTTCTTCGTCGTCTTCAGTAAAACTGATATTGCATAAATTACAGTTTGGTCTTACAGTGATTATGAACGCACTTACCTCTCTGAGTGGGATGATAAGTTGACACAGGTCTTCCTCTCTGCTAGCAAAGCAGATGTAGTTGTTGGAGACGAACATCTGTCCAACCACATGCATCTTAGCGAAGGGCGTCCACAGAGTGCAGTCGGTGTGACCGTCTAGCCGTTCATCCTTCGTCAGGCGGAACAGAGCTCGGTATCTCTCGTTTTTCGCCCGTGCATCCAGGTCCCTAAAAACAAAACGACAAACACAATTATTTACTCCATAAGCCAATTTAACCATTCACACTTACTGCCTGGGTGAGAGGGAACACTCAGTACATCAGTAGGGATCAACAAGACAGAACAGTGCTCAGGGAGGTGAGAGGAACACTCTCACCTTTTGAGTGCAGAAACATTTTTGAGGGTCTTGCAGGGTTTGGGGAGCGAGTGGTCTGCAGAGAAGCCCTCGTTGTCTAGCAGCTGCCTCATGGCGATGTTAGCCAGCTGCTCCATCAGTTTAAATGTGTCATTGATGTTGAGGAACATGGAGAAGTAGTGCTCCGTGTCCCGAGTGCTCACACGCACGCTCTCTGGGAATAACAGCGTGGCGTTCTTATCTAACTGGGTCACATCCGTCCACTGCACTATCAACGTCACTAAAGAGGCAGAGGAAAAGAAATAATTAATTTTTACACTATGCAGGAACATTTCTCCACGGCCCAAAGTGACGCATATCTTTGAAATAAATGACATTAAGTCAACAACACTGCTCATTCATTCTGTCCTAATTACATTAAATGCTTTCCCTTCTTCTGTAATTCCTTTCCCCTTTCATCTCTCCTCTCTCTTACTATCTCACCCTCTTTTCCAAGCAGGAAGGAGTAGAAGCACAGGTGATTGACCGAGAGGTAGAGCCAGCCCTGACGTGGCACTCTACCCTTCCAGTAGCTGCACGAGTAATAGTTCACCAGTTTCTCCTCCTCCGGCATCCCAAACAGCTTCCGCATCTTCAGCTCCGCCTCCCGAAACTTCCCACAATCCTCGTCTTCTTGTGCCTGACGGCTCTTATTCTCCTCAGCAATGATCCCCTGTGCACACACACACACACACACACACACACACACACACAAACACAGACTGACTGAGGGTTGCTTACTGGAGTCTCCCCAGGTCTATAAGCCTGAGGCTGGACTGGTGCAATGTGAACAACATTCGCGAGAGCGCACCTGTATCTTGCCCTTGACAAAAGTAGTGATGTCTTCATCGTTGTCAAAAATGGAGAGAGTCTGCAGTAAATTAGCCTCCAGCCATTCCCAGTGTTCTGTTATCTCCTTGCGAGATGAGCCTGATGACATATACACATACAATAATTATCAGCAACGCAAACTGATAACTGCAATCGGTCCATTTTTGTCACATGATAGCTTCAACTTAGCTTTTTACCCAGTCAGTTCATGACACTGGCTATACTGTAATTCTTGTTCCTGCCATCATCTTCCATAAAAATGCAAATGGCTTCTGCCTTTAATGAAACAGTTAGCAAAAGCCCAGAAGTACTAAAAATAAGCCTATAAGCAGCAGTAATTACACTGAGTTTATCATCCTTCTCCTAAGCGTACAAATTAAATAAATGAATGAATGAATGAATGAATAAATGAATGAATGAATACATAAACAAACAAACAAATAAATAAAAACAGCAGCTCATACAAGAGCTCAAACAGTAAAATGACAGGTTTTACAGTAACTCATAATGACTCATAATGGCGAAATCGCAGTCTAAGAGTAGCACAGTCCCTACAAACACAACAGGCAAATTAGTCAGATGCAAGAATTATTGTCTACTCAGCCATGGCAGAGAGGTTGAATAAAGCTCTTAAAGAAGTCTTCATCACATCCAAATTGACAGAACTCTAAAAATATAGAACGATGCATCCTTATAATGTGGCAGAGCCACTCTTGATGTGCATTCACTGATAGAAATGAATGTGTTTATTTTGTTTGAACATTTTAAATGAAAAAGGAAATCATGTTTGCCGTAAGCAGGACTTTAATGTCTTCTGGTGTTTGACTACGTCATTCTGAACACACATGCAGGGGAAAAAAAATAATCCTAACCAATGCCAACATGTCATGTTTCAACCCCCTCCTCCCTCCATACTGCTAGCTATTATCAAGTTGCATTATCAAATGATTCATGCTACAAAATCTTCGTTGACCTGAAACAGTCAGAGCATCTTGTCAAGCTGTCCAAACTGCAAATGTCTGTGACTGCTCCTGATGGGAGGAAACTGATTACTGACCACAGGCAATGCTCCAGAAGAGCTGCGAGTCCCCTGTCTGGTGAAGGATTCGATATGGAGCGACACGAGCACTGGAGTCTAACACGACATCCAGAGTCCCAACCAGAAGACCTGAGGGAGAGACAGAAAAGAGGAGAGAAGGAGTGAGAGAAAGACCATTTTACATTCTTCAAAGATACACCATGTTTTTATCTCCTACCGCAGATTAAGGAGCTATGTAAAGAAGACAGATAGCGTTAGGCAGTCTGGAAAGTTCACTGCCTGAGTCAATAACCCTGTCTTAACTGCAAAAATTTCTCCTCCTTCACTCATCCACACTTATTTGCTTATTTTATTTGACTGACTCAGATGTCTGCATGAATGGGCTACTTATGTGTAAGTCACAGGAATCTTATACATTACAACCAGTACCTCCTTCCCTCCCTCCCTCTCTCTCTCTACCATCTGTGGATGCACGTCAGTACTCTAATTTCCAGATTAAATTAAAATGCAGAAAAGCAAAACCATTTCAGCAGACCAAGAGAACATCTTCAGCCAATGTTCTGTACAAATATCAATGCTCAAAAGCCACCATTTTTTAGGCCTAAATCATGCAGTTTTTCTATGTCTGCCTAATGCCATCTGTAATTTCTGATGTAATTTAATTTTATGACATGGCATTCTTAAGGTTACAAAAGCTTTCCTTGTTGTGTCACATGGAGCGTTCCTACTTTAAAGAACAAATCATGTAAGATTATGTGATAGCTTGGGGCAGTTGTGACCTAATGGTTCGAGAGTCTGACTTGTAACCCGAAGGTGAACCTGAAGGTCGTGGGTTCGAGTCTCACGTCCAGCAGGGATTGTAGGGGGGGAGTGAATGACCAGCGCTCTCTTCCACCCTCAATACCACGACTGAGGTGAGACC
>CM075011.1:9273398-9291449 GCA_037576675.1 Pangasius sanitwongsei
TAACTGTTCTTGACTATAAGAGAATCAAATAATGCACATTCAGTGTGACTGACCTATATATAATTGTTATAATTATGAAGTTGTGATGCGCATTCCATCATTGATTCTCACCTCTTTGGACTCAAGCAATTCAACAGTGACTTTGCCACCATCTTTGCTCTTGATTGTAGCCTTAAGGTACAGCTCTTTGTCATCAGTTACATAGCAGGCCGTCTTTGCATCAAAGGGCTTGTTTTGAGCCTCAATTCTCTCCTTCTCAGGCTTACGGAGGTAAATGGCAGCTTTGCCATAAACGGCCATCTCCGCGTCCGTGCTCATGGTGGCAGCTCACTGCAAGGAAGACGATATATCAGAATACCCCCCAAAAACCTTTAACATAATACAAAATGCACTACTTTGATCAAAAGGATTAGTTTAATATGACATCACCATACTCTACACATCCTAGAAATAAAAAGAAAGCATGTAATGTCTATAAAGATAGAATTTTAAGTTTTAGCATACAAAATGAATTATAGCTATCCATGGCAAGTTATCTGTGTTTCATTCTGTTGAAACAAGACAAAAACTCACTGAGAACGTCTTAGTTCTTAGTTTTAAATTACCTGTCTCTGCTCCCAAAGGTGAAGAATTTTCTAACAAACCTGTAAGATAAAAAGAATTAATATAATAACCATAATAATAATAATCTCTGTCAAATGCTATATTGTATGAAAAGTTTTGAATAATTCAAAACAGCATTACAAAAATTCATGCTACAGTTGAGGTCAAAAGTTTACATCCCCCTTTCAGAATCTGCAAAATGTTAATTATTTCACCAAAATAAGAGGGATCATACAAAATACAAAAATCCTTAGAAAAATCATAGAAAAATCCTTCAGGTCCCACAAATTCTTTGGTTTTCCAGCATTTTTGTGTATTTGAACCCTTTCCAACAATGACTGTATGATTTTGAGATCCATCTTTTCACACTGAGGACAACTGAGGGACTCATATGCAACTATTACAGAAGGTTCAAACGCTCACTGATGCTCCAGAAGGAAAAACCATGCATTAAGAGCCGGGGGGTGAAAACTTTTTGAATTTGAAGATCAGGGTAAATTTAACTTATTTTGTCTTCTGGGAAATATGTAACTATCTTCTGTAGCCTCTGAAGGGCAGTACTAAATGAAAAATATGATATTTAGGCAAAATAAGAAATATGTACACATCTCCATTCTGTTCATAAAACTTTTAAATGGGGTCATTTTTATAAATTCAACTATTATTTTCTCTTATGTATGACTATATGTAAACATCTTTTATGTGAAATATCTTATTCAGGTCAGCACTAAATAAACAATAACATGCATATCGTATGATCCCTCTTATTTTGGTAAAATAATTAACATTTTACAGATTCTGAAAGGGGGATGTAAACTTTTGACCTCAACTGTAAATCAGACTAACTTTAAAAATAGTGCTCCTATAGTAACCAACAAATTCCTGAACGTAAATGGATATTTTGACAAATTTCAGTCAGGTTTCCGACCCCCCACAGCACTGAGACCGTACTGTAAACATATTAAATGACAATGGCTGAATTCTGATTCTGGCAAAGTTTCAGTTTTGCTGTTACTGGGCCTTAGTGCTGCCTTTGATACTGTAGACCACAGCACACTCCGAGCCAGGCTGGAAAATTGTGTAGGGTTTTCTGAAACAGTCTTTGGTTAAATAAATATTTAGAAGGCCGGAAATTTCTTGCCTTTGGCAGTTACGAATCTGAGGATCACAGTGACATGAAACCCACAAGGATCAATTCTTAGACCGATTTTATTCAATTTCTATATATTCCCCTTAGGTCATGGCATACAGAACTACAACACTGCTTACCACAGTTATGTAGATACTCAGATATATGTAGCTCTCTCACCAAATGATTACAAACCAGTAGACTCACCGTGTCAGTGTGTGGAGCAGATAAATAATGGATGAGACTAAAGTTCCTTCAGTTAAAGAAGGACAAAACAGAAGTAATTTGGCAGCAAAGAGAACAGACTCAGGATTAGTACACATCTTGACTGCAGGGGGCTAAAAAAACCCCAAAGACCAAGCCTGTAATCTTGGTGTTCTAATAGTCTTAGATCTGACCTTTATCAGCCATATTAAAGCAGTCACCAAAACAGCATTTTACCATTCTAAAAACGCTGCCTGAATTAAAGGTACTGTCCCTATAAGACCCGAGAAACTAATACACAGCAGGGACAACTTCTGTAATGGTCTCTGAACCGGATTTCCTAGAAAAGGCCATTAAACTGCTGCAGCTCATTCAAAATGCTGCTTCAAGAGATCTAACCAAAACCAGGAGAACAGTGCACATTACTTCAGTTCTTTACACTGGCTTCCAGTTGAATTCAAAGTTTTGCTTCTAGCCTGTAAATCACAAAAGGGTCTGGGTCCTGAATATATCTCAATCTCTGACATTTTAAAAGAACCCAGCAGGTCTTTTAAATCCATGGGTGCAGGTTAGCTGGTAGTATCTAGAATCCAAAGTAAATACAATGAAGCAACATTTAGCTTTTATGCTGCTCAAAACTGGAATCAGCTCACAGATGATGTTCGATGTGTCACAGATATAGCTATTTTTAAATCTAGATTAAAATCGTTTCTTTTTTTTTATGTGCTTACACATAAGCAGTTAGGACTTTATGTCTGTTGCACTATATTCTTTGTACTACTTGTAATATTTGTTAAGCCCTTTGAATTGCCTTGTGTATGAAATGTGCTACACTATACGGCCAAAAGTTTGTGGCCACCTGACCATCACAGCCATCTGTGCTTGTTGAACATCCCATTCCAGATATAGTGTCCCTTTGCCGTTATAATAACCTCTACTCTTCTAGGAAGGCTTTCCACTAGATTTGAGCATGGCTGTGGGGATTTGTGCTCATTCAGCCACAAGAGCTTTAGTGAGATCAGGCACTGATGTTGGGTGAGGAGGCCTGGGGTGCAGTCGACGTTTCAGTTCATCCTAAAGGTGTTTAGTGGGGTTGAGGTCGGGGCTCTGTGCAGATCACCCAAGTTCTTCAACACCAATCTTGGCACACCATGTCTTCATGGAGCTCACTTTGTGCACGGGGGCATTGTCATGCTGGAACATGTTAGGGCGCTTTAGTTCCAGTGAAGGCAAGTTATGCTACAGCATTCTACAACATTCTATACAGTTGTGTGCTTCCAACATTGTGGTAACAGTTTGGAGAAGAACCACATATGGGTGTGATGGTCAGGCATCCACATACTTTTGGCCATATAGTGTGCTTAAATAAACTTGCCTTGTCTTGCTTCCTAAGTGGAACAGCTGTCTGAAGGTTCACTGGATCATTGAGTGGTCAGATCTTGATGATGCCACAAATCCAAGAGAATATACTGGCCCGGCTTTGTGGGTGTGAAGGATGTTTCCTTTTCCCTCTGTGGATTAGTTTGAAGCTGTCCAGTCACTGGAGTCGGTTTGAGTATGTGGAGTTAGTGGTCTTGTCAAAATGTGTTCAGCTGCTCCATGCAGTGTGATGTCATGTGATTTTAGACAAAGCATGTTTTATCCTTCGCTGTAACAGACTGGTAGCTACCGTGTGAAAGAGGAGACTATGAGGTTAACTTGTTGAATAATACCAAAGCTGTTGAACACTCGAGTCTGAAGGTCAGAAGGCGTTGGTACCAGTAACTCTAACCACTAAGCTTCATGTTTGGCTGCATCGTTCCACCCCAGCATTGATTATTTTCCTTTGTTTTTTTCCTTACATAGTGTGCATATCAGAAATCGTCTGTTGGAAGTACATGAGGCATTATTTACAATTCTGTACATACACACTCATTAGAAAACAAGACCTTTTTTTCTGCACATTTTTATGATCAATTTTATGATTTTTCAATACAGAGTGAAAAAGATTCAAAGGAAGAAATCCTAAAAGCTTTCAGATTGTTTGATGATGACGGAACAGGCAAAATCTCATTCAAAAATCTCAAACGAGTTGCAAAGGAGCTAGGTGAAAACCTGACAGATGAGGAATTACAGGTGAGTATGGCCATATGACATCATCTTTTTATAACAGTGTATCGTGTATTAGTTGTTTTCCACACCTGTGCATAAAAACAACCCCCATGTGGTCATGTTCCTGTCTTCATGTTGAACTCATAAAGTCTGTAATACGGCATGCTGACTCAATGCTGTCTAGATGGAGGCTGATTGATATATTTTGAGCAGACAAAGATATTCATCATGAGGAACAAACAGCTGATGGCATCAGGGAAATATTTTTGTCATATCGTCTATGGTTTTGTTCCGCTTCGTAACCCCAGTGATCTCTCTGGCAGGAAATGATAGACGAGGCAGACAGAGATGGAGATGGAGAAATCAGTGAGCAGGAGTTCTTACGGATAATGAAGAAGACTAACCTGTATTAAATTGTCTTCTCTTTCCTTTTTTGCTATCTCTACTCCACTTCTTCGTGCTCTTGTTTTTTTTTTTTTATTCAGTGTCGCTTTCAGATCGTTTTATCAAAATGGCAATCTGAAACAAAATACTTTCTCTCCTTTTTGCAGCATTTTTGAAAATTTGATATGCCTAATTTCTTTCATTTATAAGACCTGTAAAATAATTTAATCTATAAACATTTTGTATAATACTGAATAAATGGTTTTGACTAAATTGTGTGGGGTTTTTTTTTTGTGCTGTAATTTGGGTGTATAATACTCCGACTACTACAGTCAAGTTTACTAGATTACCTAATTAATACATCTAAATTATATCTTAAAGGAACTTTAGGACTCTAAAAGCTCTAGATGTGACAACAGCTCACAAATACAAAATTTTAGAGCTGTTGTAGCTGAGGTGTTTTAGTAACTAAAAGCTGACAGCGTACTATTATATACACTATATTCAGTAATAACTACAACCTCAGGAAGGATGAAATCTGACTCTTCCTGTTGCTTTTTATTTTACAATAGGTAAAGGTGATGCATTTCAGTGTAGGTTGGAAGACAGAAAAAAAAAACAGTAGGTTCCAATAATCCATGAAAATGATAATGAAAGCAAACTGAATTGGCTGGGAATTAGTCATTTATCACTTCTGATCATAACAAAGTCCATCCAATCCTCTATTATGAGAGGGTCAGGAATCAACCAATGTCAGCATTTAAGCTTTCTTTTTATATCCTGATGTTAAAATAAGTTTTAGTCACACTATGTAAAATTATTAACCTCTTATCTGTTCTGCTGGATGCTTGGATTAGATTCTACCTTTGGAGAAGTGTCTAAAAATAAGTAAGGAATAAAACAAAAGTCATGCTGTTATAGGAATGTAATCAACACCGGAGTCACTGCTACCACCTCAAAGTTTATTATTTTCCAATAGCAGTAGGTCTCGCATGTTTTATTCCTCTATGATTTAAAATGTTTTATTTTATTAATGAATGATGGGTTTTTAATCATTTATAGTTACATTTACAGTAGTTCTCTCACCAGCCTGTCTTTTTTGTTTCTTGAAATTAATAAGACAAAAAAAACGTACTGTTACAAAGCACTGACACCCACGACGACTTCTGTAAATGTCAAATTAACATCTGCGTGCAGAATTATTCAATTATTAGCCTTAGATTATGTGGAGCGTCCACCATACAAGACTTGGTGAATGTTAGTATAGAAATGATAATATTACTATAGAATGAGCACATTAATATTAACCATTTAAAAACACATTCTGACAATTATTCAAATAATGAATAAATAAACATAGGAAGAGAGAGATACTAAGTGGACTGTAACATGACCTTTTCTTTCTGGGTTCAAATAAACGAGGGCCAAAATGTCCCAAAATGTTTTTTATTATTATTAATAAAAAATGGTGCTTTGGACTGAGACAGTGAAAGCATATGAAAGTGCAACTTTAAATGCATTTTTGTTAGATTTTGGCTAAACTTAGCCAACTCTAATGATGTTATTTTCAATAAATGCAAACCTGCAGAATGCACTCTTGCAAAACTAAACCGTGCTTCTGAAAATAGTTAGACCTTTGCTTATGATCAAGTGCATATACGAGTCCTGCAGATATGACTTTAAAGATTAGTCAGTTTACAGAAGTGAAGTGCATCATGTGGCAGACCATCAGCAGTGAAACAAGATGACTATGTGTCTTCAAGCAAAATGAACTGTGTATTAATGAAATGACTCAATACAGATGACTAATGTCAGTAAAAGTGATTTTGAACTTTAAAGGTTTAAGGATGAAGCCAGTAATCACGGTGAAGCGAGTCTGATCACAGCATGCTAAAAACAACAATGCATTTTAGAATTATTGTTTAACCAATAAGAGAATACAATTCTCTGTTAAAAAAAAAAAAAACTACTTGCCCAAATCATGTATACCTGAGTTATAAACAGGAATTTTGTCATGGTGCTTATTTTCCGAGCCCTTAGCAAAATGCTGAAGCGTTGGAGGGCAGGAGTGTGGGGTGAAAGTGCTGTTTACCGGTTTCAGTAACCAAAAAAACTCAAAATGGAAAGTAGGAAACAGTGAAATGATGAAATAGTATACGTCAACCTGTCAAAATTTTTATCACCGCCACAGCATCTCAATTATGACCTTCTGACTGGTCACTTAGCCATCCTTGCTGTCAAGGACATGGTTAGGAACATGTGAAAGTGAACATGATCACATGTTGTTTATATGCACTGTTTGTATAGGCCAGCTCTGTTCCACGCACACTGTTAGAGGATAGAAATGTTTTCCAACATTGGTGGATTCAACATAAAATGATTATAGTTAATAATAATAAACGAACGTGGCAGTTGTGCGTTCAAACAAGATAGTGGTTGTGGATGCTTCTGTTGAAAACCACATGCAAACATCCCAATTTATGTAATGTCTGTCCTTGTTTCATTTACTTGCATCAAATCTGTTCAGTTCTAATTTGATCCATAGTCATATCATCAGGGAACTAATCATACACTCATACACTTTTATTAGAAAAAATAAACAAATCTGATCTGAGCACTGTCCTACGATGTGTGTAATAACGTTGAAGTCGTCTACACATACTTTAACAAAAATGGAAAAGAGCTCTTCACAGTAAGCTTTAAAGCCACCTCACTGCACTGTCAAAGCGTGCCCCATTTTAATGCCATCCCCCCAGCTCTTAGAGGAAAATTAGCTTTGATGTTGCAAATACAACTCCCACATGCAACGATCTGGACAAGAACTGGCCTTCAATTTCCTCTAAATCTCCCCGTTTCCACAACAACAACAGCCTTAAATGCTTTAAGCAAACGGCTGTCAGTTAACCCTTAAAGGTCAGGAATGTGTCACCATTTCACTTCAGATGTACAGAAATAGTATTAATAATCCTCAGTATACAAGACCCCTCAGTGTAAACCTGTGAGCACTCCACTCACAACTGCTGAGCACTCCAAATGGTATGTACTCCACAGATTTAACATTTTAGAGGATTTGGCACATATTTGCCATCAGTGATCAGTTACTGTGTCATAGAAGTCATGTATGTAGCCTATATATGATGCTAAGTATGGTCAGAATAGTCAAATCAATGTTAGCTGATTAAACTGGTTTAGTTCATTTTTTATAAAACATGCTTGAAGTGAATTTGAACCTTAAACTCCACTGTTTACTATTTACATGTTGATTTTAAAACATTATTCAGCAAATACTGTGATGCTAATAAGAGCACTATGTAGCCTGGACGTGCTGGGAGTTTAAGGGGTTAAGAGTTCTACAGTGATTTACGGTCAGGATGGTGTGACTAATGCTAATTTGCCATTTCATATCCACATATAAAAAATCTTTACATAGACAGTGGTTGCATCCTAACTTTCCCACAATACAGAAAAGGATAGATGTAGGAAATGACATTACATTATCACTTTGCCTACAAATGAACAGATGTTTTTTATGGCATTTATTATAAGCTTCTCTGGAAGTCACAAACGACTAATAATAATAATAAGATCCTAGACTCAGCTCCTTGTAAAAACTTTAGCTCTAGATGGTTGATGAGCATCACTGCCACATACCGTATCCACTGTATACTCCCTTTTTTCATACAGTACACAGGATTTTTTATGTTCAGTGTCATTAACCATTCAGCTGTAAGCTTGGATCAGATTCTACATTTAGTCGAGTGTCTAACAAATAAATAAACATCATAAATGATAAGAGGCTGAGGAAGCGAGATTGTTACTGTACTGTAATGTGACCTTCTCTTTCTGCGTTCCAAATAAAAATTAAAAAAAAGACCAAATGTCCCAGAAATTATATTTCTGTCTTATGATTTTTAACAATAATGGTGCTTTGGATGGAAACAATGAAAGCGTGTGTGTGTGCAACTTTAAGTACACTTTTGTTAGAATCTTGGCCAAACCTAACCAACTTTAATGATGTCATTTTCAATAAATGCAAACCAACATATGATGATGATGATGATGATGATGATGATGATGATGATGATTATTATGCACAGTACTTATATTAATATGTATTCACTGAATGCATTCATAATTTATTATAATAAGAATTTAATATTATGTTTAATATCTAATTTATTATTTTTATAATTTATTTATTAGCGCATGTTAAATATTAATAATACCATTTTAACAAAAACAACAACAACAACAACAACAACAATAATAATAATAATAATAATAATAGAAGTATTAGAACTCTTGGTTTCAGTAGTATGTTGTTTATCCAAGAAACAGAAAAAATATATATATTTTTCTTTGAATTAATCTGAAAAAGATTTTTGCCACTATTTGTAGTCCTCTGGTAATTGAGCAGAGATTTTTATACCATTTCAGTGAGTTAAAAGTTCCCTATCACTACTGACACTTTATAATGAATAGAGGCAGCTCTGTGCTATTCTTTATGCTCTCAAAGCAAATGGTCATGAGTGCAAACAAAACCAGTCAAAACGTTTCGGGTTTCCTAGATGTTTTACTGTTCAAAAATTTTTTTGATGACGAAAGATCTCAGGTAAAGCTAAATTTAACCTCAACATTGGTTAAGCTACAAATTACTACTGCGGAATTATAAATAAAGACCGCTGATAGAGGCGAGGGTTCCATGTCAGTAGGGCACAAACAAGCACGTAAACCAACCATCCCTAGTGTAGAGAGACACCCATAGAGGCCATCCCCCACCTACACCCTGCCGCCTTCCTGCACACTTACCGTAATATCCGCAAAATCGGCCCGCTACAGGTTCTCACTCTGAATAATACTGAACCATTTGTGTCCTTTCATATTCACACCACACCAATATTACATCAATACCCACAGAATGTATGTATGTGTGTGTGTGTGTGTGTGTGTGTGTGTGTCTACATGCATAAATTTATACATATGTATAAATCGTACCCTTGCCACCCTTGGTTAAAAAATAAAAGTCTTTGTGGTTAATTATCTTAATCTCAGAATAGGATTTTTATGGACAAAATGTAACTAAAGCATGTTCCCATTAATATTTTACTTTTAAGTTCAAAAAGACTTTAGGAACTCTTAATCAGTCATCCATGGCTTCCTATTTCACTGGAGTATAAATATGAGGTAACACTGAGGCCAAATTCTCTTAAACATTCATCAGCATGAAGAAGATTGGAGAATAGACAAATGAAATTACGGTAGTAATCTTCATAAATTAGACAGTGCCTGTAAAAAAAAAAAATATATATATATATATATATATATATATAGCCACATGCCTAATAATGCCTATAACCTGTGGACATATTGGCATATGATAGGTGCATAAGCATGAAGAAAATTTCTCAATAAAAGCTTGAATCTAACAGTACCAATTAGGTGTGATTATTATTATTATTATTATTATTATTATTATTATTATTATTATTATTATTTTACATTACAATGAATGCAAGTAAACCAACATGAAAGGGAAACTGTTTTTTTTTCCTCTGAATAATTATATGTGAATCATTCTGAGTAATTTCTAAAGAATTAAGTTTAAAGAGCCACCAGGAAACACTGCAGACTCAGTGAACTGAAAATAACACTTGTGTGTGTTGGGTTAATGAGAATCTGAGTTGACTGACTCATTGTGTTTATAGCCATCAGCCAATTTTTGTTGGCAAAATGCCATTTTTATGCAGCTGTAATTGACCACTACAAAAGCATGCGCGTGTAAAGCAGCCCACACAATAACCACAAACTCAACTAATAAACTATTTACCACAGCACAAGTGAAACAGCGGGCAAGAGATAGCTGAGCTGTCTGTCTAACCTTTTGAATCATGTGTGCATACATGTGTGCACTTGTAAATGTGGGACAACAGGGTGTATTAAGCTAAATAAACTGAGTTTTGGTAAAATGGCTGGTTTCTTTCGACCCACAGCTCAGCTTTTCATACTTTGAATTTCAAATTAAATATTCAAATCCTGTGGTTTGTAGGGTTTTTTTTTTTTTTTTTTTTTTAAAGAAAAACTGGTGAGTAAGAATTCTGTGTAGGTACTCGGTGAGAAAATGAACCCAATTTTAGACTGACTGCTTAGTTCTGATGGAAATATGATAACAGAAATGAGCTCAGAAGCTGACAAATACTGGTCTATCCCATGTCACTGATCTTTACCCTTCTTTTTTTGGAGTCTTTCCCATTATGATGTACCTCAAATTTCTGCAATGCATTTGGACAAATATGTATTAGTTTTTACTATATTTACAGGTTTGCAAAATCTCTGAAATTCTCTGAAGCATACATAACGCCTACAGTACATTTTTCTTTACACTGTACAATTTTCTTGCAAATTTGCACATAATGCAAATTTGCACATAGTGGAAATAAAGAAGAGTTGAATATAAAATGATTTCATTTTATTAATAAAATAGAAAAGAATGCTAAAGAACAGTGTATGGAATAGTGTGTTAACAGCTGAACATATGATTAATTGGCCATTTTATCAAGTACACCTACTTTATGGGTCACTTTGTAGACATACAATTGCTGACTGTAGGTCATCTGTTGCTCTTCACAATTTGCTGTCTACTCTCTACCATATCCATTATTTGAAACAGGACCACCATAGGTCCCCACAGCTGACCAGATTTAATCTGGGTGTTTAATTTGGGGGGGTTTAAGTCTAGAAGCTTTAAGGGTTCCTCGGTTGTCCCTCCAGGCTCTACTTAAAAAACAAAAACCCTATAACAGAGTGTTTAATTGTTATGAATGGATACAGTAACATTCAGTGTCATTGCTGGGTTAAGAAATAGTTCACTGACCAAAAATATTCAGACAGCAGCAGTGCAACAAGTCCCGTCCCTCAGCAAAGTTGGTAAAGACATTAACAAATATGTCAGGCCTATCAGATTTTTTCCACTGATGTATGCTCAGATATAGGGCACTTAGATCTGACCAATCTCGTCAGATTTTAACAGTCTTTTGCTGGTCTGAAACGTCCTCTTGTTTATCCATTCCTGGTCTTGTACTGAAAAGTTTCACCAAGATGGCCACTTGTGAACAAGCTTTGCTAGAAGGACTCTGGACAGAGGACTAACAGGAGTTACCACTCATTTAAACTGTTATTTTCTTTAACAACATATATTATGTATGTTACTTCTAATTCCTAGAAAATGAATGTCTGTAAATCTAAAATGTGCTTTTTTCTACCGATACTCTAATGTATGATTTTAAGTATTTCTTTATTTCCGTTTATTATAGTTTTTTCCTTTATTTTCTTACAGAGAAACAGAGAAAATGCTGCTATTTTTTGTATTTCCCGTAGACTGTTCTGTTTCTTATTGTTTAACATTGAATAAACATACATAAATTTTGCTTTACCTAAATATATTTTACCAAATAACGAATTTTTCAACAAGTTTTCTTTTGTTTTGACCACATTTCCTTTAAGTGCACGTTTGCGTTTAACACTACCAACCACAGCCAGCCATCTCTCGCGCTCTCGCTCTCTCTCTCTCATCTGAATAGAATGATTAATATGATTTATCCAGTGGCATCATATCAATATGTAAATATTATGCTTTATTACTGGGAGGTTATTTTTTAATTTAGGATCTCTTAACCTGCATATTACTTTGCTCTTAGATCTATACATTAATATTTCATGCACACACACACTTAGATAAAGACATGATGACAGGAGGGAAGTTGTGAGTCATTCTGGTTGTAGCTGAACACACTCTCTTCCATGAGCTGAGACAGAGACTCCATGTATGGGGTGAGGAATCCCCGGTGTGATTGCATACGCAGCCAGCCTCTCTCCAGCAGCCCGGGGGTCACCTGGGCTTTTCCCTTCAGTAATGACACTATGGGCATATGGTAAGATCCCATCCTCCACTCACCACTTCCTGTTCAAGACCAGCGATCTCACAGGCTTGACTGTGACCTCATTTCCTTTTTGTGTTGATATGCACTACTGATTATGTCACGAGGAACTGACCCGCCGAAACCACAACTGAAGATGACATGCTCAAATTCCTATGCGCATGCACATGCATGCACGCGCGCACACACACACACACACACGTCAATATGAATGAAAATTACAAGCAAAAAGAAAAACTAATTATGGACATGTGTGCATGAACATGTGAGGTTTTCACAGATCATTTTCTCAATGTAATTTAAATGATATTTCTCCCTCTTTCAGAGGAACATTTCATCACAAATACGCTATTTTTATCTTGCACATAAAAAAGAGCATTAAACGGACTTCCTGTTGTTGTCTTCAGTCAACACAATGTGTGTGTGGGAAGACAACGAAAAAGCACCTTTTTACGTTGACATCCACTCAGTCGCACCTATATCTCCTATACGTGTGTTCACAAACACACACATGGACCTGCTGCTGATTCAGAATGAGAAGAGGAACCGAGAGCACTTCGTAGTTTCCTGCCAAGTGTGCAGAAAGTCTAGGTCAGGTTCACACACACACACACACGCAAGTACACACACGAGGTACACACACACAAAAAAAAAACTCTCGCATCCGTACATCCCCCGCACAAACGATTCTCTCTCGATGACAGTCGTAACGGAGTCAATGGAAAAGAAAAATTCATTAGTCACTGTTTGTCCTTGAATTTTTCCAACGTCAACCACAATCCTGTGTCCCAAAGGATCCTATATAAAGGTAAGTGTACACCTGTAGCCAGTATGAACGCAACCGTTTAAACGCATCTTTAGCCTATTAGAGCTCGGATCAGTGTAAGTGAATAGTATAGATAAACATGAAGGCGACTTTCTCCTGTGTTCTGTGTGTTCTGCTCGTAGCAGCATGCTGGGCTGAAACGAACTCTCATAAGGATATGAAAACTGAAAAACTGCTCCAACAAGCCATCTCCTACCTCAGATTACTTATTTCCAAAGAAAAGGTTAGTTGCTTATTTAACATTTTTTGGTCAGTTTGCTCAGCTGACATAGTGCCATATTTAACAGATTTGACTTTATTCCATTTTGCAGGACAATGAAATGTTTCTCCATTCACCAACAAATGACATCAAGGTAAGAGAGGTGACTTTTGGATTGTTTATCAGCTGACATTTAATTTGGAATATCTGTGTGCAGAGTAAACAAATTCATCAGGACTCTTCTATTTCTCAGTTATACATTTTTAATAGTATTTACATATAATATATATTTATATTCGCACTCTTTTTGAGGTAGGGAAGTGATTTTAAGCAACTTTTAAGTGTAGAATTCTTTTCTTTTCTTTACTAATACAAATTTGCTGCAGTAAATCAGACAGAATCTATGACACCACTTTGTGCAAATTACTTTTTCTGTGCAACCCACAGGGAGAGATAAGATAGATTTTTGACTTGAGTTTAAAAGTTTTTAGGTGCTTTTGGTTTCTCTCTCACTTGTGACTAAGAGTCAAACAGAAAGTAACTCATGCGAGAGTTTGGAGAAAGTGTGCCTAATTTAGGAGAAATTTGATGAGTAATGAAACAGCATCATGCCTGTGGGCTGCCCGAATGGCCGAGTGGTTTCACTTCTTTCTGCATTTGACCTTCCGAGTTCTCTAATGGCCATATACTGTGCTGTTGAGTCGCAGTCTATCAGTGTAGGTTTGCTCATGATAAGATCACAGGGGAACAATGTAAGACAAAATAAGAATAAAATAAGACAAATGTAATCATCTTCTATCAAACATGGTTGTTTTTTCCTGAATGCCTCTCTGTATTCTCATTGAAAGCTCTGAAATTACATGGTTTTGTGTGGAAATTATGATGTTTCCCTGTCAGTTCTGTGAAGTGAGCTTTAGAGTCAGGAGGGGGAATTCAGAATAAAGAAATAGGCAGTACTGTTTCTCTATCGCTGATAGACTTTTTCCAGTATGTCCTGAAGCAAAAGTCGACAGATTTGCACTTACTAGTCTATCATATTCAACATCTTTTTAATGGATTATCTAAAATCAAGTGTATAATTAAATGCACTATTGTTTAAGAGACACTGGATTTCAAGAAAATTAGATGGTTAAATAAGGATTGATCAGTTCATTTATGAAATGGTTTGTTTGTTTGTTTGTTGTTTAGGAGTGCTGCTCTCAGTCTGCTTTCGAGTGCTTCAGGAAAGAGCTTAACTCCACCATCCACAGGAATCTACTGAAGATGAAACTGGCCAGAAATCTGGGCAAGCCCACCATCGTGAGTAGTTGTTCACATAAATCATCCTTCATTCCTTTAAACAACTTAATTAATAATGTTACAAGAAAAGCATCACTAATGTATTTTGCTCATGTTGTCTTTGCTGTAGATGAATAGCGTGAACACCTGCACTGAGGAAGAAATAAAGGTGAGATTTCAAAGCGTTTGAAATTAGAGGATTTTAGACTGTAGATTGTCCCACAATGCTGAATACTGATCTCTATCTGACTGACATTCCTTTTCAGAAAGTCCAGTGCATGTCCTGTGACTCCTACCCGAGGGTCAGCAGCAAACAATTTCTGATTAATTTACAGTCCCGTCTGCAGAAGGTTGGTTCATACAAACACACGAATAACTTAACAAGTACACTTACGTATACATTTCCATTCTTACCCAGTACCCTCAGCTCTTTGTCCGCTGTATTTTCCTTTAAACAATGGTTCAGCCTAATTAAGAGGAAATGTCAAGCTGTCCGTTATAAAACAGAAACTCTGAAACATAAAGTTCACTCCTTAGAGTAACATCTTTAATCTCTTTTGCAGGCTTACAGTCGCCTTTCCTAAAATACAAGCATGATGATGACGACGACGTGAATGTGTGGACGACACTACCTCATGAAACCCTGGTGTAAAGCACTCTGGATCAACCCATCTATTTATTGCCTATTTATTTGTATTTTTTCTTTTAGTGTTACAGTAGACTGAGAAATGCCTTAATATTCCTAGAATTTCTGATATGTTGGCAGTGTGTTTAGCAGTTGTCTTACTGCTAATTTTGATTAATACTATGTTCACATTGCGGGTAAATGTATTATAATGTACATATATACTGCATTGTATAGTATTAACAGCTATAAACCAGTACAAGAGAGAAGACTCAAAACAAGACCTGCTGCTGCTATAGCACCTCCTAATGTATGGGCAAACTAATTACAGTTTTGTACTTGCATGATCACTTTTTCCCAAGACATCAGAAAAAGTTTGTTTCACACTGTCAACTGAAGTATCTTCAAGATTGAGATAAACAATTATGTCTCATAATGAGACTTTATGTATTACATAATTACCCTTTTGTACTTAATGCATTTTTCTATTGTTTTTTATTTATTTACTATTAAAAGTATTTTGCCAAAATCATAACTTTGGATCTTGGTGATTTCTCTCACAAAACCCCTATTACAAGTTACAAGTATATTACAGGTAAAATCTTTGCACATTTTTATGAAAAGCAAAACCACATTCTCCATAACAAAGACTCATTAGGGATACAGCCACTGCAACCAGTGGTGGCTTTCCACACACCTGCGTATATGCAAATTTTAACTTGCGCATCAGAAAACCTGAATAGTATAGGCAAATTTTCAGAAAAATACTTCTATACTGGACTAAGATGGACACTTTCTCATATTGATGAAGAGAAGAAGTGATAACGGATGATGGAAACTCTGATGTACTGGATGTTTCCATGACTGGTGCTTGTTTGATTACGTGTAGTTGCTCCTCGTCAGACTATTAACAAAACACTGGTAGATGGAAACACAGAACATTCACACTTTCTGTGATGGTTTTTCTGAAATCCGCATAGCATTTGCTAAACATTTGTGTGGTAGCCTGGGAAAACCCTTCCCATGGTGAAATTTTAACATTTTCTATTATTTCTGAAAACTATATATCAGTTCCACTGAGAGACACCAACACACTGAATGGCTAAATGCAACCACTTTTTACTGATTTTAGTTGCGTTTAAAGAATCATAAATTTACAGTAGGAAATGAGTTATTGACCTGATCATCTACATAATCCACATCCGTCTGTGTCTCATCACCTGAGGTAAAAGTCACAAGCCTCATCACTGTCTTCACTCAACTGATCTCTTTTTGCTTGGTGCTGAAATAGTTACTGATGATTAGTTTAGTCAGTTCTGTTGGCTGTCTTTTTATTAGATCATTTAAACATTTTTAAACTATCTGTAAATTGTGCCTTTACAGAATGTGGAAGAGCTCTTCTGTCTTGATGATGACGCGACAGCTCATCAGAATCTGATTACAAACTAAGTCGATTAGGCTTATGGCATGTAACTATCCAAAAAAACTGATTCAAGCATGACATCCACAAACACAATTGGCTAGCAAGATTTTAGATGTCTTTAGGCAGACTGTTTTCATCAATGTGCTGTTAAACTGGCTCCTTAGACAGCATGATCTTTGCAGGCAGACAGCCAAAGTAAGGTTATAAAGTAAACTTAAATAAATACATTTCCACATCACTTCAGTAAAAGATATTTATATTTTCTTGAAGTAGAGATATCAAAGTAAATTACTGTCAGAAAACCTAATGTTAATCAAGACCAGATTTTTTTGTGTGTAAATTTTGGCTGTTTTTTCCAGAATTTGGCCCCTGTGACACCACATAATGCAATGGAATCTCCATGCAATATCCATAGACCAACAATGGCAGTAGAATGGGTTGTACTGAAGAGCTCAGTGACTTGAAACATGGCACTATCATAAAATGCCACCTTTGCCACAAGTCAGTTCATGAGATCTAGATCTTAGTGCTGGCTGGAGTGGTGTAAAACACACTGCCACTGGACTCTGGAGCAGTAGAAATGTGTTCTCTGGAGTGGCAGTCTGGTGGACGAATTTGGGTTTGGCAGATGCCAAGAGAACGATACCTACCAGAATGCATAGTGCCAACAATAAAGTTTCGTGGAGGAGAGATACAAAGCGAGGTCCATACAGACATGGTTTGGTGTGTTTGGTGTGGAGGAACTCCAGTGACCTGCACAGAGCCCTTACCTCAACCAACACCTTTGGGATGAACTGGAAAGTCAATTGTGATCCAGACCTTCTCATCCAATATCAGTACCCGACCTCACAAATCCTCTTTTCAGCTTCTGCCTTCAATAAACAACCTCTCAGACACAATTTTGAATACCAGCTTATAAACAAGACATGATAATTCATATGCTACACTAAACCGCCTAACTTCTGAATACAATCTGTGCACAGAACAGCAGCAGCCCTTTATATCCACTTACCAACTTGGCTTACCAACACACACACACACATATATACTGTATGTACTGAAGTATTTGGACAATGATGGAGTTTTTTGGGGATTTTGCCTTTATACACCACCACAATGGATTTGAAATAAAACAATCAAGATGTGATCGAAGTGTAGACTTATATGGCACAAAAATATGGCATTTACCATTTAGGAATTACAGCCATTTTAAACAAAGTACCTCCATTTACAGGAGCTCAAAGGTATTTGGACAAAGTGACATAATTGTAAATATAACATAATTTCAATACTTGGATGAAAATCCTTTGCAGTCAATGACTGCCTGAAGTCTGGAGCCCATGTTCTCAAAACTC
>CM075011.1:9291549-9302204 GCA_037576675.1 Pangasius sanitwongsei
TGAAAGTCTACACTTCGATCACATCTTGATTGTTTTATTTCAAATCCATTGTGGTGGTGTATGAAGGCAAAATCACATATCTCTCTCATTGTCCAAATACTTCCGCACCTAACTGTATACACTTACACACATTCACTCACCATCCACTTTATTAGGAATACCTGTACTCCTGCACTTTCATGCAGTTATCTAATCAGTCAATCATGCGGCAGTAGTGCAATGGAAAACATCATGAAGATACAGGTCAAGAGCTTCAGTTAATGTTCATATCAAACATCCGAATTAAGAAAAAGTGTGATCTCTATGACTTTGATCATGGCACAGATGTTGTTACTAGAAAGGCTGGTTTGAGTATTTCAAAAACTGATCTAAAAACCGATCTCCTGGAAATTTCACACACAACATTCTCTAGAGTTTACATAGAATGGTGTCACAAAGACAGACTGTCCCGCTGGTTCCATCTTTTATATTCAGTTTCTTCTTATTTGAGTGGAACTCGCTGTCACTCTCTATGTAATATAAAGGTTCAATTTGGGCAAAGGGTGTATATAAAATACAGTGAAATTCCTAAGCTACAACAGCATACCCTACTAGCAACACAAAGTATGTAAAACATAAAATACACTTCTACAGGTGAGGTGGATGCAAGGCGAAGGACAGAAGGACACTACACAACATAAACAAAGATGGCCTGTGAAGAATTAATTGGTTATGGTAGGGACAAATAACTCATTCATATGATATACGTATGGTGATAGAGGTAGGGCATTAATCTACTTTATTGAAAATAGACATATAGACAAAAGCTAATGTAGGTGGCCAACTGCTATGTAGCCTACAAGGGTATTTACTGAATATGGGCCAGGCTCTTAAAAAGAACCTTCTTGGGCCAGGTACTTAAAAAGAATACAATTTTAAAGGACTAGTTCACCCATAAATCAAATTTACACTGTTTTTCACTTAAACCAAATATAGGCAATCAACCAAGACATATTTGGTGTCTAACAACTGCTTCTTTATTTATTGGAGGTACAATGCTGCTAGCAAGTAACAGAAGTCTATCTGACCCAAAATGTTTTCTATAAAGACATGTCCATTAGCTGTAAGAACGTGCCTCAAACCTCATCCAGTTGTTCAATGGTTTTCAAATGTATGTATGTATGTAAACTTGAATAAGATTTAACAACTTACTTGAATGTTGTAACATTACAGGGCAGTTTGGAGTCATTTCATCTCCAAAAGATAAAATTGTTACAAAGGTGTAAGTGATGAGGATGATAAAATAGACCACTTGAATTTAAAGTTGTAAATATGGACTATCCCTGACGTTATACAAAATTGTATATAAAAAAAAAAAAGACTGCGGAATTTAACAATATGATTTAAAGTAATAAATAAATAGCAGGTATTTAATAGTTTATTAGTAATTAGGATCTAAATTATCCATGTAGCTCCAGTAAAAAAAAATACAGAAGCAAACATTAGGTGCAAAACATGTCTTGGCTGACTACATTTGGGTATTGGACATTATTATTATTATTTGTTCCTGAAACCTGCATATGAGTTTGTTTTATTCATTCGTTAAGCAGAAAAAGCTCTAACTGTAACTAGCATTTCCTGCAAAAAGGTTTAAATGCTCAGTCATAATTCACACAACTACATGATAACATGAAAATGCTTAATTTGTTTTATGCATGCAGTGGAAGTTCCCTTTAAGGTATAAAATAGACTTGCTCTGTTAAGAATAGGATTGCCTTTACTAATTTCAAAGGTCTTTGAAAACATTTACATAAAAGACACCTACTCATTTCAGGAAATCTCAGTTCTAGCCAACAGTTCACATCTTTTGTTTTTGTTAAAAATATAAAAGGAAATGAATTTGCTATCTAACAAACAGCCTTAGGAGGTGAAAATTTGTGGGGGGAAAAAAACCATAAATAAGACATCAGTTGAACTTGTTTAAGAGAGTTGCTTGTAACACATAGAAATGCACTCATTCAAGCAATTCATACAGCTTTGGAAAGCCCCATGAGCAGTGCAATTATAATTATTGTAGCCTCCTTTCAGTGTAAGATAACATTTTTCCAGTGTGCCACACAGAAATTGTAATAAAAGAGATGCAGAGGATCTCTTTTGTGACTGGGATTATGAAGTTGGCAATAATGAAGTGCAATTCACAAACAACTAACACTTCTTGATCTGCATGTTTGAAGAGGAAAATAAGGGCAGGCCAAATCAGTGTGCAAGCATAAACGAATGGAAATATCGCTTGTTTTTTTCCATCTCCACATCAAGTTTCATAATCTTTCATAGTCTAGTTTATATGTAGATACGGCATATGCATTTGCAGCAATTAAACTGGTTTATGATTTTTAAATTGCAGTTTGTGTTACCATTATCACATAAATGAAAGTTATTTCAGAACTATGAAAATGATATAAACATGGCTTGCTGTAGAGATGTGTTGCTAATGCTATGGCTTTCACAAAGTTATAGATGCTGCTCTGAGTGGTAGAAAGTAACAAATCACTTAAAGGTGTAAGTGTAAAGTATTGTACTACTAAACTGAGTGGCAAACTCTATGACTAACTGGCACCTCGACAGCCAAGTGGAGTGTGTCTACATGTATCTATACAGTCATGGGAAAAAGAAAGTACACGTCCTTCAATTCTGTGTTTTATTTATCAGGACCTAAATAACAACTGTGTGGTCCTCACTAAACTAACCTCAACCAAACAAACATAACCTTAGGTGGAAAAAAAACAACAAATTTCAATATGTAGTCTTGAAAACAGGTGGGAAAAATTAACTACACCCTATAATAAGTAACATGTAGAAGCACCTGAAGAAGAAGTGGAGTTCATCATTGTCTCAGTGACAGCAAGTTTCCCCAGGTCCTGTTACTGCAAAACAAGCCCAAATCATCACCCCTCCACCACCATGCTTGACAGCTGGTATGGGGTGCTTGAGATGACATGCTGTGTATGGTTTTCGCCAAACATGGCGCTGTGCACGATGACCAAACATCTCCACCTTGGTTTCATCAGAACTTTTGTGATTTGCTCAGATGCAATTTTTCAAACCTAAGTTGTGCTGCCATATTCATTTTGGAGAGAAGGGGCTTTTTCCTAGCCATCCTTCCATTAAAAGCCATTCTTTTTAAGCCACTGTCTTTTTAAGCCATTGTCTTTTTCTCTCTTGGGGTTTTCTTTATATCTCTATGCATTAACAGTCTGACCTTGGACTGAATTTGCTGGAATTCCCACTCCTCGGAAGACTTGAAGGCTCTCCATTTGTAAACAGTGCTTCTTACTGTGAAATGGTGAATTTCAAGCTGTTTGGGGATGGCCTTATAACCCTTCCCAGATTGACGAGCAGCAACAATTTCTTCTCTGAGATCATGGCTGATGTCCTTTTTGGACATGACTACATAGTGAAATCTGTTGTGTTTTTTCTTGTCACATGAGGTTATTTGTTTGTTTATAGAAGTTGGTAAGGACCACCCAATTGTTATTAAGGCACTGATGAATTAAAACATTTAATCGAATGAGGGTATATGCATGGGCAAATTGATACAGGAGGGTAGGGGTGCCATCTAGTGGCTTTTTATTACACTTCCTCTTAACCATTAGAAACAAGCCAGTCATTAATGCCAATCATGTACATATATATGATGGTGAGGATGTGCCTAAGCAAATTTCAGCCCATACGCACAGATGAGTCCTGTTTCCTACAGCTTCCAAAATTCCAAACTTCTTTTATCTGATTCAGTCACGTGCTCCAAAAATCGGTAGTAAGAGAAAAAAAAATATTAATACAGATTATAAGAAACACTTACTGTAAAGACAAGATTATTTTTGTCTTCTGTGACAACAGCATTTAAAACACAAATATGCCATGTCTTTAAAACTATTTCTCTGTGTGAAGAATTGAATTTATATTTTGATTTTAAAAAAATACTATTTTTTTACCCATTCAAAGGTCAATCAAAGGTCCCATCTCTGTCTCCACTCTACTGGGAATATTACTATTTAAAGATGTATTTCTTGTCCTGTTTTTTCACATTTAAATGTGTAACCAATATACACTCACTAGCCACTTTATTAGGAACACCTGCTCATCGTTACATCTTTTTCCAATCTTCAACTGTCCAGTTTCGGTGAATCTGCACCCATTGTAGTCACAGATTCCTGTTCTTGGCTGACAGGAATGGAACCTGCTATGGTCCTCTGCTGTTGTAGCCCATCCACCTCAAAGTCTGACATGCTGTGCATGTGCTGTGCTTACGCTTTTTGAGTTAACATAGCCTCCTAGTCACCTCAAACCAGTCTTGCCATCTCTAGGTATTCTCTAGGTATTTCTACCTGTAGAACTGGTCCCACTGGATATTTTTGTTTTTCTACACCATTCTGTGTAAACTCTAGAGACTGTTGTGTGTGAAAATCCCAGGAGATCAGCAGTTTCCCCCATTCTGATGTTTGATGTGAACATTAATTGAAGCTATGCATGATTTTATGCATTGCCCTGCTGCCACATGATCGGATAATTTCATTAATGAGCAGGAAACATTTAGCACCGCATAAATGTAAACATTTATGTATATCCTTAGTCAAGTCAATAATTATTTATTCACCTATGTGGAGCTATTTCTATTTTATTTTATTTCTATTAATATTTTATTAGTCATATTTTATTTTGGATTTATTTTCTATGCTGCAGTTTATATATGAGGAGTGATAGCTGATCTTGATTGGTCACATGTAAAGGGACTATAAATATTGTTGAGACTTAATTTTGTTACTGATTTTACTGTTATTCAGACCAAAACAAAAGCAGGTTTATCATTTTTATTCAAGTTACATGTGGATCATATATATTGTCCGGTTTTAGTTTTACTTTCCCAGCTCGTTAACACGGCCTTGCTTTTCCTCTTGGATTTTGTTGGGTCTTGACCTCAGCAAGTCCCATCCTTACATGTGGAGTGCAAAATTTGAGACAGAATGTCTAAAGGTGCTGGTAAAGAGGTGCATCATTCCTACAGGGATCAAAGACACTGTGCCTTCTAGTGGCCCAGCAGAATCAAGATTAATGTATTACCATGAGCTTATTGGATAGTTTTCTCAATTTTACTCTCTCACCCAGGCCACCAAAAATGTGAATGTACCAACTCTTTCACATTAACAAGCCACAAAATCCTGAGTGTGACACATTTCCTCAGCTTTAGTGGTATGATTATATGTGTCCAAGCAGAGAAATTTATCAGTGAGGACTGAATAAAATATTCAGTGTTTGTAGTGACTGCCTTCACATTAGTTATTTTTTAAAGTGTGCAACAACCTCCATTTTCATATTTGATCTAGTGAGCTGTGACAGGTGCATTGTCCATTATTTGCAAGCATCAAATTATTTTGTGTGTGGGGTGCTGAAAAAACCCCAAACCCTAACCCTGAATTTGCTTTACCATAAACTGCTTTACTAAAAACTGCTTTACCATAAACGGCTGATTATGTGTAATATAGTCTGAGCACAGAGAATTAGTCAATAGCTGGGGTGCCAACCACAATATAAGCCCAGGCAAGTTTCAATTTTAAGCTCTTGCATTTTTAGAAAACTGTCCAGACAGTTACTGTTCAGGAAGTACTGATGGGGCCTTTAATTAAGAAAGCAAGTAAGCAAACTAACAAACAACCAAACAAATTTATGCCATGTGCAAGTTTATATACCAAATGAATTTTAGCACATGATTCAGAGCAAGCATTCTTTTAAATGCCAAATATACACTGATCAGCCATAACATTAAATCCACTTACCTAATATTGTGTAGGTCCCCCTTGTGCTGCCAAAACAGCTCTGACCCGTCGAAGCATGGACTCCATAAGACCTCTGAAGGTGTGCTGTGGTATCAGGCACCAAGCCATTAGCAACAGATCCTTTAAGTCCTGTAAGTTGCGAGGTGGGAACTCCAATGATCGGATTTGTTTTTCCACCACATCCCATAGATGCTTGATTGGATTGCGGTCTGGGGAATGTGGAGGCCAACTTAACACAACCTCAAACCATTCCTGAACACTTTTTTGCAGTGTGGCAGGGCGCATTATCCTGCTGAAAGAGGCCACTGCCATTAGAGAATACCGTTACCATGAAGGGACATACTTGGTCTGCAACAATGTTTAGGTAGGTGGAATGTGTCAAAGTAAAATGAATACCAGGACCCATGGTTTCTCAGCAGAACACTTGCCAGAGCAGAGCATCACACTGCCTCCGCCGGCTTCCCATCCTGCATGAGATGCATGCTAATGCCTTTTCTTCCCCAGCTAAGCGATGCACACGTACCCGGCCATCCAAATGATGTAAAAGAAAACATGCTTCATCAGACCAGGCCAGCTTCTTCCATTGCTCCATGGTCCAGTTCTGATGCTCATGTGCCCATTGTAGGAACTTTCGATGGTGGACAGGGGTCAGCATGGGCACTCTGTCCAGCCTGCGGCTACACAGCCCCATGCGCAGTAAACTGCGATGCACTGTGTGTTCTGAAACCTTTCTATCATACCCAGCAATTTGTTTCAGCAACTTGTGCTACAGTAGCTCTTCTGTGGGATCAGACCAGACGGGCTATGGTTTTTGGTTTTGGCATTATACGGTGTGATGTGGACATGCTTACCACTGTTACTCATTCTTTTGCTTCATTGATCCTGAATTTCATCAATATTATATAACACAAACACTGCTTGTCTAGTTTGATTTACTGCTTTTATCCCCAAGACACCTGTAGATATGACCGTCTTTGGTAGGTTTAGCCACATGCCTGCTGTAATGTTCTTGTAAAAACAAGGTGACTCATTTTTCATAGTTTAGAAACCACAACCACCATGCCTTTCCGGGCTCCCGGCTTTGCCAAGCCACAATTTCAATTACACCAGTGTATAGCTTGCATGGTGGTACAGGTAACAATGGCCAATCTTAATCACTGTAGTGTAAGGTTCTCTGCCAAGTTTCAAGATATCATGCTGAATCACTCACCCAGTCTGAAGTTTTTAATATCCTGCTATTTATTTTGCAGTAGTATCACTTAAGTGCTCTATTTCATGACACAACATGCTTGATTTCAGACTTTTTTCTTTGCACTACTAACATGGTTTCAAATAGTCATTCTGTGGACAATTCATTTTATTCATTAATTCATTCATCTTCAGTAAATACTTTATTCTGGTCAGGGTCATAGTGGATATGGTGCATATAATCGGGCATCAGGCAGAAGTACATCCTGGATGGGTCCATTGCAGAGCATAGTGCACACACACACATTCCGACACTCATTACCATCTAAGGGCAATTTAGTGTAGCCAATCCACCTACTGCCATGCTTTTGGAATGTGGGAGGAAAACGCAGACCCCTGACAAAACAAAGCACTGTTTTATTCACATTCTTTTTAGAACAATCTTATGTCATATGCTGAGTATATACTGTACAATATGAGCCATTTTATAAACCTGATTTGTCCAATCAATCATCAGAATTGGACCAAATTTCTTGTGACAATCAGAGATGCCAGAATAATTGCCCAATGTGTCTGTGAGTGAGGTATGGGATGATCAAAAAATTTCTTAGAGGTCTCAGAAATTTTGGCCACTTGTCATGCAATGTGAGCAGTCCCATTAAACTTTTAAGTACTGTATATTTTCAGTTGACAGAACTGTCTGTATGAGTTATGTTTCACATGCAGTGTTAATACTGCTGACAATCAGATATTATTTTCATACAGTATGAGCATTATAATCATAAGATCCAAACAAGCACCACTACTACCTCCTGCAGCATTGTGCCACTCAGGGAAAATATTTTGTATGGTGTTTCTGACTTCACTGAACAGTTCAAAATGTCTGTTGAACATCTGAATGCATTGCCTACATAATCGCCAAGATTCTTGGTGTATTTTTTACATGTATTAAATCAGTTCCTGTCACGAAAATGATGAGTTCCGGTCCTCTGCTGCATTAATGTACACTCTTTACTTTAAAAGCACTGTTAAACCAGCTGACATCAACCAGAATGCTGAACAGCTTTGTTTGCTGAACAGAGTTGTGTGTTGTATGCTCATCTTTCAACTCACACTCAAAGTTAAAAGACAGTTGTCTGAGGGAACAATGGAAGAGTGAAAGGCACAGACATTATTATATATAACTAGTGTGAACAATAAATATTAAAGGCCTGCCTCCAAGCTCAGTAAATAAACTGAGCTTTAAGATTCAATGGGTGCTACATCTCTTATGTAGGATCAAAGACATGAAAAGGACCAGGATTTCAGCTGGAAAATCTCATCAATGGATGTTGTCCTATTAGAGGTTAAGCATTTCACAGCCTTGAGGCAATAACAGCCAAGCTCGCCTTTGAATCTTAAGAAGGTATGATGAGCATACAATTACACTTCATCATATGACCTAAGTGAACTGGTGTTTGTATAAGAGAAGTGTAGATCTAGAATGTAAAGCGTTGTCGAGTCATTATAAACAAACACTAGCACCTGAAAATCAACACTATACATAACAGGAGCCAGTGAAGGACATATTTGGTCCCTCCTTCTTTCACCTAGCAGCATTCTGAACCAGCTGCAGCAACATCGGAATGAGTGACTAATGCTGGTGTGCAATTAACTACAATAATCCAGGTCTGATGATATAAAGGAGTGCACATTTTTCCACGGTCAGAGAAAGACCAACAGATAAAGAAAGTTGTATTTTATGACAGAGGACCAAACCTGCAAGGTATCCTTTGAATAGCTTCAGTTGGGCCACAGAGAATTTTTTATTTATTATGTTAGCAAATTACCAAGGGTCGTCAAACTGGCAGACCACAGTCCAGCTGCAGACCCAGCAAAGTATTTCAGTGGAATAAGCCGAGTACTGTAGCACTGTAGAACCGAGTATGGTAGTAGAGTAGATCAATATATGGGGAGGGAAAAAAAAAGCCATAGTCCAGTGACTTTAAACACGAATCAGCATGTCTTCTGTAGCAGATGATGCACTTTTGTAAATTATTTAACTGGCCAGAGACTAGCTACAAGGCTAGAGACATCAAGGGGACAATTTTCAGACTTTCATTAATTTTACTTTAAAAAAAAAAAAAAAAAAAAGTTTCAACAAAATCTGAATGTTTAAACGTTTGACTGATGTACATCAAATTCAAAACAGATGATTCATCTGTTCAGAGTTGATGGTGCTAGTGAGAAACAGCAGCTTAAAGCGCCACTAAGACCAAGAAATTCTATGTAATTGGACCTTCACACATTTTAAGTGAATGCCCCTGGTCTAAGCGCTGTAAAAGCACTGAACATGGTTGTGGCTTGGCACACAACAATGCAGTAATGTTGTTGATTATGGAAGCTGGATATTGTAGGGTCCACTGCTTGCCAGATCCCCACACCATGCACTAGTCAGAGTGAAAGTATACTGCAAACACTGACATAAACGTCAGATGCAGGGAAGCAACTACATCCTTACAGAACATACAGTCTAAACAAGACACCACAAAAAGCAAAAACCTTAAACCTTCCTCTTGAAAAAAAAAAAACATGTTGTTTGAAAAATGTGTGGATTTTGTGATCACCAAAGTCTGCAGAGCCAGCAGGGGAAAGCACAAACAACTTCACAACAATGTTTTTTTTTTTTTTTTTTTTCTTTTATTGCAGATTCATGAAATGTGGTTAGCCATAGTGTCAAAGCTCAACAGACATGCTGACAGGTGCACAGGTGTGTGTGCATTTGCATTATGATCAAAGTACCACAAGTACGTGATTTCCAACTGGGGATTTCAGGTGGACTGCCACAACAGCTGCACAACATCTTGAAAACATCTGCAAAACATCCAGGCACTGTTTGCACTGTACTAATATACTAGCATTTAAAGAACTTTTTTACCCCTTGCATAGGTTCACTGGTTAAGTGTGCCGTTTTAGGCAAACATATTTTCAAGGTATGTTCACTGAGTCATTCCCAGACTACACAGATGAACAGATCTGTGTCATATGAGATCATAGTAACCACCATTTCATACCCATGATGACGTAATCTTGCAAACATGCCTGAGCACAGCAGGGACATGTAACTGAAATGCCTAAAGGGCCAATTAAACAACAGTTAATTCTGGTCCACTAATCTGATTGGTTGAGCGGCATTCCAAGCGTGCCTATATTTCCTATAATGGCACAGGGACCTTTCCCTGTGCGCATCACTCCACTCACGTATGTTTGCCATGTAAGAATTCCACTTCCTAGTTTGAAAGTGTACTAGTGTAGCGACATCATCAGATGATAATTTTCAGAAATATAACTTTTAACTTAAAATATGAAAGCTCGTCAGATGAAACTGCGGTGGCCAGAACTACAGTGGCCAGCGGAGTTCATCCACGTTAGCTAGAACGCTCACTAAACTTCCATCTGCTATTTAACTTACCACATCCCGCATCATCTACACAACACTCACATAACCTCATCATCTACACAACACTCACATAACCTCATCATCTACACAACATTCACATAACCTCATCATCTACACAACATTCACATAACCACATCCCGCATCATCTACACAACACTCACATAACCTCATCATCTACACAACACTCACATAACCTCATCATCTACACAACATTCACA
>CM075011.1:9302304-9328401 GCA_037576675.1 Pangasius sanitwongsei
CATCCCGCATCATCTACACAACATTCACATAACCACATCCCGCATCATCTACACAACATTCACATAACCACATCCCGCATCATCTACACAACATTCACATAACCACATCCCGTATCATCTACACAACATTCACATAACCTCATCCCGCATCATCTACACAACACTCACATAACCTCATCATCTACACAACACTCACATAACCTCATCCCGTATCATCTACACAATATTCACATAACCTCATCCTGTATCATCTACACAACACTCACATAACCTCATCCCGTATCATCTACACAATATTCACATAACCTCATCCCGTATCATCTACACAATATTCACATAACCTCATCCCACATCATCTACACAACACTCACATAACCTCATCATCTACACAACATTCACATAACCTCATCCCATATCATCTACACAACATTCACATAACCTCATCCTGTATCATCTACACAACACTCACATAACCTCATCCCGCATCATCTACACAACACTCATATACCCTCATCCCGTATCATCTACACAACACTTATATAACCTCAATCCGTATCATCTACACAACACTCACATTACCTCATCCCGTATCATCTACACAACACTCACATAACCTCATCCCGTATCATCTACACAACACTTATATAACCTCAATCCGTATCATCTACACAACACTCACATTACCTCATCCCGTATCATCTACACAACACTCACATAACCTCATCCCGTATCATCTACACAACACTTATATAACCTCAATCCGTATCATCTATACAACATTCACACAATTTCATCCTGCAGCATCTGTGGTATAATAAAAATAGTATTATACTTTAAATATAAATCTCAATATCAAATATGGAAATATATGCACCTTTAAACATCCTCTCCAGTAACATATATTGATGTATTGACACTGAGTCATTACAAGACTACACAGATGAACAAATCTACATGAGATTACTGTTCTATAGCAACGCTGATGTAAAATGTCACCAACATGCCTCAGCATGTCTAAATATGTCTAAACTATACACTTCAACATACTTTCCAGTTTATGTTCCATACAGAACCACCCATTTTACATCTACCTGTAGCTGCACTCACTTGCCCTTTTATCATGTGTCTACGAGTATATAGGTGCATTTTGTATGTAGACCTATTTCATGCCTCAGCAGTAGCAGCAAAGGGCGTAAAAACCCCAGCACTGCAGCTGATATACACACAAAGATGCCACTATCATGTCTGTCTTATTGCTGTGCTGAGAATGATCCATCACCTGACTCAACAGTGGTCCTATATTAGCCTTTCCATTAATGAGGTAAGGAGGTATTAATTGTATGCCAAAAAAGTGCATTGACATAGGTGCACCTAAAAAAAATAAACTGAGGGTATCTGCTGATTTACCTGGAGAGTATGTTTAAATTAAACTGTTAGCTACACATCCTACCTATGCCAAAACATGTTTGTGAGGTTGTGAAATTTGATGCGGCATTACATCAGTATGAGTATAAAACGGTGGTTACTGTGATCTCATATGACACAGTTCTGTTCATCTGTGTAGTATGGGAATGTACACACATCAAAAATGGGTTTGTCCAAAACAGCACATCTAACCAGTTTTAATTTTCCCCCTATTCTATCTTAGTTGTCCATATATCTGGACTAAAAATCCACAAAAACACATGTAGGAATAAACTGCAGTTTGTTACCAAACCTTACTATGTTACAATGAATGGTGCTTACAAGTTGGGCAATAATGCAAATTATACCACAGTTTCTGATGGCTGACAGGCATGCACCTCCTCATACTGGAACACTTATATAGTAGGTAGAGTCAAAAATCACGGTTCTGAATAATTACCCCTCATCTTCTATAAGTAATCATATTGAAATGCAACCATGAAAACAAGCATAAATATAACGTCTAATCAGCTCACTGTTGTACTATAGTCTTTACGCCAAGTGACACAAATTAAAGTGAATGACATGGACTTTACCATGTATATTCATTCATCTTCAATAAAGCACTTTATCCTGGTCAGGGTCAATGTGGTTTATATTATTAATTTGTTTATATTTTACTGAATCAACTGATATCATTAAAATATCACAAACAAAAATATAATACCCATTGTTGGGTCCCTGAGGGAGGCCCTTAACCCTCTAAGTTAGGAAAAAAGTATCAGCCAAATCAACAAAAGCTCTTGTAAAATTATACACTAATGCTTAACAATCTAATGCTGATCCAATCATATGGATCAATAAATAATCATTTGATTTCCTTGATTATTTTCTTGTATATGTACGTATGTTTTTTGTTTTTGTTTTTTTAAAGAAATGTTTAAAAAAAAAATCCTATATATTTTTAAGTGACTGAAAATAGATCGTCTGGGTCAGTGGGACATTGATTGTAACTTGGTCAACCAAACCAGTCAACCAAATTGATCAACTGGTTAAACTAGGCTTGACTAACGTCTGGAAGATGTCTCAGATGGCCAGAGCTAATCCACCATTAACTGCTAAGAAACAGGAATAAATAAAGTATTGAGACAACCAAGTGATATCTCAGTCCAAGCTAATTTAACACCAGTGAATTTTTTTTTTATTTACTCACGTTATTAAATTAAAATGATTCTTTCACTCTTGAGACTATCTGGTTTTGACATTCAGGGGAATATATCCACTGTGATTTGGCCAGCAATCAATTGGGTAAAAAAATATTAATCCATCTGACGCACTTTAGCAGCGCTGTCGACTTTCACCCACACCCACATATTCTACACAGGCTTCCTTATGTCACTGAAATGTTCTACATGCCAAATAACTTTATCCCAATATTTACTTTTTCCACACTGCTAAGATTGAGGCAAGACATTTTGTCAGTAAAAAAATATATATACATAGATCAACTAAGAAATAGTTTCCTTATGTCAGTGAGCAAGGATACACTAAAATTTCCCTGACTGTAAACATTCCAGAGGCATAAGGTAGAGGTGGGCTCCGAACTGTTTTCTAACCCCACTCAAGCCCACTCCCAAAACATTCTTAAGTAATCCAGCACTTGGCAGCATTTTTGTTTGAAAATTTGAAAATGTATATATTAGTGAGAAATAGCTCATTCAGGAGAAATTTCAGAGGACGTCAGGGGAAGAACACTACAATGGAAAGCAACTAGCTCGAATGGGTGGAGACAATTTTGTTGGAAAAACCTTGTCAAAAATTACAGTGGGGGAATGGGCATTTATACATTCATTCATTTTTGGTAAGCACTTAATTAAAGATCACATTCACACCTAGGGGTGAATTAGAGTAACAAATCCGTCTACCTACATGTGTTTGGGAGGAAAAACCCGGAGGAAACCCACAGGGACAGTAATCCAAGCTCAGGATTGAACCCACGATGCTGGAGCTGTGAAGCGGCAACGCTACGAGAATGACAGGATGCTTAAAATTATACATAATATGTATAATATGAATAATTAATTGCCAGATTTATTATATTATTAGCTATTAAAATCAGCATGTGCATACACTGGATTCAATAAAAACTCACTAAAAAAGTGCTAGCACGGACCAGAGGACTACACTGAGTGTCCGCTTGTAGTCAGGCACTTAAATGCTATGGACAGAAATGTTAGCAATATGGCTTGAAACAGCATTAGATGTTTGATGCTTTTATCATGCATCCTGTAAGATGTTAATTAGATGTTTTAATTCCATTCATATTTAGGAGTTACACACCATGATGATATCATCAAACCAACAAAGTTACACTAAATTGGATTACTAATAGTTTAGGCTGGTGTTTTCTGTGTAGTTACATCATGGGCAATCACAAGAAGAATCAACTATATTCTGGTAAAATTTGTTTTAGAAAGCTACCAATTTCACATGCTTGTGTCTTATTGAATATGTTAATAAATAACATAAAAAAGCCAATACTATTAGCTGCATTTGAAGATGCCACATATTCATACAGTTAAGTGTAAAGAATCATGTTCCTTGAAACTATTTTACGGCCACTGGCTAGAGATAACATGTACACAAACCCTAAAGATGTGTAACATATTTTTCCATGGCAAAAGTAGCCCATTAGGCCCAAAATGACACTTGTGATTCAGATGCTACTCTTCTGAAAGTACTATAGGGCTTTTCCCTGCCCTCATCTGCCCTCTTTCAATCTCACTATTCTTTCCACAACTGGCAGAGCTATGCAAAATTCTAAGGCAAGTCAGGAAAATTTAAATTAAATTTAATTAAAAAAAATAATCACAAACAATATACGCACAGATGCACAAGCAAAATGCTGCTCTGCTATTGTCTAAAGTGCCCAGGTTTCAGTACAGTAGATTTTTATAAATCTGTTGTAAGACTGTCTGAAGATATACATCTCAAGCAGTAAAGTAGGGAGTTTTGAACAAAACCAGTGCAAAAATGAATATTGAGGAATATAATTTTCATTCATCAGGCTGTATCTTTTGAAAGACTAACTAGTGAAATCTTGCTTTCAGCAAAATAAAATGACCATCCAGACACACTGACAACATGATTAAGTCCTCCGAAACCTGTTACATTTAAATTTATTCATTGGGCTGATGCTTTTTTCCAAAGCAACTTCTGGCAGTTGAATAAAGAGGGTAAAGGGCCTTGTTCAAGGAACTAAACCACAGTGAAACCCTGTATGGTGAGCTGAAGAAGACAGTCCATGAGAGAGGACCTAGCAGCCTGGAGGATCTGGAGAAATATCTTTAATGAGGGGTGCGCTAAGATTCCTTGCTCTCATTAAGCATTATAGGAGAAGACCCAGTGCTGTCACGTTGGCATATCGCAGCTGCACAAAGTACTAAATGCACGAGTGCCAATAATTGTGACAAAATGGGATTTTGTTAAATCCCATTTCTTACAGGAAATTTTATTCTTAGCAGCAACAGGGTGGTATGATGTGCTATAATATTTTTCTATAACTGCATGTCCTGAAGTGCTTTATTCCTCTTATAGCAATATGAAAACAATTACAATTTATTTATTAATTAAAGAACAGAACAACATATCATAGTTTTTATCTGTTTATACTTACATTTAATGTTGCGGAACGTACATGAAAAACGTTAGCCCACATTATCAATTATAACAGTTATAAACAGTTGTTCCCTCTTTTTTTCCCCACTCTGTGGAAGTTAATAAGGCAAAGGAAAAGCTAATCAACACCTTTTGACCAAGCATATTCGCAAATTAACTTATTGCTCGGATCTTCCACAATATTAATGTAACTCTAAACAGATCAGAAGTATGATGTTCTTCAGTAAATAAAGATGTGTAAACACTGGCAAACTACTGTAATATAAGCAAATAAAACACATATGGAAATTCTGTTTTAAGCAAATAGTCGTTGACAATACCAAAATACATTATCGTATTAGAATGTATTTAATGAAGAGACTTTTTAAGAAAGACTCTTTTTCATTAAATACAATCAAAGAGAAAGTTAATAGAAACAATCATACAAATGTAATTCTCCTTGGAAAAAAAGCAAATAAGGTAGATGGTCACAATAATAGTTACAAAAGTAGTAATGATCTGACTAGTGCCTTAAATATGACTTTATCTAATTAGAGACTCTTAAAAGCATATAAAAGCATGGTGTTCAGATTTCACATAGTAAGATACGCCTTAGCAATGGCATCTAGCACTTTCAGTTTTATGACACTAAGGTAAGATGGATAGAGATAACGTGCGGAAAGAAACCCTCTGGAGATGTGCAGAATGCTGTTCCATGACTACAGGAGTCCACTGACACAGATTAGCCCAGGACACCTACTCTTCTAAAGGCTGACAGAGGGCTTTTCCCTGACAATGTGTCCTCTTTTGATCTCTATTTTTTTTTCCATATACCTATATGACCATTAAAGGGCAGCAGAGGAACCCCTATACATGTCATTTAAAAAAAAAAAAAAAAAACCTAGAACAAACAAATTGTGCAATATGTCTTCTCTTTTACCTAAAAATACTGAAAATAGTATTCATTTCTTTTAAAAGCTTCATTTAAAAATGCCAAGATAAATATACATAAACATGTAATCTGAAATGTTCCCATGCTCACCCCATTTCAAATAGCAAGCTGACTAGCTAACTAGCTAATCTGTCACTGGTACACAAAAATATCCAAATCTCAACTTGCAGTAGGTTTTTAGTGATTTATTTAAAATTATATCACAGCGGCGCTGAATTCTCATATCTGGAGGTGTTGAATGATTTTCTATAACAGCACTGCTAGGACAGATATTCCGGCTGTAATTTAAAACAATGGTTTATTTTGATGTCCTTGTTCTAATATATTATCGTTTCTATAGTAACAGCTAACTGACTAGGATTTGTACAGCGGTCACTCCACATTATCCAAGTCTGACAACAAACAGATTAAGAAAAAGTGTCAAGAAAATGTTTCAATGCGGATATGGTGAAACTGTTATATAAATGTAAGGAGATAATTATATAGTGTTTATGTAAGAAGTCTCAAGTGTCAGCGCCTTGTACCATTCAGTAGCAGGCTTTGCATGACTGACTGCTTTGCCTTTTCTGGTTATCTCAACAGTAAATATTCCACAAGATTAATTGTAACATTATAAATGTCTATAAATGGTTAAAAGGTGCAAAGTGTTGTTCAGTATTAAATTAAAAATTGAAAATGTTGCCAAATCACTGTGGCATTAGACGAACAGAACACTTTAGAAAGTGCAGTTATAAGAAAATAATCAAATTCATGTCATGTTGAGCATCACACCACATTTACCTCATCATGTTCCATCACTCCTAACTCATTACTCATGACTCAATTGGGACTCAGTCAACAAATTCCTGTTTTTTCCATAGTGTACCCTTAGACTAAGGACGTCAGAGGGCAGTAGAGCCACTTCTCTATGAATATACAACTTTTCCAACATTGCAGGAGTGTGAATGACCTTGTGGTTTCAGCCCTCTCATACTGAATCCTTGTGAAAAGCACAGAACACCTTTTATGGGGGGGGAATGGGTTTTTTTTTTTGTGTAAAAGAACATTTATTTAAGAGAAAAATGTTACAAGTGGCCAGATAAAAAATGCTACCAAGTGTCACATCCAAAGGTTAATCTGACTCAGTGGGATGTCCCATGTGCATCTAAAGCCACATTTTCCATATTACCTTCTTGTACCTGAATGCAGATCAGATTAGCAAAAAAGCATTTTGACCCCCTGAGTGAAGAGCTTTTTATAAATTAGTCTGCTGTAACAAAAAATATAACATGTTTAACAACATACTAACCAAATTTACAATCTTCATTACGCAAATTATAATGATCAATTATGATGATTTGTTCAGTGAAACAGAATCACATGAAAATGTCCATCATACAAATCAGATTTTTAAAAGTATTTTTAAAATGATTTATCAAAGAAAAATGTATAATCATTGAGAAGGTGTGATAGTGAAGGTTTATTTAGCATTTATGGAAGGAGATTCAAGTGTCAGTACATTGTAACAGTAAATTGTAAACTGGTCTTTTAGGTTTTCTGCCATAGAGAATAGTTTGTTATTTCTCAGTAACATGAGCTGTATTTTTGTCCAATTGACCCATTTTTAAATTATTCATATACAATACTTTCTTTTTCTCATATTTGTATGATAAAGTCACCCAAAATCATAAAGCGTACAATGCTGTACTTGATTAGTTACGTCAGCAATGCTTGTGACACAAAATAATTAAAACATTAGTAGAATCAAGCAACCTGAAGAAAAGCCTAAAACCAACAGAAAAGAACAGTAGCAGTAATGTCCGGAAAGTGGAGTTATTCAGAAAAGAAGGAGACGTTAAGCGAAATTGTTTTGGTAAAGAATATAGTCACTCCTGATTGAATGAGCAGCAGACAGTGAAAATGTGGCAAAAACAGAGAAGGCACAGGTGATTTAAAAAAAAAAGTGTTTTAAGGTAAATTCCACAAAATCTATTTATTTGTTACGCATCACATCCTGTGTAATGGGACTCTCACGGAAAATATGAATGCATGTATCCTGGTAAAATACCTGCAGCAAATGCAAATGACACAAGGCCTAAACATGACCAGTAAAGGTATTCTAATAACACAGATTTCTCAGTAAAGTTTTCTATAAATAAAACTATTATACAATAATGTGTTCATATCACCATGTGTGAAGCAAACAAGAAACACAGGGAAAAAAAAACTGATCTATCAACTCGTACTGTCCATTTATAATTGTTCATGTAGGAGTTACATCATAGAGGAGACATGATAAGGAAGACACCAGCCTGAATAACTAACAGAGAGACTAATAGTGAGAGTAATTCTTAATGGAGATCTTTAGAAATTATAATCATCTGTTTCTGTCAAAGCTATTATGTATGAGATTTTTAACAGATTACACTATCCAAAAGAGGTTGGGGGGCATGAGCAAGCCTCTAGAAGACTTTAAGTGCTGGATGTGATAAAGGAAAATTTTCTTGTGTACTCTTTATTGCTTAAAGCTTTATTGTTTACACAAGATATATTTGAAACAATATTACTCGAAAATCCTTGGCAATACCCATAGAAGAATTTTAATGTTTTCCAAGTACACAACCAGACACAACTCTCTGCCAACCAATCAACGTTCACCTGAAGGCCGGAGGACACACATCACTGTAGATACGCATAATTCCCAGTTAGCTTGTTGCGGACCATGTGTCACAACGTAAAAAGGTCTCTCCAGGCAGCGCTTATTCCTAAACCCCCTCTCTCTTAGTCGTGACAAATTTGTGTTAAAGCAGATGTATAAACCATGCCTTATGTATAAATCACTTGGCTGAATGCATCATAAACTTGCATCATACATAAGTAATAAATCCATGTCTCTGTCTAATCCATGCAGATTATAATTAACCCAGAATGTCCCTTCTAACATTCAGTACAGAATATTAAAAATATTCAAATAATGTGTCAGTGAAGGTTTTGAGGCCTTTAGAAATGTCTGGAACATGCCACTTATCAGCTTAAAACTTACTCCAGTAATGAGTTAATGACAATGCAGACATACCTAGCTGTGCTTACTGCCAACACTCATTACAAACCAAAACAAAAGGAATCAAGAATGTAAGAACAAACCCTGTAAAGAGAAAGTGCTTACTATCCAAGGCCTTTATAGAAGTCAAAACAAAAGGATTCAGGAAAGGAAGGCAAAAGCAAAGGCAAGGAAAAACTATGAGTGGGGTTACTTGTCTCCCATTTTTCCATTTTTTTTTACTCACAGGAGTAAAAGAAATTGACGAGATTGACAAGAGTAACCCCGCAGCTGGGTTTCCCAAGACAGGGGGAAGCCCCATTTGTCTCATACACACACACACACGCACACACACGCACACACACGCACGCACACACACGCACACACACGCACACACACGCACACGCACCTGTGTACCTGGGCCTGTTTTCAACTATGTCATTTCTAAATCTAAAAAAGTGCCAGCACATTACGCAGGAGACAGGATTTACCAAATAGGACAGATTATTTAATATATGTCGTCATGTCACATTTACCCGCACCAAAACACCGTCAAATTAATTCTATCAGATAGTAACTGCCAGAGAAAGCCAGCGGGGGTTTTTCTATCTTCCTCTAGATGGACCACATACACTCTCTCTTTCCCCTTACTCACTCACTCTCTCTCTCACACACACACACACACACACACAAATGAAGGGGAGGGGGTGAGGGAGAAAGAAAATCCCAACAGTCATCAAAGGGGAAAAAGAAAAAAAAAAAAAAAACTATTGGCAGCTGATTGCATTTGCTAATATCTAAAGTGTTTCAGCCCACCCATTCATTTTCCACAAAGAGACGGTATAAATAAAGAGGCCTGGGTATCACTCAACTATAAGCTCTCACACTTACACTGAAGACAACACTGAAGAGGAATTATTAAACTGACACCATGTCTCTCCACCGGATTCTGGCGCTGACTGTGACTCTGCTGCACTGCGTTACATCTTTCCCCAGCCAGATTGTATATAAGGACATAGATAGGGGTATTGAGGTTCTGAAGAGGGCTGAATGTGTAAGTCTTTCACTGGTAACTCTACCAAGTACTTATTTCATTTATTTTATTCGCTGATCTACTCTGACATATTTTAATGTTGTCACCTTTCATCTTATCACAGAATGAACCTGATTCAAAATTCTACAGTCCCTCTGGCACTGGAAAGGTAAGCAACTAATATTTCTCTGCAATTAATTGTTTTCTGACAAGCTTCCTGAAAGTCACACAGGAAGAAGGTTACTACGAGAATGACAAATCATAAGCCAGAAGCTTATAGCTCGTACCTGTTTTCTGAAAATGAATGAGAGCACTTTGGAAAGAAAAAATGAGCAAAGAAATCATGCTCTGAAATTCACTGATTAATTACAATGAGCTCAAATTGACAAAGTGCAAGAGGCAATTGTGCACCATTGTCTTTTTCCTATTGGTGTTCTAACACTTCCCTAATTTTTTTCTCTCTCTCTTTCTCAGTGCATCGTCAAAGCTCTGGACTGCGCCATTCAAGAGCTGAACACTGTTAGGACAGAGTGCTTTGAAGCAAACTCCAGCAATACCCAGCTAGTCAATAGGACAAGGGATCTCATAATCATGATGCTGGATGAGAAAAACATCACAGTAAGTTGTGTTTTTTTTTTTTTTTAAATACATAACTGTAGATTGACTTTAAAGCAGTCTTTGCAGACTGGACAGTCCATCCAGAATGGACACTGACCATAATTCAGGAACTCTGCTAATTGGTTGTCTCTGTTTCTTTTTAGTTACAAGCTGACTCTGATAACTGCATCTGTGGGGAGCAAGAGCTGGCAGAAAAGCCATATAAAGAATTCCTCGATAACATCATGACACTGCTCCAAAAACTGTTCAGCAGTTGAAGTCCAAAAGAAGCCTAAATGACAACATCAATGTGTAGACAAACATTACAGCAGAGGGACTCAGTTGCATTGTAATCACTGTATGGGATTTCTTTCCTGTTTGAAAATGAGAGGTTCTCTGGGATTGATTTGGGATTGATCGTAATAGCTACTGAATGTAACTTCCATGAAGAAATTCTGTGAACAAAGTTCTCTTTCTCGCTTTTTTGTAAAGCACTAAAAATTTAACATAAGCTTTTTGTAGGACGTACGAATATTTATGTATTTATATATTTATTTAAAATATTTAATATGTAATATTAAAATGCTTGTCATCTGAAGAGAAAAATAAAGAGATGCTTGTTCTGTAAGTTTGAGTTGCATTTATTTAAACTTGACGTAGGATTTTCTTCAATCAGTTTATATAGCAGGCCATTTTAGGTACCTGAAAAGCAACATCACACGTGGATTGTCAAAGTTTCACAAGGGGAAGTCCTAAAGATTGACCTTTTTCTGGAAAAAAAAGGCAGTTTTAAATAGTCCAAGAGACTGTTAGCTGTTCAACTGAGGTGGACATCAACATGACTTCATATGGAAAGTCCCTAGTTCATATAAAGGTAGTACGTGGCTACGGGTCCCGGACACGGAAAATGAAGTTACCTTTACCCACTCTTACCAATAACACTTATACCCACCGTTTCCATATCTGGACACATCCTTTATCATTCTAATCACACGTCACACGTCAAGCTCCACCACACCTCCTAAATCAAGCTTCCACTCTTAGCACAGAGCAAAACACTTTGTAGCCCGCTTATTCCTAATATACAAAGGCACCAGAAAGACTGTTTAAAGACTTTGCTCCTCTCAGTCTTACTTTCACAAAGATTCATTCATTGTGAATGAGTCAGCCATGTTCCAGGGGAAATAACTGCCCTATATCAGTGCAACATTGAGCAATATAACTTGTCTGAACATCAACATTACTGGGAAATAATAGGGCCAATGACTGCAAATGCATGATTTTTTTTGGTAAACACACAAAAACTGACAGATTCCCCTAAAGTGTCACCATTTGTACCACTTAAAAGGCAGCAAAACAAAATCTACAGCACAATAAACCTTCTTTTCACAGATGTTTGATGTTGGTTTCTCAAAGACGACACCCACCTGTACAGGAAATGTTTTCAAGAATAAGATTCAGTATGTTTACTAAGCCACATACAACTAGAGAGGAAAAGGAAATAGGAAATTGCCAAACATTGGCCCTCTATACTGGAGGTTAACAAGGCTTATCGACAACCAAGAATTTTTTTTTTAAAAAGCCTATTTGATTTTGAGGTACAAGCCTCATCCACTGTCAGTGTAGGAATTTATCAGATCTCTGCACCAGCGTCACATGGATATTACCCAAAGTAAAAAATAAAAAAAAATTCAGATTTCCTTACGCATGGAGAAAAAGTCACCACGTGGGTGCATATCCGCATCATATTATGAACAATCTTTCCCCTCCAAACATGTGCAGCAACAAAAACTGACACTGTAAGCACTCCAACACTGCTATTAATATTTACAACAAACTTTGAGTACTAAATGTGAATTCATGCAGTCTTTATAAGTCACTTACATTCAGTTACTTGATAAAAATGACAATGTGTGTTGGACACATCTCTTATGCACCATGTAATTATATTTATTGAAAAAATAAATAAATAAATAAATAAATAAATAAATAAATAACCCTCTGACTCCTGGATTATTAAGCAGCAGTCATGAGTAATCGACCTCATAGCACCATTTGTAATGAGTATTAACAATAATGTATTTGTTATCAGTTCTAAGCATAACCCATTAACACAAGATAGAAAGTTTATATCCACAATCATATAATGTGTCTCATATATATATCTATATATCTATATATATATATATATATATATATATCTCGCACATTAATCCACTAAAAAGGGGTTGATTTTTTTGTGTGAAAAGGGCAAACGGTTTCCTGTACCACTTAACTACACCAAATGATACAATGCCTTTTATAAGTCATTATTTAGCAGAAAGAACACTACTATCAAGTAGCCTTTAACCAACACATTATTGCATTTGCTGATCTTAAAGCTTTTACTAACATTAACATAAGAAATTTGCAGCACAAAAGTGTTGAAGAAATTTATTAAAGTTTTTCCCATTTATTTGATTATTTTCCAGATCCATTAAAGCATTACCGTCAAGTCATTTTTGAGCCACATGAATATGATATATCAGGAGAAAACCATTACTATGAGAACTGCCCAAGCTGGTTATTTCCCACGTCTCTGCACACATACACACACAGCAGGCACTAAGCTGAAGGAAAATGTCATGCATAAAGCAAAATCACACAGGGCCTACGGAATAAAAGCTCAAGTTGGTTATATACAGCAAATACATGAATGTATTATACAAATGAATATAACTATAATCTTCAAAGCTACCTGTGCATGCCCAATTCTCCTTCCCTTGCAAGCAAAAAGTAGAGTAAGAATATGATCCTGTCTCTTTCACACATACAAATATTGAAGACAACTAGTTGCAGTATCACTTTTGACAGGAAGTGGAGGTTTCCTGTGTACTACTAGTAGCAAAAGAGGACGAGCGCTCGCCTCAGACCCTAACCTTTCGAAACTAGCAACACCACTTCATAAAGAAATACCTACCTCACCACTACCTTACTTACCTTTCTGATTTAAAAACAAACAAACTTGAATTTAAATAGAATTTTAACTGAAATATCTGAAGAGTTTGTGAAATCCAAAAAGTCATGAAAATAATAAGTCAATTATCAACTTTTTTTCATTTTATTTTGTATTATTTATTAAGCTGTTTATAGAGTTTCACTCTTCATGAAATGCCGTGGAAATGTAAACTTAAAGTTTAAACTTAGAAAGGTAAAGAAAGGTCAAACTGGTGGGAGAAGGTATCACAGGGCACATTACACGATATGTAGAGCCATATTATGAAAAACATTTTCATTCAGGTGATTTTTTTTTTTTTCTTAATTTCAACACGTAATTGAAGGACTTAGCCAGGAGAAAGGAGGAAAATATAGCAACTGATAGAAAAAAACTAATCAATTACTTAATATAGTCTAACAATAGGGGTATAAAAGCACCACATGACAATACTCAGGAAAGTGTTAATAACTCATGACGTTAATATCGTACAACACTGATGTTACATTTTCATATCGCCCAGCCCCACTTTTTAAAGCTTCAAGTAAAAATATGAGGGAGACAAAAACATAAATCAACCATAATTCAACGAAGAACCTTTTGTCTAAACATAACAAATCAAGTGTTTCTCACATGCAACTGTTTTTTAAGTCCACCTTTTTTAAACTGAAAATGTGATAAGTATACAGATTATTCAACACTTATTTCCCATTTGAAACTAAATGCAAACTGTCACTGAATTTCCTAATCTTTCTTCCAAAGGTGCTTCAAAGCTAGGACTGTGGACTGGCTCTCACATTGTCAAGTGATCGCTGATAGGTGGTTTCTCGACCCACTGTCCATAGCCCCTCGTGGCCAAGTATGACTTCAGAACGCTCTTTGCCTCCTGGTATGGTTTCGCCATCATCTACATTTCCAATACAAATACAGACAACTAAACTTACCTGAAAGCTCTGAGTTATCTTTTAATCCAACAGATGAACAACATCTTGCTAAACTCAGAGCCGTTAACTAATATGAGAATTTTTAATAAGAGTGTTTGAGTTTCACCATCATAATATTAATAAACCTCCCACAACTCTTTTCCTTGTGACTTACCAGGGCTAGGACTGATTATTACTCTAAACTCAAAACAAAACAGATGATCAAACCATTAATTGTAATTATGTGTAAAATAATGAAAATGTAATACTGTTGTCAGGCATGTCTATAATGCATTTGTGGAAGAAACTATCGTATTAAGTGTAGTACCTTTGCCTCCCTGTAGGAAACTGCAGCTAGCAACTCCTCTCTCTGTGCCTCTTTTGCTACCAGGTTGAAACGACTCAACATGGCAGCTTTACACAGACGACTAGCAAGAGCAGGACCACTTTTAAAGGGAGACCTAAGACCATGCAGATAAACATACAAAAGAAAGATAAGACTGACACATTAACAGCAACACAACAAAAAAAAAGCAAGTCTACAAAAACATATCCCAAGGTATAATATGTTGACCGATTTAGTCTAAGTTTGGAGAAATCAGATGAAACAAAAAAAAAAAACTGAAATAATTACACATTTATACAAATAAAGGAACCAGTTGAAGGAACTGTCAAATATCCAAAACTGATATTGAAGAATACAAATTACTAAATATTACTAAATATGAAGTGATGAGGAAAAATATCAGGGTGAGAAATTGGATTTGTTGAACCTACCAGCTATGGTGGCATTCGGACAAATAGCAGTTAAAAGTCTAAAATTGTGTATTTGAGCTTACAGCAATTGGCCCAGGGTGCTTCACATGCTTTATAGGTACAGCATATGTATGTGTATATGCAGTGTCACCATGCATGTAACACACGTTATATAGTTATTCTCAGTGCCACTTGTAATGGTAGGGCCAGATTTTATTCAAGTCTAGTTGCACTGTGGAGGCCTTTGGTGTCAAAAACAAAATGTTTTTGAGCTTAAAAACAATTAAGCGTGTAGTATTTCTCTGCGCTCATCTCAACCGTATCTAAAACAAAGACCTAAGCTGATCATGGTGGCTCTGTCTCATGACACTCTCCTGCTGTGACTGCATTAATGCAAAAAAAAAAAAAAAAAAAGTCTTTTGGTCTCACATACATAGACTTTTTGTAGGTGTGTCTTAGTTTACCTTAAAGTACACCTACGCAATTTAAACAGTTAAAATAATCTATGGAGAATAATAATTTCCTAGTGCCCAGGAAAAAAGGCCTTGGAATATCTTTACACAAGTTACCCTCACTAAAATGCCAGGATTTATAAATATACATAAATATGCATTTTAGAAATATCCCTAGGGCCTCCTGCTATCCCAAATAGCTAGCCAGCTAGCTACCTGCTACTAAACTAGCTCACAGTTACCACTGTTATAGGATCCAAGTCTCAATGTGCACCGTCATATTCTCAGCGTTACCACATCCTCCACTAATCAGAAGTGACTGGCGTAGAGCCATGAAGTCTGTTTTGGAACAGCACAAACTGAGCTCATATGGTCTCTGTTTTACATGGATAATTAATTTACCACTGTCTCAAAAATTTGTACACAAGTCTGTATTAGAAGCAACCATTCAAGAGGAGTCAATTTACAAATCATGTATTTGAAGTTCAAGGGTACTTTAAGCACTTTGCACAGGAAGGCAACTTGTACAGCATGGTTAATGTGGCAGGTACACTTGTGGCCAAAAGATATTCTATCATAGATTTTTAACTCCACACATTTCATGTTACCATACATTTCTTTTGGCAAGTCAATCAGACCATCTACTGTTTACATCAGAGGTAATTTTAAAACAATCCATTACAGACAGATTTCAGCTTTAATTCACTACATCAGCATTCAAGTGGGTCAAATGTTTACAAGCTGCTGTCTCTATACACAGTTTGGAAGATTCCAGAAATAGAGATAATGACTTTTAGGAGCTTCTGATTGACCAATGGTCATAATTGCTCCTGTGGCTGTAAAAGGGCCTACCTTTACAGCCAGTGCCTTTCTGCCTTTGATACCAAGAGAAAATCCAGGCAACACAGCCACGACTTCATAAAAAAAGTGTGGACATCCTGAAGTCCGGTTCCTCCTTAGAAGAAATTGTCAAACAACTGAACGTACCATGAGTATCTGTAAGAACAATTATATGCAAATATAAAAATCCTGGACCCACACAGACACTGCATCATTCAGGAAAGAGGCACAAATTAATTCCCAGTGAGGAACGAACTTTGGTCTGAAAGGTTCAACTGAACCCCAAGACAACAACAAAGAAACTCGCAAAGGAGGTGGAGGCATCAGGTACCAAAGTATGTACATCCACCATTAAGAGAGTCCTACATGGCCTGCTGCACAAGGAAGAAGCCCCTACTCCAAAAGCAGCATAAAAAAGCCAGATTAACTTTTGCAGGTGATCAATAACCATTTGGAGGAGTGTTCTCTGATCAGATGAAACAAAGACTGAACTGTTGGGCCATAATAATCAGTGTAATATGCATGGATGAACCAGTGTGAGGTTTTTAATCTAAAGAACACCATCCCAACTGTGAAGCATGGCGGTGGTAGCGTCGTGTTCTAGGGGTGTTTCACTGGAAAAGGTACTGGCTCACATAAGAAAATAGAAGGTAAGACAGCAGGATAAGCCCACAGTGATCCTGTACACGTTATGTTATTACGTGTATTAGCAGAAGAAATACTGGAAGCTGGTTACGAGTCAGCTGTAGCTGCTAGTTGCAGACATTAGCATTTAGTTGGTGTTTTTTTTTTTTGTTTTTTTTTTTATTAATTACAAGATGTTTTGTTGCTCTGCTCTGAAATCAGACAGCAAAGGCTATAAGGTTTGTATAGGACTACAAAATAGTCTAAAAGGAAACATATTTCAAGACACAGCACACTTTATTATTGTCAATCTTAAAGTTGCAGACATCACATTTTCCCACAGCCATTTAAAATCATCCAACTTGATAGCCATCATGACAGTTGGTATAAATCAGCGATTCACAATACTATCATCATCCCAAGCCTAGCAAGAAGGCCCACAGACCTGAGTGAGTTACACCAGTTCTGTCAGGAGGAATGGGCAAAAATTCTAGCAAAGTATTGTAAGAAGCTTGTGGAAGGCTACCTCAAACATCTGATATCAAGTGAAGCAATTAAAAAGGAAATGAAGAACATTTGGCCCACTGAAAATCTGATATAATAAAGCTGAAATAAATCTGCTCTAATCGATTGTTTAAAAACACCTCTGATGTGAACAAAGTAGATACCATAATTGACCTAACACAGCAAATATGTTAACATGAAATGTGTGGAGTTGTGAAAAACCTTTGTCTGAATCTTAGACTGAATGTCTTTATCGTAGGTGTATGGAATCTTTTGGCCTCAACTGTAAAGGTTAAGTAAATATCCAACCCTGTAATGAAAAACTGGATTGAAAGATAATCAGACAAACTCACTCCTCCACAGCTTTGCCCTCCACACTATCTACAACCTCAAGGGAAACATCTCCCTGGCTCCAGTTGAGGCTGAGTGTTCTTTGGGTGCTGTGGGCGTCTGTGGGGTTCACAGAGGGCACCAGACTAATATGTGGCCGATACACACAGTAATACATGGGCAACTTGGAGGTGATGCCATCAACTCTCTGATTTACTGCAACCTCCATACCACGTGTATCACTGCAGCTTTCATCACCTAAAGCCAAATACACATTGCATGTCAAGAGAAACAGCAAAGTACAGGCTATTAACAAAGTTTAAAGTACACACACCATACAAGCTGCATGAATAAAAACACCAGGACCTGAATTTACACTGGTATTACAATCCAATGGGTACATTAATTTTAGGCACTCAATTAATGAAAGCAAACATCCCCATTCTATTTCTAATAACAATAGCAAAACACTGTGCACAGTTTATTGATCACTGGAAGTTGAGAGAGATAAAGATGGTTTCTTCTGTTTCAGGTGCAGCATTTACCTATAAGTATGCTACTGACATAGATGGGCTCAATGAAGTGGCTCAGTAGTGCGCCCTGGAAACCCAAAACCTGCCACTGTGTGATTTTGTCAGTAGCCGACATACTGATGATACGAGAACCACTCTGGTCAAGTGTCGAAGAAAACACGGAAAAGACCTTTCCGTCTACTGTCACATGTAGACCGATCTGATTATTTACTTCCCATGCGGAGATGGACAGTGGGCTCAGACGACTAGAGAAAGAGTGGAGAAAGAAAAAGAATAATATTAATATAAATAGAAATAAATAAATAAATATAAACTAATATAAATATAAAAAATTAAGACATAATTCAGGCAAAACTTAGTCAGTAAGAGACCATATTTCCTAAAAGAACTCATTACAGCCATTTTAGTGACCTTTTATTCATGGTAAATTAATCAGTTGATCTAAGAACACGTATACAAATGGACACTCTACAAATACCATATGGTCAATACTAAAGTATGCCTATAACTTATTATACAGTAAAACCTGACTTAATGGCTTGTTTTTTTTTAATAAGGCTTCTATTATGCATGGCACATGGCTAGTTAGCTGAACTGCATTAACGTTGGTAAGCACCTCACATAAAGCTATATGTGCCAATACTCTAATCTCAGTGACAATAGAGGGAACATTGAGCACAAACTTTGTAAGATAACATTAAAATATAAACAAAAGATACAAGTTTTTACTACAAGAACATTTATCCCTTAGGCTATATTTATGTATGCCTGCCATACGAATCACAAATGGCATTCTGTTTGTCATATATACTCACTGAGCACTTTAATAGTAACACCTGTACACCTACCCATTCATGCAATTATCTAATCAGCCAATTGTGTAGCAGCAGTACTATCCATAAAATCATGCAGATACGGGCCAGAAGCTTCAGGTAACGGTCACATCAGCCATCAGAAGGGGGATAAAAAAGTGATCTCCGTGATTTTGACTGTGGCATGACTGTTGATGCCAGACAGGCTGGTTTGATTATTTCTATAACTGCTGATCTCCTGGAATTTTCACCCACAACAGTCTCTAGAGTTTACTCAGAAAGGTGCAATAAAGAAAAAACATCCAGTGAGTAGAAGCTCTGTAGACGGAAAAGCATCTTAGAACGCATAAGAAATCGAATCTTGAGGCGGCTGGGTACAACAGCAGAAGACCACGTCAGGTTCCACTTCTGTCAGCCAAGAACAGAAAGCCGAGGTTGCAGTGGGCACAGGCTCACCGAAACTGGACAGCTGAAGACTCGAAAAACGTAGCCTGATCACTTGTATCTTGATTTCTGCTGAGGCACATAGATGGTAGAATCAGAATTTGGCACCAACAGCATGAATCCATGGACCCAACCTGCCTTGTGTCAACAGTCCTGGCTGGTGGAGGTGGTGTAATCAATCACTGCTTGAATGCCACAATATTGTTGCTGACCATGTGCATCCCTTCATGGCCACAATCTTCTAATGGCTACTTCCAGCATGATAATGCATCAAGTCACAAAGCAAAAGTCATCTCAAACTGGTTTCATGAACATGACAATGAGTTCAGTGTTCTTCAGTGGCCTTCCCAGTCACCGCATCTGAATCCAATAGAACACTTTGCGATGTGGTAGAACGGAAGATTCACAGCATGAAAGTGCACCTGAAAAATCTGCAGGACTTGCATGATGCAATCATGTTAACATGGACCAGAACCTCCAAAGAATGTTACCAACATCTTGTGGAATCCATGTCTGGAAAAACTGAGGTTGTTTTGAGAGCAAAAGGAGGCCCTCCCCAGTATTAGTGTAGTGTTCCTAATAAAGCGTAATAAAGCGTGAGTGTAGTTCCCTATGTAGGCTCTATAACAGCATTATATGATACTTACAGTGAGCACATTATAGTGATGACACCAGAAGTGGTGATTCTGCCAAAGCCAAAATAAAAAATATATAGTAGTACTAGTTACAGTGTCTACTTAACTGGTGTTATTTATACTGAATCCAGAGATGAATTACATTAATTTATAAATTCAACAGAAATGTGAAACATGAATCTATCTAAGTGTGGGCAGTGTGTCACTCCATACAGGTGAGAGGGTATCTGGGCAGCTCCTTTGGGCAGCTGATTGAGGTACAAGTGCAAGGTGATGTGGCTCTTCAGACTTAAGAGTTTGGTGTTCTCGTCCAGCTGAAAAACTGACTTCTCCTCCAGAGAGCGATTCCTACTGTAGAACAGTAACAGGTGCCTGTACAGATACCTACAATATATTCATGATAAATTCAGAATGACCTTCAACTCATTTACACATGATCAACATTTGACATTATTCTGTTCTCGACAACAAAAGATGCAAAACTCCAGTAAACTGTTTGATATCACAACCTATACATCAGAGCTAATCAGACCAACTCCCAGAGTGCCTCATACTAACTCACTTCAACAGACACTTGTACTCACTGGCATTAGTAGTGGGCACTATGGTCAGAAATTTGTATCTGCATATATCACAGTATAATGTAATGCCCTTCAATTTCACAAGGACCACATTTATTGACCTTTTTTTTTGTATTATTTGGTTCCCTGCTGAACAAATAAAACCAAACTAGACTTTGATTAAATCCAATTTTTCATTGAAAATGCAAGTATTCAAGTATTAAAAGACAAATGAAATTTAACAATGAATAAACACTGCTTCATTAATAGAGGTTATAAAAATAAATAGCACAATGTATTGTTATAAACATCACATTTTTCATTGTTTGTTATAGGTGCTAACTAGGGGTGTAACGATACACAAGATATAACATGAATCGATATGGTGGTGTCTCAGTATAATACATTTTCATACATCGAAAATAAACATTGTCTCAATTGCCTTCGATTGATTAAAACATTATAGAACTACAACAACTGAAATCTAATAATGACTGTGTTTGCATGATTCATTCAGACTCTTGGCAGCATATAATTAACTAACAGCTCTGCATTAGGATGTAACAAAATTAAACATTAAAACTGTGCACTGGTGTGCAGGGCTGCCAAATCTCAGCAAAATTTCTCCCCAAGTACATCTCAAAATTTACAGAAAAAAAGTTTGGAAATTGTCAAATTTTTCTTTTCTACATGTCTGCATTGGAAACTATTGTGCACACATGTTTTGTAGTTCCAAAACCTGCTGAACTGGGTGTTAAAAAAAAAACAAAAAACTGGCAACCCTGCAGGTGTAACTTTCAAGGTGAAATTCACGCTCAAACATGTTTCTGAATCCTGCACTTTCCACTTTCTAAATATGAACTTCCCAATATCCACTGTGATTTGTTTAACCCAGACTGAATCAGCTGGGAAATGTGTGTGTGTTATTAGCGCCGGCTATGTTAGTGCAAAACAGAAACAAGATTGGGAGAAGCGTGTTTTTTTTTTAAAATCCTGTAGAATTAAAAAATTAAAATCCAATATATGTTTGTCTCTATAATACTTCATCACATGAATCTGATTACCGACCGAATAGTGGCAAGACTGTGGAGCTGAGCGAAGCCAAGTGAAAAGTCAGTGATATAGAAAGAGTGAAAGTGATTTCTGGTGATAGGTGACGTTCGGCTGTGTTCACTGTCAAGCACATCCAGCGTGGATACAAATCATGTTCTCTATTTCTTTTGCGTTGTTTAATCTTTTGCTCTGTTGCACAGCATTCTGTGGGGATTATGTTTAATACATTTTTTCTCACGTTAAAATTGCTCCATACTGGTATAAAGGTATGACAAAATCCACACCTTATGTGGAATTACAATGGGTGCACTGTATCAACCTTCATACTGCCCACTTCTAATAGGCATGTGTATATTTTAATGTTAAGCCCAAGTTGCTAGCACTGGATAAAAACATTGGTTCAAAAATCGACAATTCCCCAAGAGACAGGAAACTTAAAATCAATCAGGGTTTCTCAAACTTTTGTCAGTCAGGGACCCTTTTAAATCTAAAAGTACAGATTTATTTTATGAACATAACCCAGCATAATCCAACTCAAAAATTAGACTTATTATTCAAATGTGCAGAATGATATTTTGGCTCTTTGTTGGAGACATAGCTTTTTTTTTCCCTGACAAAACACATTAGGTCCAAGCTGACATTATTCATAGGCTAATTATTTTTGAGTTTTTGCGCTTTCAATTACACCCAGTAAATTCAAGTGACCAGCCAAAGCAGCTAATAAATCTAAAAGCTCAATAAATATATCATTATACGTATATGTAAATTTAACCTTTGATAATAATGGGATGTGTTTTCCATTACGGTAACAATATAAAAACTGTAGATCCCTGAAGGTCCCCAGATGCCACCGTGAAAACCACTGAGATAAATAATAGAGAAATTGGCCATAATATACAATCTGTAGTTTGCTAACAAAAAGCAAAATATAGGAATTACAAATGTCTCACTGAAAAGTCACACACAACTGGTCACACATATACATTATTCCAAAAAGAATACAAGCATGCTCTACAAACAATAAGTTAACTGACCTCATGAGTGATCTCCGTGCAGTCACAACAGCATGGGAATCATGAAGAATGCGTCCATTAGGTGCCAGACTCTCTTTGGTGTTATAGTTGCCTGTACCAAGAGCCACCACTTCACATCCAGTTGCTGTAGAGAAACATGGCACAGTTCTGAACAAAATGATAACCATATATATTAAAATATTCAAATATATTATATTAAAATATATATAAAATAAACTAACTAAGTACATCAACCTGTAATCAAGGATTTCTCTAAAAAACAAAATACTGCAGGTCATATTAAAGACATAGATGTGCTTGTTTTAGAAAAAGAAAGTTGCTTGGCACTTGATTAGCTTCCAAAGTTTTTCCTTTGGGCATCCCAGAATATGCCAGAATTTATTGATGCTCTGGGAACAGAAAGGTGGCATATAGTAACTGAAAATCTTTACTAATTATCAGGAACTTTATAATCTTGTCTTATAACTTTGTCTTAGCTATTGCTTGACTACTGCATTCTTATGCCTCAGTGCTGCTGAATTCTCAATTCTGATGGGTCAGAAGGTGTTGATTAAATTTCCTTATAGCACAGCATGGTTGAGCTCTAGAATCCGATTGGTCATGAGGTGTGCATTTTTTTTTTTTTTAATAACAGCATGGCTCTGATAGTAGTTCTGAATGTAACATAAATGATTGGTTTTATTGGTTTTTATTAATCCACTCATTCTAATACATTATTATTGCTATAGTAACAGCAAGCACACAGGGACTTGTATCGCAGATGCTCCACATAATCTAAACCTGTTAGATTTGTAAAGGTCATGTTGCGTTGTAACGTTCCCCAGCACAGGAACATATTTAAGCTCTCCGGTTTCTTGGTGACATAACAACGGGCACTTTTTGAGAGAGAGAGTGAAAGAGCTGCAGGTGAAGGAACGACTGTTCCTCGCGGCTATAACATACGTGATAACAGGAACAAACTTGTCTCACGGACAATCCACAACATTAAATCTAAATATACACTGTTAAAGGCATGACGTGTCTTTTATTAATAAATGAAACATTGCAATCGTTAGCAAATCGCTGTGGTATAAGTTGAACAGCACACTCAAGACCGTGCTGTTATATGAAAATAATACACTTTGGGGTGGTAGCAGGGTCTGTTGTGTATTATTCTCTGACAGCAGCACTGGCTGCAAGGCAAATCAAAGGTTCATATTAATGTGCTCATTCTAATATGATGTTGTTTCTGGAGTATCATCTTATTCACAGGAACTTGTGGCGAACACTCACATAATTTAAGCCTAAAAATAAGTCTCTCGTTAACCATGTTTAAGATACGGTAGAAGTAAACGATTAAATAATCCTATAAATGGATATTGATAAATATAAATTGTTTTGATTGTAATTATCTAGACTGACTGCAGTCACTTTTGTAGTCAAGACCATTGACAAACCATGAGGGAGAATCTAGGCCACTGCAAGCTGAGCTGTGGTCACATGCACATGCTGAATTCGTGAGAAAATGTTTCAGTTGAAAGAACTGCAGAGGCCAAAATTACATTCAGTAAATGAAAACCAAAGAAGAAATAGGAAAGTCTACAAAAAGTAAAGTAGGTGCTTTGGAAATGATCAGTAGCTAAAACAAAGGTAGGGTATTGAGGAAGCTTTTCTTACTAATACTCTACTCTACTGTTCTCAACAGAGTTCATCTCTGCTGTCTGATGTAAATATATCTATTTGTATTTGTGACCACAGCTGTGAGAAAAAAAAAACACAGTAATACCACTTCTATGTTAATTTATAATTTTCTTGTCTATTTCAGGAATCCATTTGCTCAAGATCAATACTAACTGCTTAATATAACTCTTGAGTTTCTGAAATTACTTGGCAGAGTCTTTATCCTTTTGACTCAGACAGAAGTTGAAATCTCTTGTAAAGTTAAAGCCAGGTAGAAAAGCACAATAAAAGGGGGAAGATGTATTGTTCGGTATTCAGGACAAAGCTAAGAATTTTTTGATAAAAAATAACTATTCTAATCGGTTCCAGACTAGAACCACCTTTGAGAGAAAAAAAACACGCTCACTTTACACAAGATTACATATCATCATCATTGAAACAGGAAGCGTGCTGGCCTACTTTGTGGAACAAATAGTGAGGTTCAAAACAGAATAGCTAAGAACGTGCAACTAATTAATCTACAGCAGCTAGAGTGGGATGATCCTGAAAATGTAGTTTTATTAATTTTCCTCCAAATTAGTTACTTGTTTCTAGCTTATGGCACATATGAAAAGAATGATGACATTTAGCTCTTCAAGAATGCAATTTTAATGTGATTATGGAAACTTACGAGACTGAATAACAAATGCAGCTACTGATCCACCACAGGCAGAAAATTCTGGGTAACTCTCCATCAGCCTGGAGAACATCTCCTTAACAGCACTGGGAACCTGGTCTTTAACAGGATTTTTCCTTTCTGACTTGGACACACAAAAGAATAATCACTCCTAAGATCTTTTGGTCAAATATCTTGAAGAGGTTTCTTGTGCTTGCTTGTCACAGTTTCAAACTAATAAATGAGACTGTAATAAAAATACATTTACCAAACATGGCCCTTCCGGGACGGGTGTCTGATGCTGGGGAGTTTTGCTCTTTCACTGGTAGAGGAGGAGGACCCACTGACAACCAGATACATTCACAGATCAACACAATGGAATACCAAATAGCACAAGTGAATGGAGAAATTTGTTTTATTACACTTAGAGCAAATCGTTGAGCAATATACCCAGATCAGCCATAACATTAAAACCACTGACAGGAGAAGTGAATAACACTGATTATCTTGTTTCAATGGCACCTCTCAGGGGGTGAGACATATTAGGCAGCCAGTTAACAGTCAGTTCTCGAAGTTGATGTATTGGAAGCAGGAAAAATGGGCAAGCATAAGGATATGAATGACTTTGACAAGGGCCAAATTGTAAC
>CM075011.1:9335435-9346479 GCA_037576675.1 Pangasius sanitwongsei
GGAGAACTGAAGGTGAACAAGAGGATTGCAAAAACTGCGAGAATTGAGCAAGAGGTCATTCACATAAGGGTAGCTCAACTTAAAACTTTGCGTAGAGCAGGACAACAAAAATGAAAAAATGCATACTAACTTGGTGATTAGTGAAAATTCAAACTGTATTTTCTGATTGAATTATAAACTAGGATGACTCTTAAATTTAATGGTTATTTTAGTTGTTTATTTTATAATGCATTTCCATATTAATGTTCAGTATCCAGCCACTAATGCACATCACCACAGCTAATACACTGAGTATGTACACAGTATATACACAACTTTTGCTTAATGTGCATGGATGGTTCTGTCCAGTTATTAAACTGTCTCTGCTGAACCATGTGTGTGTGTTTATCTATCTATCTATCTATCTATCTATCTCTCTATATATATATATATATATATATATATATATATATATATATATATATATATATACACACACACATATATATATATATATATATATATACACACACATATATATATATATATATATATATATATATATATAGAGAGAGAGAGAGAGAGAGATAGCCAGGTCCATAAATATTTGAACAGTGATAACATTTTCAGAATTTTGCCTCTGTACATCACCACAATGGATTTGACATGAAGCAATCAAGAAGTGTAGACTTGGGTTGAGGTCATCGGACATTTAAGAACATTTAATTCCTTTGCCTTAAGAAGCTCTTGGGCTGCTTTCGCAGCATGTTTTGGGTCATTATCCACCTGTACACTGAAGCGCCGTCCTATCAGTTTTGCAGCATTTGACTGAATCTGAGCAGAAAGTATAGCTCTATACACTTCAGAATTCATCTTGCCATTTCTATCAGCAGTCACATCATCAATAAAAACCAGTGACCTAGTTCCATTGGCAGCTACACATGCCCATGCCATAACACTGCCTCCACATGTTTGACAGATTATGTGGTATGCTTTGGATCATGAGCCCTTCCTTTCCTTCTCCATACTCTTCTCTTTCCATCATTCTGGTACAAGTTAATCTTGCATCAGAACTGGTCAGGCTTCTTTAGAGGTTTTTAGCAAGTCTAAGTCTTTTAGCAAGAACCTTTCTGTTCTTGAGTGTTAGCAGTGGTTTGCATCTTAAGGTAAACCGTATGTATTTACATTCATGATGTCGTCTCCTGATTGTAGACTTTGACAATGATATGCCTACCTCCTCCAGTGTGTTCTTCACTTGGCTAGATGTTGTGAAGGGGGTTTTCTTCAACAAGGAAAGAATTCTGCATTCACTTTAGTTGTCTTCCATGGTCTTCCAGGCCTTTTGGTGCTGCTGAGCTCGCCAGCACATTCCTTCTACCAAATTGTTGATTTGGCCACTCCTAAAGTTCCTGCTGTCTCTCTGATAGGTCTGTTTTGTTTTGTCAGCCTAATGATGCCTCCTTCACTTGCATTGATACCTCTTTGTACAACATATTGAGAGTTCCCATGAACAGCTACCAAACGCAAATTCAACGCTCTGGAATCAACTCCAGACATTTTATCTCCTTAATTTGTAATGAAATAATGAGGAAACAGGCCACATCTGGCCATGAAACTGCTTATCCTTAGCCTGTGAAAATGGAATTACTAGGTAAAAGAAAAACAGCTGTAATTCCTAAACAGTTAATGCAATATTTTTTGTTAAACCACTTGAATTAAAGCAGATACTTCAACACTTCAATCTCATCCTGATTGCGTCATTTCAAATCCACTGTGGTGGTGTACAGAGGCACAATTACAGAAATTGTGTCACTGTCCAAATACTTATAGACCTGACTCTGTGTGTGTGTGTGTATGTGTGTATATATATATATATATATATATATATACACATATATATATATATACACATATATATATATATATATATATAGAGAGAGATAGATATAGTACATTATGATAGATACAATTAACATTAATCATTTGCACTTTTACTCCCAAAATAAAATCAATTCATTATAAGCAGTGACAGTGATGTTTTCAATCTTAGATTTAACTCACACCTCACACCAGCCTTTTGTAATGTTATGAACCGTATTTTTATTAATTAAAATCTGTGGGTGTGCAATCATTCCATTTAGAAAGTGACTTTTTAATAATCTGCCATGGAGATTATATCCTGTAGCGGTAAATACAATCCATTGAAATGGAAAGCATGTGGAGAATTTGATAGATACAAAACTTCCCTCAACTATGGAAACATTTATCAACCCCTGCTACAAGACTATTACTACCCTAAACAGCTCTCAGCACTCAGCAGGGGATTCCCCTCATGCTTCACGTGTTGTATATCAAAGTAGTCATCCTTGTGGACATTTTTGGAGCTTCTGACATGATGTTTATGTATTTTTTTTTACAGTTTACTTGTAATGAGTGAATAGGTATGCTCAGTGTGTAGAGAAACATAAAACGGAAGCACTTTTCACCTCAATGGCAGAAAGCCCACACATATGCATACGCACTAATATCAATGCCTGGAAAAACCTCAATATGAATGTGACGTGTTCTGTTTCCATACACAAACATTCACATCTGAACTCATCAGCCCATTTGATACTCTGGTCTCACTGTCCCATTTTATTTACATACAACCAACGCTCAGATAAAGCCTGTTATCAGTAAGGGGCAGGGTATGTGTTAATACTCTACACACTGTTGATGCAAACAGCTTGTGCTGTGGTTGTGTGGCATGCTCTTGCAACCATGGTTAGTTGATCACCCTCCTTCCCCTAAATGGTTTTATTTTCACTCACATTTGTCCTGATGATTTAGTCATAAGAGGATTTAGGTTGGCTAGGTTGGTGTATAATACATTCCATTTCCGTACGGGAACATTTAAAGAATGGATGAATCATCTATTTTGCCATCGGAAGTCACAAAGCGGAAAATAAAAATTCATTTCCGATTATCGCTAGTCTCTTGACCGAGCCTTGATTTTTTTCCCCCTCTTTAACATTAACTCATTTGTACATTTTTACATCTTCACCTGATATAGGACAACTAAATGCATATATAAATTACATTTTATGATACTAAGCCTAAGTCTCTGAGAATCCTAGCTCATTTTCTACCGTAATGGGTGATTTTTCTAGTACCACACTGTATCATGCTGTAATGAGCACTATTGAACACTAAACTTGAGAAACAGCATTATAAAATTCATGAAACAGTTTATAACCAATGGTTTCAAAATGACTATATGATGACAAAAATAGTATATAGCCATACATTAAAATATGTTACACCACATTGGTGTTCAATTCTTGAATGTGATTGGTTAGAAGATGCTGATTCATTTTCTACAACAGAAGCTCTGACAATAGTGCTGGCTGTAACTCAAAGCACAGGTTTATATTAATGCGCTCATTCTAATAAGCTATCGTTTCTAGAACAGCTCATTGTCCGGGACCTGTACGGCAGATGCTTCACATAATCTAAGACTAATAATGCAGATTTTTTTAGAATGTCTTATTTAACAACAAAAAAAAAAACATATAACCTTGATGTGGATAAGTCTTCTGTGAGGAGGCGTTTATTAACTATTTATGGAAGTAGTCTCCAGTGTCAGGACTTTGTACATCAGTAAGTTTTCCAACGCAGTAAAGTGGTCAGGACAGAGGAGCTTGTGCTTAATGGTTTCTTTGTAACATGACTAGCTGCATTTTGTATGTCTTATTATCTTCAAGAGAGAAATAAAAGAGAAGCTGGTGAGGGAACGACTGTTTATAGCTGCTATAACGTAAGTGATAACAAGAACCAACATGTCTCAAGGACGTTCCACAACATTAAGTGTAACTATAAACCTTTAAAAAGTATGACGCACTGTTCATTAATAATCAAAAATTGTTAGCTGTGGCAAAATGTTGTAGTACAGGAGGTATACAAATGCTGTTATGGAAAAATAATCACACGTTTGGGTGGTAAGTGCAACTCCGCTTCCTGCAGGGCCACATCACACCTGTCTGTCATTGATTATTGTCCTATAACAGCACTCCCCCAACTGTTTATAGGTCTATTTATAGGAATTCATACATACAGATTGAATGTATGATTCTTTTTTCTATCAAAGTTTTCTTTCCCATCATTAAATTGTCAGTGTAGACAAGACCTAATTCGAAGTTTGTGTGTGTACTCAAATTTTTACTTCCTATACATTTATTACAGAACTACACTACAGTTACTCGCTGAAATTTACTGTACTATAACTGAAATCCTGATCTAAGTATGCAGCTCTTCTTTATTCATCATCTGAGGAATAAATTACATGGTGTGCATTCTTGAGTTTTGCAATTAACAATTGCTTTCTTGTACCATCAAAGAAGTTAGTGTGTGAAGTTGCAGACATCAGAAATGCACAAAAACTGCTCACTCATATTACAAATCCTCTTAAATCCTAAGAGATTCACACTGATGGAAGACTCTTTCCTAAAACTGACATGGAGAACTGTTTTTTTTTTTTTTTGTAGCAAATCAGAAAAACATTTGACAAAAATTTCCTTACCACTCAGTCAGGTTCCTCAGCAATGACTGTATTAATTTCATCCCCTGAACTGTAAAGGTTTGGGATTATTACTCTGAAATCACCACAAATCAAATCACACAAGAACACACAAGTTTACAAGTATGAACTTATATTTATAAAAATGTAGAAGAATTACAGGTAATTTGTATATAATAGAGTCTAGTTCTTTATCATTAAAGAATCGTTTGAATGTTTCCATGATCTTCTATAAACAAACAGCGTTGATGCTTGGCAAAACTTTTATCTCATATTAAAAAGTCATAAAGTCATATATATATATATATAAAACGCTATTTAAAATAAAACATAAAAGTTGACATACATGAAACAGTAAGAATCTCCACAAGCTTGTCCTCTCCAGAAACAACACTGTCACAGACAGACACCATAAACAAATGTAGGATGAGATTTACAATATTTCTTGTTAACATTATTTTTATGTCCATCTTATTTCCAGGCTGGATCAGCTCTTGCTTTTAAATCACTCCCTGTTCTGAGACATCAGCATGTTCCTTCTCCTTTGAAGATTTCTTTTTCTGAATAATAAAGAGAACACAATGTTGATTATTACTGGAGCGTTCTTGTTATGGGAGGCAACAACAGTACACAAAAGTGCATGGAGAGATTACACTTATTACGGTGTCTGTACTGTACATATTAGCTTCATAATAGCCCTTTCCAAGGATTGGTGCAGTTTAGCAAATTAACTGTGATCCCTGTTTTGTTGTTATTTCCGCCATCAAGTGAGTACCCAGGTATCGTGTGAGCTGAAGCAAAATCAACTGGTCAATTGCAGACTCTGGAATCGGGAATTGCTTTCCTACCAGAGTAGTGACTGTCTACTAAACTTCCTTTTTACTTTTTAAATGGCCCTCCTCTAAAATGGACTTTAAGACAGCAGTTCTCAAAGTGGGGTCTGGGGTTTGTGATCATCACCACCTGCTCCATCCAGAAGCCGTGGATTACTGCAGAGGTGCGTGTGCTGCTGAGGTCCCGAGACTCCACCTTCAGAGCAGGCGACAACGCGGCCCTAAGAACAGTGAGGGCGAAACTGTCCCGGCCATCTGAGAAGCAAAGCATGCACACACAGAAAATCCACAGCCACTTTGAGGACAGCAGCGACACGTGGCGCACGTGGCAGGGCATCCAGGCCATCACCAACTACAGGACATCACCACCTGCCTGTGACAGTGATACCTCTCTTCCAGATGCGCTGAACAACTTGTACGCTCAGTTTGAGGCACAGAATGACATGACGGTGAGGAAGACCACCCCTCCTCCCAACGACCAGGTGCTGTGCCTAACCACGGCTGATGTGAGGAAAATTCCACACAGAGTTACCTCACGGAAGGCTGCTAGACCAGACAACATTCCTGGCAGAGTGCTCAGAGGATGTGCACTCTTCCAGGAATGTTTGGCCAGGACAGTTTGGCTGATGTTTTCATGGACATCTTCAACACCTCCCTGAGCAGCGCTGTCGTTCCAACATGCTTCAAGGCCACCATCATCGTCCCTGTGCTGAAGCAATCTTCAGTGTCCTGCCTCAACGACTACCGTCCCGTTCCACTCACACCCATCATCATGAAGTGCTTCGTGAGGCTCGTCATGAGGCACATCAAGACCCTGCCGCCCCCCCCCCACCCCCCACCTGAACCCCCTGCAATTCTCGTATCATCCGAACCCCTCAGCAGATGGTGCCAACACCCTCAATCTGGCCCTCGCAAACCTAGACAAAAAGGACACGTACGTTCGAATGCTGTTCATAGACTTCAGTTCAGCATTCAACACAATCAATCATTCTTCAGCACCTGATTGGAAAGCTGAACCTGCTGGGCCTGAATACCTCCCTCTTCCTGACTGGGAGGCCTCAGTCAGTCTGGATCGGGAACAGTATCTCCAACACCACCACACTGAGCACTGGGGCCCCCCAGGGCTGTGTGCTCAGCCCACTGCTGTTCACTCTGCTGACTCATGAACCATATCAAGTTCGCTGATGACACGACCGTGGTGGGTCTCATCAGCAAGAATGACGAGTCAGCATACAGAGAGGAGGTGCAACGGCTAACGGACTGGTGCAGAGCCAACAACCTGTCTCTGAATGTGGACAAAACCAAAGAGATGCTTGTTGACTTCAGGCGAGCACGGAATGACCACTCTCTGCTGAACATCGACGGCTCCTCTGTGGAGATCGTCAAGAGCACCAAATTCCTTGGTGTTCACCTGGCGGAGATCCTCACCTGGTCCCTCAACAGCTCCATAACCAAAAAAGCCCAGCAGTGTCTCTACTTTCTGCAAAGGCTGAGGAAAGCCCATCTCCCACCCCCCATCCTCACCATGTTCTACAGAGGGACTATCGAGAGCATCCTGAGCAGCTGCATCAGTGCTGGGTTTGGAAATTGCTCCGTCTCTGATCGCAAGATCCTACAGCGGATAGTGAGGACACCTGAGAAGATCATCGGGGTCTCTCTTCCCTACATCATAGACATTTACACCACACACTGCATCCGCAAAGCCACCAGCATTGTGGATGACCCCATGCTCCCCTGAAATAAACGCTTCACCCTCCTGCCGTCTGGCAAACGGTACCGAAGCATTCAGGCCCTCATGGTCAGACTGTGCAAGTTTCTTCCTCCAAGCCATCAGACTCCTCAATACTCAGAAACTGGACTGACAACACACACACACACACACTCCCTTTGCCATTTTTGCACACTTACTACCTATTGCTGCTACTATACTGTACTTATAAAAACTCTACCTGGCTGCTACCCAATAACTGCTATGTCCATATATAGTATAAGCTTATCTGCTGACTACTATGTCATAGTATGTTACATTTACATTCACAGCAATTTATTATATTGTTATTATTTTGCACTACTGTTATATCTGACACTTTCATGCTAGAACTGTGTAGTGGTCAATGCTGCACTGTCTCTTATTGTACCTATTGTCCTGTTTTGGTAGTTATTGTACTGTCTTATGCTGTTTGCACACATTTGCACATGCACTTTATGTAGAAATGTGTAGTCTCTTGTAGTTCTGTGCTGATTGATGTAGCACCATGGTCCTGAAGGAACTTTGTTTCGTTTCACTGTGTACTGACTAGCTATATATGGTTGAAATGACAATAAAGCCACTTGACTTGAATTGAATTGACTTGATACATTGCCATGGGTTCATGTTTTTTTTTTTTTTTTTTTTTTTTTTTTAAACACAGTGGTTTAAATAACAACCCATTATTATCAAAGTTATTACATTTTATATAAGTTCTAATAGTTCTTAGTCTATTTGCCTGGACACTGGAACTCTGAAGAATTAAAAACCTCTATGGCTCTAATAAATACACAAAATATTAGTGTACATGTATAACATGTTAAAACTAAGTCTGTGCTGAGAGGTCTGTGGAATTTAGTTTATAGTTAAAGGGGTCCCTGACTACAGGATGATCAAGAACTTCTGACTTAAGCGGCGTCATAATTTCATCCTGCAAATTTAATGTTTCATTTTTGTTTCTTCACCCAAAGTAATGCTTTTTTTGTAACTATTTAATTTAATTTAGTAAAGATCCTCCATCTTGAACTTAAGATTCCAAATGGCTGTCTATGTAGGGTTTGCACCCTACATAAGGTGTAACATAGCAGCCTACCTAGTGTCCTACATGTATAGTTTAAAAAGACATTTGTAATTCAGTGACAGAAAATGCAACTCTGTGTTTCTGTTGTCGTCTTTTTTAACATTGATAAAGTTTACACTAAAACATCTACTTAGACTAAAACTTCTATTTTCACTAAACCCCATGTGTCTCAATATTTCACCCTGAGGAACACAAACTGCAGCATCACACACATTTAAATAAGAGGGGTTCTAGTTTTTTCTAAACTTGTATAGAATGTCATGACTTGTGGCTTGTACTCACCACCTGCTAACCTCCAGAGAAACTCCTACTTTAACTGGTAGAGTTATGTAATGGGACACACACACACATTGCACTGGTAGAAAAAGCTATAAGATTGTTCAATCAGAACAGAAACAGGTTAACGGTTTTCTTGGGAAGATTTGGAAACATGGCAGAGAAAAGGATTCACACTGGTTCATAAGACTCAACACTTGTTCACTCATGCAAGACTTACCTTTTTTGGAGAGTCTTCTTCAGGAGCCGGAGTGGACACGGATGGCATTTCCTCATCTCTATGTTTCTGTTTTTTCTTCTCTGCACATCATGAATCAAATAGGCATACAGAGAGGTATTTAATAAATAACATTTGTTTTACTACCAAGACATCAGCAATAATACTTTAAATTAAATAACTAGACTATAAGTCTTACTTTTTTTCTTCTGACTGCTTAGCAGGGAATCTGCAAACTCCTCTGCTGGTGGTGTTGGAGGAACCTCTTCAACATTTTCATCACTCTCATTTTTCTTCTTCTCTTTATCTTTTTTATTTTTCTTTCTCTTCTTTGGCTCTGGAGTTTCTTCCTCCTCCACTGCTGAAACACTTTCTTGGCCTTGATTTTCGGAACTGTTTCCGGCAGACATGAGGCCATTGTCCACTCCTGAATTGTCACATTCAGATGATGATTTAGATACATGTTCAGTTACTGAAGAAGTCACGTTTACTCCAGAGCTGTCAACTCTCTTTCTTTTACTCTTTTTTAAAAGGTTGTCATTATGATCTGATTTTGAAGAACCGCTTTTCGTGGCCTCACCTTCCCCACAATCCACAACAGCCTTTTTAGATGGAGAATCAACATGATCGGCTTCTGAAGCTTTCTTGGTTTTAGACTTTTTAGATGATGTCTCTGAACTGAGAGGTTCTAAGATGCTGGTACGGGCTTGGGTTTCTATTTTCTTTTCAGTCCCATTTGACTCCAATAAGCTTTTCTTAACTTTCTTAGACTGTTTCTCAACAGGTTCATCCCCTACAACACTCTTAGCATCTTTGACTGATGTTGACAGAGTCTCAGTCTGATGCGGTTTGGAGTGGCTACTGTCAACCTCGATCTCCCATTCTCCAGAAGGCATGGCCACATCTCCAGGTTCTTGAGGTTCTTTAGACTTCTTAGACTTCTTAGATTTAGCTTTCTTAGAGGGAGTCTCAGCTGGGTTAAAATCTGAAACCTGATTTATTTTTGACTGGTCTGATGTTAGGGAGCCAGTGGCATCCTCAGTGTCAGTTTGTATGGAGGTATCAACACCTACAGATCCCACAATTTTAACTTTTTTAGATTTATCCTTCTTAGCTTTAGTCTCACTCGTTTTAGAATGTAAACCATATTCAGGTTGTTTTGAACTGTTAGATTCAGAAAGTTCAGCTGAATCTAAACCACATTTAGATTTTTGAATAGCAACCTCAGGATCAGTGACCCTAGAAGGAGTTTCTAAACTTCCAGATTTTGTAACTTTAACATCTTTCTTTGATTTTGTTTTCTTACATGGAGTATCAGTTGGTTTAGGTTCTGAGATATCATCTGCTTTCTCAGTCTCAGCCTTTTTTCTTGGAGTTTCGATGTCATGAGGTTCTGAGAGGCTATGCGTTTTTTTGCTTTTAACCTTAATTCGGTCACTCTCTGAAAGTCCATTACTTACACCTGTCTTAGGGGTCACAACCTGATCTGAAAGACTGGTGGCCATTTTACTTTCAGGACTCTTTACGTTAGGTTCTGCGAAGACGGTTTTATTAGATGGAGTTTTAATTTTGTCCGATTCACAAATGCTAAATGTTGTTGGCTTTAAAGGAGTTCTAATTTTGTCAGTTTTTGTGGGGCTGGTGGCAGTTTTATTTTTAGTTTTCTTTGGTGAACGTTTGCCGTTTCCTATTGTCTGGTCTTGTTTTTTTTTACGTTGTGCTGGCTTTTGCTTCTTCGTGGACTTGGCAGTAGATGTGCTAAAGTTTATAAAAGTGTCCATCTTTGCAATGTCAGCATCTGGCAACAAAGGAAGTAAAAATTTACAATTTCAAATGTGATGATCATATGCAATTAACATCCATTCATCTATTTACATCTGTCCATTCTACTAATGGAAGTCCTCAGCTGACTAACGAAAGCCACTGTCAAGCATCTCTGTCATGTCAAATAGGCTTTATTGTCACATAGTTTAGGAATGAAATATAGTTCAACCAGAATCATGATGGTGCACTTAGGATAAGCAATAAGGGGACAGACAGTGCAAATGTGTAATTCATACCAGTATTTATAGGCTTTCTGCATGAATGACCCTACCATATAGGTGCACATAAAAAGTAATTACTGACTGCTATAGTTTTGTCAACCTCTCCTCTACTCCATCCATCTATGGAAAAGACCACCACTGACCCAATATTATTTGGTGTACGATTCACAGCACAACATTTACATGGAAGTGTGTCTGGTTCTGGTATGAGTGAAACCGTAGCAACACTACATACAGTCAGGTCCATAAATATTGGGACATCGACACAATTTTAACATTTTTGGCTCTATACACCACCACAATGGATT
>CM075011.1:9353389-9364384 GCA_037576675.1 Pangasius sanitwongsei
AGACTCGAACCCACGACCTTCAGGTTCACCTTCGGGTTACAAGTCTGACTCTCTAACCATTAGGCCACGACTGCCCCATATCAGGCCTGAGCCACTTTTGTATGTGGCCCTATGGTAAGTGGCCACTGGGGTCAGACTGGAATCTCTTAAACATTATGTCTCATTTACATTTACAGCGTTTGGTAGACGCCCTTATCCAGAGCGACTTACATTTATCTCATTTATACAGCCGAGCAGTTGAGGGTTAAGGGCCTTGCTCAAGGGCCCAGCAGCGGCAACTTGGCAGTGCTGGGATTTGAACTCACAACCTTACAATCAGTAGTTGATCACACTAATATGAGTGTGTGTTTGTATGCTAGCATATAAGCTTGGGATAATCAGCATCCCTAGGAGAAGCATTTTTGTTTAAACCCTGTAGCCTATTCCCATTTGAGACAAAGAGGAAGCTACTTTTCAGAGTATGAAAGTACTTTTCACAGTCTGTTGAGTGTATTGTTTGAGGTTCAATAAAGTGAAACAATATGTTGTATGTTTACACCCCTGCCAAATACCCAATGTGGCACAATATGTGTAGCCTTGTGTAGAGAACCACATAGTTGTGGTTCTCCCTCTTCTTCCTACGGCTATCTCATTCTGGTACACTGGTGGATAATTAGTCTTTGCTGAATTCCACCTATTTCGCAAGTAGCTTTTGTTCAAAGTGTCTGTCAAATAAATGCCTTTAAATGTAAAGGTTTCATACAATTTACCTGAACTTGTCTGGGGATCTTTTCCCTCATCACTCTTCTTTTCCCGTTCCTCACTGCAAAAGGTAAAATGTTATTAATTTTATAAAATAAGCACTGCACAGGATTCAGTTCCGATCCCAGCCCACATGCACTGTGTGGAGACTAGGACTTAACATCACTGCGTTCAATCAATCCCTTACCTCACCCATTTCTTGAATATATCATCGAGTGACACTTTCACGTCCGTAGTTTCGACCTACAAAGTTAGCAGAGAATTTAATTTAGTCAGTTATTAGAAATCATTCTACATTATAGATTAAACCGAAAAGATTCAGATGATAATAAATAACATCAAATACAAACAATGTCCAGCGTTAATCCGCTATGTACTGCAGTTTATGTTTTGATCTTATTCATTAGAAATTTTATTTTCCAATAAAGAGAACACAACTCCAACACAGTGTGATCCAACACACACAGTCACAGAGTCACACTGAGAGAAAGAGACACACACACAGAGAAAGAGACACACACACAAGGACACACGGGCACGCACGGATACACATGCGCACACAAGCACACAGCAGTGGTATTGAATGATGGACCACTTCGGTTTTTCAGAACTTTTGTTTCAATTTTTAGTATTTAGCACTACATGATGAAGTGCAATATGCTGTGTTATAGATTATTTTCATATAATATCACAAAACCTCCCTGTCCCCATACTGATGTCACAACCTATCTTGAAATTACATTTGCTCTGTGAGTTTACTTTTAAGAAAAAGAAGGAGAGCTATACAGATATGAAAACCATCAAGATCCATTGCATGGCAATATTCAAAGTCACTGAATTTCTAAATAATGCCTTGAATTACTAGACAGAAACACTCCAATATCTTGATGATGCCTTTAAGCTCTGCCCACTTGGCACAATCATGGCATGTCATATATCCCTGAAAAACTTGTTTTCTGATATATATGTCAATTTATGTCTCATTATGATATACACATCAACTTCCTTTTTAAACCACATTAACTAGAGTGAAAACACGTGATATCTTGGTATTTTTTAAAACTGTTTTCCTCAAAATAATTTTTTTTACTATATCCAGAACCAGAAATCTCAGTATCTAGATGACCTACATTCTATTACAGGCATACAAATACAAATATGTTGATCCGAATATATAACAATCCATATAAACATGATACAAAGGCTGAGAAAATGCTTAAAGCATAAGGGAGAACATCTAGAGCAGTGGTTCCTGACTTTTCGGACATGCTACATTTTACATATTCATTCTTATCCCTAACTACAATGATGCTACATTATTATATGATGCTACATATATGAATTGATTATTGTTGGATTTACTATTGTTGAATTTTATACTGAGGAATGACCAAACAAGTCGAACTCGACGCCAAACGGCATCAACAGGGATGCCTCCGCCACCAACACGTCTAGCCTTTCTTGTTACTAATTTGTATGCCAGAAATACCCTTAAAATAGACTTTAAACATGAAGGAAAGTATTGAAGAACACTACTTCAGACATTTGACCTTGCTGTGACCTTGACCCTGTTTGGACTGGTTAAACAAAGAAACTATTTTCCAACAAACTGTTCTGTTTTTCTCTAGAGAGTGTCGTCAGAGTGAAATAAACCTTTTCAGGCAGCTGGGCAATAGTGGCTCAGTGGTTAGGGCTCTGGATTCGTAAAAAAAAATCGGCAACTGGCAAAGATTGTGGTATCTGTTGTTTAAAAAAAACCCTGTAGTGTGTCTTTCCTTAAAATATAAATACTACTATTAACAAATGATATTTTTTATATGGAAGATTATTTCCATCAATTATCAATTATATTTGTTTACTAATTTATATCTCGAGGACAGTGCCCACTAATAAACACTATCAGCTGTATTGTAAATAAGCTAGAGTCAGCCCTAATTTTCATCTGGCCAGATGTTAGCAAGCACTATAAAATAATTTACATTAAAATACACTGTAAAACTATCATAAAACACACAAAATATATCTAACCTTTACAGCATCAAAAAAACAGAGGAAATACTTAAATCTACCTACTGAATGCCCTGCCTGAACTTTATAATAAATCAATAATACAGAACAATAGAAACTGTCTGTTAATCTATGACCGTAAATTAGGTTCTAGTTCCAGCTTAGTTATAGCTACATGTAGATAATAACCCTGGTCCTGATCCTGCTCCAACACACCCACTTCATCATGAGGACAGGGTTGTTCATCACACACACACACACACACACACACTTCAGCATCAGGACAGGGTTGTTCATCACACACACACACACACTCTCTCTCTCTCTCTCTCACTCACACACACACACTTCAGCATCAGGACAGGGTTGTTCATCACACACACACACTCTCTCTCTCTCTCTCCCTCTCTCACTCACACACACACTTCAGCATCAGGACAGGGTTGCTCATTAGGTGATTAGTTGAATTAAGTGTGTTAGAGCAGGCGAAACTCTCAAAAGTGCAGGACAGGGGGTAACGGAGATCAGTTTGATCACACACACATTCTCTCTCTCTCTCTCACACACACACACACACACACACACACACTCGCGCTCTCTCTCTCTCTTCCTCTCCCTCTCACACACGCGCCCGCGCACACTCCTCCTGCCTGCTGGGTTTAATGCTACACCGTTACAGGTTTTGTCCATGAAAGCCTGCGGAATCCGCGCACAGTCTCAGTGCAGGTTGAAGGTGGTCAGTGTAAGCATTAATATAAAGAGAGGCTGAAAGGAAACGTGAGAAACCTGAGGAGCGTGTTTTTTGAGCGCGCTGGCGGCTTTCTTGTATCCATTCTCCTTTAAATGCTGATAAATCAAATCAATTAGCGCATGCTCAGAAGCGCCTGTGTCCTTTGAAGTCATGTTTCCCCCCAAAAAAAATCCAACAAAAAAAATGTATTAACTTTGTCGCATTAGTAGGTTTCTGTTAGCTTCCTCCTATCGCCACCATGCTTGATTTCACCTTTGAACTAGTGACGTCACGCATACATATTGCATTGTGGGAAATGTAGCTTCACATGCTTGTAGTACGTGCATTTTTTTTGTCTTTACCAAGCTCTCTCTCTCTCTCTCTCTCTCTCTCTCTATATATATATATATATATACAGTGTATGTATGTATGTGTGTGTGTGTGTATGCATATATATATATATATATATATATATATATATATACACACATAAGAGAGAGAGAACTGGCTTAAATCAGAAAAAAATATATCAAAAATATAATAGAGACTAAATCATGAGGTAAATATGTGTGCAGATGAACAAAATGAAGTCAAAACAGTATTCAAAGTGTAAAAACATAATACAGATACAGAATAATAAGCGAGAGGATAAACAGTAACATTTCCACTTCTCCACACATGAATCTAAGGTATTGAATTTAATGTGATTTAATTTTCTCAGGGTTTTTATATATATATATATATATATATATATATATATATATATATACTGGAGAGAGAGAGAGGGGAAGGTTGTTCTCTAAGCACTATATTATATGTATGGTAAAGCATACTGTATCTCACTATAAATATGTATAATTTAATCATGTATAAATGAACATATCAAAAGTGTTTTTTAAACACTGTATAAATAAATGCCTGTATTGTGTTGAGTATTTGTGTTCACTCTATTGTTTTTCATTTTTCCATTGTTTTTGCCATTATTATTCCTCTAATTTCATTTCACATACATTTAACAACACATAATATTACTGTTTAAAACTTAAAACAATAGAACTGAGCATTCTTCAAGGCTTCTTTATCTTTCTAAAAGTGTAACAGTTGCATGGTTCTAGATTTAACCCTTTTTTTCTAAGGATATACTGTCTAATGAAACTACATTTAATTACATGCTGAGCTGAAACACACATGCTACTGTTATTCATTACAGAGAGAGCATAGTTTGATGAGTTCTGATGAAGTTGTGGGTGAAAAGCCACATAAAAAAATCTCACCTCAACACATAAAGAGAACTAAACTTCACCAGTTTAGCTTTTTCTAAGAAAAAAGAGACAAGTGTGTTTGCATTGAGGTTTAGGTTTTGTGTGTGTGTGTTTGTGCACGCATGCATGTGTATTTGGTTCATTAATCTTGTGCTAAAGTACCACATGAATCCATCCGAACTGAAAGTAGATTAATAGTAGATTATTTGGACATCTGGGACATGTGCATGAGTGTGTAGTGTGAGGGCAACATAGCATAAAAAGGGGCTAAAATGCTGAAAGAAACAAAATGTGTAATTTGATATCATTGTAATTGTTTCTACAAATCTTATACCTTTGAATATATTGGGTCTGACACCACTTTTTTATTCGAGATTTTAAAAATTCAGGATTTAATTGTTTTCATTAAAAAAGCAGCATAAACATTCATCACTGTATATTGTGGTAAAAATTCAAGTTACAAAAAATCTAGAGGAGGAAATTTAGGGGAAAAAATACAGGATACTCAGAGTGGGAAAAAACTAAATAAAACATGATTAGTTGTTTCTCAGTATGCCAGATGAATTCCCTGAATTTCCACAAGTACAACCACATTGGTGGAGAAACGTCCACCCTGAAGTAGAGCAGAGAGGAACATGAGTCCAGAGGTGCAATCAAAAAGGTGTCTATTATGCCAAAAACAACGTGAGTATACTCTCAGTGAATCTGATACAAGAGCATTTCAAATAACAGAATGACCTAAAATCACTGATTGGTTATGGAGAAAAGAAGGATATCTACCATCTTACTGGTAAATGATCACATCAATCTAAAAAAAAAAAAAAAAAAAAAAAAAAAAAGACCAGTAAAAACAAGGTTACATGAGTTTACTGGACTGCAGGTGCAACATAAACCTGGCTCAAGCTGTTTTCTCCTATGGCGCCAAGAAATCAGAAAGTAAAACCTTGAGGATGTGATAAAAGGAAAACAACACATCACGTCACTGCAACCTCAAAAATATAATAGAGACTAAATCGTGAGGTAAATATGTGTGCAGATGAACAACAAGTACAAACTGAAGTCAAAACAGTATTCAAAGTGTGAAAACATAATACAGATACAGAATAATACTGTTACATCTCCACACATGAATCACGTGAATCTATGGTGCTGAATTTTCTACCTCTTAATTTTTTTTTTACTGAATTATCTACATCCAAAAACCTGAATTTAATGAGGTGAATTCAGACACAGCACATTCATTTATACTGTATTTTTTGTAGCACATGAATTCATGATGAATTCCAGTTGCAGTTCTGGTCAATCTGATTTAATTTTCTCCATTTTCTTCCAATTGCCCAAAAAACATGCAGGTTAGTGGATTGACTACTCTAAATTGCCCCTAGGTGTGAATGTGTGTGTGTGTGCATGCTGCCCTGCGATGAATTAATATGAAGATGAATTAATATTGTATGGTTATTTTGATATATTTTAAATCTCAGTTATTCTGCCCAGCCACAATATTGATGACAAATCTGTTTAATTACAGTGTTTTTAGTGTGTAGATTGCATACTAGGGCATTCTGCAACTTGCACATGGCTGATATTTCCTATTATGCAATCATTTGGATCATGATACTTCAGATTCCTCACCAATCCAAATAAAAGCATTAAAGTGTGTGTGAATGTGTGTATGTCTGTGTTATGAAGTTAGGGCAGGGACCATATTTATGTACATTACATACATTTATGTGTATCTGTGAGATTATGTATGTATTATGGTTGTTAAATATTTTTAAACTTGCATTCACTTACTTGAATTACATAGATTACTTACAATCGGTATTCAAATTTTAGAAGAAGCCTTTATTTGTCACATATACATCACAGCACAGTGACATTCTTTTCTTTGAATTTGCTCAAATATTAATTTGTGTAAAATGTTATACAGCCACAGGTGCAACAGCACTAAACTAGGTATGTGTCCGAGGACTGTGTGGACATATGGCTGGAATGGTTTATGGTTGAGTTGCTGGTGTATGGATGTGTACTTGCTGGTGTGATTGTGGAACGGTGCACGCATTTGCTCTCAGCAGTGTGTGTTTCAGGTGGTTGTGTGTGGTCTTGATAGAGAAGTGTTGGCCCAATTGGGTTGTGTTTGGCAGTAGTAAGTGCTGGTGCTGGTCTAGTGTTTGTGGAGAGGTGGTAATAGGTGGTGTTTATAGTGCTGGAGTGTGAGTGTGTGTGTGTGTGCGCGAGTGTGTGGGGGTTGGGGGGTGATGTGGTGATTGCACAGATGGGTCACCTAAGGAGGGGTGGCGCTGAGTGGCCATCGAGGTCAGAGCAGTAAAAGAGCTCTATTCACGAGTTTAGGAAAGAAAATAGGCTGTTTTCCAACCAAAACACCAGGAAATGTTCAGATGAGGCAAAACAAGTTCAGTCTCGCCTCATTAATATAGCGCAGATATAAATTCACACGTTTGGCACATAATCGCAAACTGTTTGAAATGTTTTCTTTCATTATTTTTATGCAGTTTGATTTGGGTGTGTGCGTGCTTGTGTGTGTGTGAGCGTGTGTGTATGTGTGTGTGTCCATACCTGTCCATCTTCAGCAACATTAACTCATTTGCGCTTAAAGTGTGATAGGATTAGACTCGTGCTGAATCAGGCGTTTCGCTGCCTGGCCTGCACTGTTTGCATTAAGTCTGCCTGGATAGATCATGTTACACTCGTAAACGTGTTTCTGTTTCTCCATGGATTAAACTCTAAGGCGCACTCCTCAAAACTATACTGCTCTAAATGTAATAACAGCCACCGGTATCTTTCCTGTCCTATATGACAACTTTCTGCACAACCACCCTGTTCTCACACCAATATTTCTTTTTAGATTATGCCCTCATTTTTCTACAGACGTATAGATAGATTCTGGAATCAACTCCAGAATTACTGGCATCCTTCATGAAAATAATTCGTGAGGTGGGAATACACTCTGGATGAGATGGCAGTCCATCACAGGAAACCACACACACACACACCTTCACACCTAGGGGAACTTTAGAGTTGCCAATCCGCCTATCAGCATGTTTTGGGGAGGTTGGAGAAAACTGGTTAACCCAGAAGAAACCCTTGTGAACATGGGGAGAACATGCAAAACACCACACAGACAGTAACCTGAGCTCAAGATCAAACTAGCAACCCTGGAGCTGTGAGGTGCCCATACTAACCACTGCACCACTCTGCATGCAAAAATGAATAGCGCATACAGTGAATTATTTTTGAGCTTAAACATATAGTCAAACTATTGAAATTTGGTGAAGCCCTAGGGTTCAAACTGGGATACTAAAATGGCCGTTGTCAAACAATGGTTTTAGGCTCCTGCAATCATTACTCTGGTGAAATGGATGCATTTTTGGTGACATTTTCTTGTTCTGACTATGATCACATTTTAACCTCATGGCAGATGCAAACAAGATTTAGTGCTGCAATAAGCTGGTACCTAGCAGAATTCATGATGCCATCAAGGCCCTGGACAGAAAACAAACCCAAAACATCGACCACATGCAGTATCCTTGTTGTCACCACACATACGGATGGTGTACATGATCAAAAAGGTTTTGATTTTGATCTCATCTGACCACAATATATCATAGCTGTCATTCTGATGGCACTTGATGAAGTGCTATCAGTCTAAGTACTGTGTGTCTTGTACTCAGGAAGGGCTTCCTTTGTGCGCCACTTCTTTTGTTCTTATGGAGGTGACATCTAGTAGTTGATTTTGAAACTTGACAACCACAAAAATGAGCTAAAAGGCTATTCTGAAACAATGGTTTCTCATTGCTTCTCACCATCCTCCTCACTATAAGGTTTATTTAATACAAACATTTTTGCTTAAGCTCTTGCGTTGACTATAGACAGATAAAGATCTCAGAAAACACGCTAAATAGTAAATTTGACAAAAAAATACAATAATTTTTGAAATAATAATTACACCAAAATAAAACCAGTACAGTTTTGCATTGAAGATCTGCAGTATTGTTATATTCCACCTATTCCAAGATAATAATAATAATAATAATAATAATAATAATAATAATTAATGATAACATTCACACTAATGTACCCAGCTCCTCTACAAGAGTTCTCTATCTGCAGCTCCTTTTTCAATGTCAGTAACTGCTTCCTGTGCCCTAAATCTGGAACCTGTCCACCCAAGCTGCCCCTCTTCTCTCCCCTTTCTGTCTACTCGCTCCCCTAAACAGAGCTCACACTTCTACTCCTCTTGCTTCTGCTCAACTCCTCCCGTCACTGGTTCACCTTCAGAGCTGTTCCACTTCCTGTGGTTAACTAGCAAAACCTACTTTCACACTGGTCTTTGATGTGTCATGTGCTAAAACGGCACACACGTACAGCAAACACACTGCAAATTAATGTATAAATAAGCACATGTATACACAGACACACACATTTAAACAGAGGGAATGTAGGTCATGAAAGCAGGATGGTGAAGTTTTTTCCCTTTTTTTTTTAAAAAAAAATCTGTACGCATCTCCTATTCCAAATGAATGAAGCTCAGTCCTAAAATACATCCCATTTCCTACCTTAAACATTATAAAATCAACTTTTTTCCATACTCCTGCTTTCATCTTGCTGTGTTCACAGAAAGTGCTAATTGTCCATTTGGTGAAATACAGTACACTAGCTAAAACGCTGGTGCTGATTAGACATAAGACGGAAAAAGTGTAATAATTTAAGACAGAGTGAGAGGTGTGGCAGTTTATATGTTATGCTGGCGTTGATAAAAAATTTGTATTAGCAGGAGCAAGCAGTGAGCGTTGAGGAACATGTTCTGTGTTTGCCAAGTCCAACATCTGCTCCACATACACTTCCAGCTTTATAGGCCCCTTGTCTAATTATCCCCTTTCATGTGCCCTCTCTTTCTCCAACTGCAGGCATTGCTAACTCAGAAAATTGGATTCAAGATACAAAAGACCATGTGTTAAGCAACTGTGTTAATAAGCCATAACAGTGAAATGGGTTACTTCATTTACTTTATGTACCCAAACTGTAAATGATGACATTTGCCTAATCCTTCTTAAACCATGTCCTTGAGAAAGAAAGACCCTGTTACTCATGTGAGAGGGTTTTTTTCTTTACCAATTATAGGCAACTGCATGGTAAGAAGTTGCCCACAGTTGCTTTGTGACAACGTGTATTGAAAATGAACTATATAATACTAACTGCTTTTTAATACAAACTGCTATTCATGAGCCAGTCTGACCAGCAAGGTTTTTTCAATTATAAATGTTTCAAAGCGCTTTATCCTGTTTGATTTGTGGTGGATGTGGGACCTACACACTGAGCATGACGTGGGAATACACCCTGAATGGGATGCTGGTCTATCGCAGGGGGACTACACACATATTCACACCTAGGGGCAATTTCGCATCACCAGTCCACCTACAGTACTGTGCCTTAGGTACCCTTTTTTTTGCTACAAACTTTGTTATAGATTTTTATTTTATGACTTACACATTATCAAGTCAGTACAAAAACATTTTAGATTTCCAAACATTAATTTTCCAGCACAAAGCTAAATGTTACAGAAAAATGTTTGGATGTCAGGAAAGACAGCAGCATATTATATAAGAGACCACTTTTCAGACAAAAAACATAATGAAGGCTGCTGGGTTTTGCATGAAAAAAAAAAAGAAGCAAGTGTGACAGTCAAGGTCTCCAGAAGAACTCTGGCTGGTTCTGCAAGATGCTCAGTAAAACTTACAGCTCACTTCCTTATAAAACTGCACAAATTGTACTAGAGCCTACCATTTTTTTTTTAAAAGAAAAGGGTCGTCACACTAATTATTGATTTTATTTCATTTATTACTGTTTTCTGCTCTTTATAGTATTTTTTAAAATGTAGAAACATTTAAATTCACTATTTTTGAAGGCATCTTTACTCTACAGCATTTCTTTGCATGTGCCTAAGACTTTGCACAGTCTGTATATGTTTTTTTTGGTGAACCCAGAGGAAGCCCAAGAAATCATAAAAAAAGGCATGAACACAAATCCCGCATCTAATCCTAACCTTAACCTTTTTATTTTAACACACACACACACAAACGTACTATACTTGTGAGGACCTTTCACTGAAATAATTATTAATAATAATAATAATAATAATACCTTTTATTTATAGGCACCTTTCAAAACACTCAAGGACACCGTACAATATAAAACAAACAATAAAATACAAGACATAGAAAAAACCAACATTAT
>CM075011.1:9364484-9386050 GCA_037576675.1 Pangasius sanitwongsei
TTATAATGTATACGGTAATGAACAGGAAGCCAATGCAACTGGAAAAGAATTGGTGATATATGATCAAAAGTACGTGAGCGGGTGACTATCCTATTAATATCCTATTAATGCAACTAAATAATGCTATGCCTACACCTAAATCTAAACTTAACCTTAACCTCAGTAACTAAAAGGAAACTTTTGGGCTCTTTCAGTTTTTCAAACAAAAGTTGCAGATTTTGTAATAAATAAATAAATAAATAAATAAATAAATAATTTTAAAAATAGTTCCCAGATATTCCTATCCTTGTGGTGACATTTGGTGCAAAATATAAAAAATGCCCACACACACACACACACACACACCCTATCAGAAATGCGTAAAACTATACAGAATATACCACACCCGTACGTGGCAGTGAAGGAATTTTTAAAACGTGAATTTTCATGATTACGAACCAAATTGGAATTTCCTAGAAACACATGGGAGTCTCCAAGCAAATAAATGGTTTCCATATAAAAAGCTTATCCAGGATCTTTAAATTTTGTTAAAGCATTTCAGGATGAATGTTAGCTCTGTACAACATTTTTATTCTCACTTATTCTAAATTGGTGTAGTCAGCCATGCTTCCAGGGAAAAGGCACTCCACCAAACTGTAATCACTCCTATTGAATACACATGGGCAGAATCTGAATTGCTTCACTCTCTGCCATGTTTCAACTCCAGTCTATGTAATCTGAAGCCTCACTGAGGGGTTTTGTAAGTCTTTGTTAGGGCAGAATTAAATAATGACTTGTTACAGATTTATTACTAGTGCAAATCTGATCAGATTGTATGCTTTCTGCTTATAGTTCTGCTTTCTTTTTTGGAAAAAGTAGGTGGTCTAACTTAGGATAGTGTGACTGAAAGAATGTGACACAGAAATCCAAAACAAGCAAAAATAAATGACTATCACAACAGTATCTATAAAAGGGCTATTACGACGACCTTTGCTTCCTTAAATTCCACAAAATACATATTTAACTTACTAAATTTAGAAAGGCATCTTAATGTTATATTAAGTATGGTTAGATTTGTCTTAAATTATAACAGACATTTTGTGGATTCAGGTCTTTATAGTAAACATGCTGTTCTGGACTCTGGGTAGTATAATGTTGACTCATGAAATATTTTCATGACCATCTTAACCTGCAGTAACAGTGACTCAAAAATTGCCTGGAATTAAGCTGCTAATGTCTTATGTGTTTTTACAAGATCATAAACGCACTGAGCGCATGTTTGGTCATTTACATGCTACATAAGACACATAAGAATAGGCACAAGGACACACACACAGTATCATGTTTGATCTCTGACACACAGTGAGCTGTGTCCCTTCTTCTCTTAATCTAATACCAATTGGTAATTTGTCATGCATTCCTGATGGTTGCTGAATAATTTATGACACTCTGTTTGTGCTTCCAGAAAGACATGTGGCCACTCGATGACCTCCTCCAGACATGCACCTTAATAGAACATGCTTTTATTAAGTCTGGCAGCTTCATTTATATATATACGATTATTCATTTGATGTATGCTGTTATCCAAAGACGACTTGCAAGTGAAATAGACGCCAGTCCAAGCATAGTGCTGTTTAATTAGCTGGAACAGTAATACATGTTTAAACCATAAATGCTCCTGTTTATTTTTCAGTCATATATCAAATGTGTCATTTACGTCAAGTCATGCTTAAATGACCCCAGGGATGGCTGCACTTGTGGTGTAGCTTTGGCACATTACAGCACACCTTTACGCTCATCTCCACTGGAGATCTTACCTGCCAAGTTTGTGATCGAACCTGTGTGGATTTTGAGAGCTGATAGAGTGTGACTACTTGCACTAGACCTTTCAGTTCCTACTTTACTCACATACAATACAAACAGTCACAAGCCAAGAAAGAGTACTCTTGTGTGCCAGAACACGGCGTCTGTTGAGGCTCAGTGAGGACCCATGCCCCTCCAAACCCCGAAGGCCCAAAACACGAGCTTTTAGGACAAGGCGTCCTGTTTGTGTTTGTAGAATCATGAAGAGCGTTTTGTGATGGACTCCATAACATGTTGAGTTCTGACTCCTGTTTTCAATTTAAAGCTGTCACAAAGACCTCATAGAGAAGCTGCATGCTTTCCTGCATCGTGTATGTTTATGAGAAATGTGGAAACTGGAGCTTAATTTGTTCACATAGGCTATAAAAGAAGCAAAATAGCGAATGCATTTGCAACCAAAATGATGTAGACAAAGTTACCTAAAATGCTCAAAGACCACAAAGTTCATATATTTCATATAAAATCAGTGATAAGGATGAAACATAAATGAAGGTTGATTTCCTCTCCCACCCCAGATTTATTTACAGTATCCAGTATATATACAGTATCTCTTTAACATTATGAACTGTGAAACCACTGATGTTGGCTCACAACTGCAGAATTATAACAAGTTTAATTCATTCATCTTCAGTAGCCACTTTATCCTGGTCAGGAACACGGTGGAACCCGGAGCCTATCCTGGGAACACTGGGCACAAGGTTGGAATTTGCTGTGAATATGATGCCACTCCATCGCAGGTCACCACACACATTCACACACTCATTCACACCTTGTGGCAATTTAACATAGTAAATTCACCTACTGGCATGTTTCAGACAGTGGGAGGAATCCAGAGAACTTGGAGGAAACCCACACTGAGATGGGAAGAATCTAAGATGGGGAAAACTCCACACAGACAGAAGTGTAAGCTTCTCCTACATCCATACATGTACTTCCTATGTCTGCATGGGTATCCTCCTACTCATCAAAAACATGCCAGTAAGATTGGTGAAGATAAATTGCCCCGAGATGTGAATGTGTATCTCAGGATTAATTTTGCCTCATGCCCAGAGTTCCTGGTATAGGCTCCGGAGCTGAAAATGGCTACAGTTACTGAAAACGAGTGAATGAAATCCAACCATATCACGACTTGTTCGTTTCTGATGAGATCCTGCTGGAAACCACACAGAAATAAGCCTTGTCATCCTGAATGTCACTCCAAGTTTCACCTCAAACCTCATACATGCAGATGCAAGGAATCATATCTAGTGTGTGTTGATTTACATCTCTGTGGTGTTTTGCCACAGTGATTTATATCTCTGTGGTGTTATAGGTATTCTGCCCAAATGTCTTGAGTATTAGGGTATATATACAGTTCCCTCTGAATCAGAATCACCTTTATTGCCAAGTACCGTGGGTTTACATGTACAAGGAATTTGTCTTGGTGTACTGGTGCTTAGTATAACAGTAAAATACAAGAAATAAAAAGAATACTGAGCAAAAGTATTGGAACAGATATTCTAAGTAAATAAGTAAAAAAAAAAAATAAGTAAATGTTGTTGTCCTTTTGGCTGCTCCCATTAGGAATCCCCACAGCAGTTCAGCTTCCATTGTCCGCATATTGATTTGGCATGGGTTTTATGCCAGATGCCCTTCCTGACGCAACCCTTCCTATTTATCTGGGCTTGGGACCGGCACTGAGAGTGCACTAGCCTGTGCACCCCAGTGGCTGGGGTTGGTGCACCCCAATGGCCAGCGTGTGGCTCAAACCCATGACCCTGAGATCAAGAGTCCCATGCCCAACCAACTGAGATAGCCAGGCACCAAAGTAAATCAAAGTTAATAACACTTAATATTTGGTTGCATATCCCTCGCTTGTAATAACTGCACCAAGCCGGCGACCCACTGACATCATCAAACTGTTGCATTCTTCTTTTTTTGTGATGCTTTTCCAGGCTTGTACCGCAGCTTCTTTCAGTTGTTGTTTGTTCTGGGGGTTTTTCCTTTCAGTCTCCTCTTCAGGAGGTAAAATGTTTGCTCAATTGATTTAAGGTCTGGTGATTGACTTGGCCAGTCTATAACCTTCCACTTTTTTCCCCTGATGAAGTCCTTTGTTGTATTGGCAGTGTGTTTTGGGCCATTGCCTTGCTTCATGATGAAGTTCCTCCCAATTAGATTAGATGCATTTCTCTGTAAATTAGCAGACAGAATGTTTCTATAGACTTGTAAATTCATTCTGCTACCATCATGAGTTATATCATCAATAAATATTAGTGAGCCCGTGATTAGTGAGATTAGTGAGAGGCCATGCAAGCCCAAGCCATGACACTAGCTCCACTGTGCATGACTGATGAGCTTGTTTTGGATCATGAGCAGATCCTTTCTTTCTCCACACTTTGGCCTTTCCATCACTGGTAGAGGTTAATCTTGGTTCCAGAACTTTTGTGGCACATCTCTGTATTTCTTTGCAAATTTCTGTGATCTTGACCCCTTCTGCTCTCCAGACCTGCCTGAGCCATCCTGATGCCCTGCTTCTGGTTGGAGTTCTCTCTCCCACATGGACAGCCTGAAGATCAGGGAGATTACTGAGGATAGTACACTTAAAAACCATGAAAATGGTGTTGGACTACAATTCATATGAACAGTTATGCTATGATGGCTTAGGATTACAATTGCTATGATAGCTTTAGGGCTGCAATTGCCACTAACAGTTTTGCACTCAAGTCTCAGTGAACAATGGATAAGTTCAACAAAACAGACTTCATGTGAAAACTGGAATGAATATCCTGGTTACACAATTGCACTATTTGTCTGTGTAGTACACAGTTACAGAAGGGAAATTATTTATAATTTCACTATCTGGTGTCACCCAGATGAGGATGGGTTCCCTTTTGAGTCTGGTTCCTCTCACGGTTTCTTCCTCATCCACTGTCACCGCTGGCTTGGTCATTAGGGATAAATTCAAAAATTTTAAATTTCTATCCTGAATGTATTTATTTCTGTAAAGCTGCTTTGTGACAATGTCCATTGTTAAAAGCGCTATACAAAATTCCAATCAGACCTGTTCCATGTCTGGTTCTTAGAAACACACCAGTGGTTTCTTTCTTTTTCAGGACATTGCAAATTGTTGTATTGGCTATGCCCAATGCTTGTGCAATGGCGCTGATCGATTTTTCCTCTTTTCTCAGCTTCACAATGGCTTGCTTTTGTCCCAAAGACAGCTCTTTGGTCATGTTGGTTTATCCTTTTTAACAACAAATGCAGTTTTCACAGGTGAAACCCAGGCTCAAACCCAGAGTAGACATTCAGAGCTATTACTTGTTTAAACAATCCATCTAACAGGGCACCCTTGGGCAACAAGAAACACCTTGTTGACTCACATGTAGACAACACCTGTCACTCACATGTTCCAATATTTCTGATCACTTGACAAATGGGTGGGTTCAAACAAAAGGTGCCATGTTCTAAGTTGTTTAACAAATAAAAGGAAATGAAAGCTGAAATTCTGATCTATCATCTCATATTAATCTTTTGATCTCAAATCCCAATATCTTTAGCGTATAGCAAAAACAAAAGAATTGGCCTTGCCATTCCAATACTTCAGGAGGGGACTGAAGTACCTATGAAGTCAATGCTGTGATGTGATTATGTGCTCATTCATTTTGTACGAAGGAGTAAATCAGACATTCTCCCAATGCACTCTTGTCCCATAAATAATTCCAGCCTTTAGCGAGCTCTTGCCTTGCCTCTGCTGCCCCTTGTCTAAAGACCCCACTGCAGAGAATAACTGCCAGCTGGATTCACTGCCAGTACCTGTTGGAAAGCTAATTCTCTCTAAACTGGTTTTCCCTGGAAAACTGGAGCAGCCCAGCTGAATTTGTGCATCTGACCTGATCATGCCTATGTGCTGTATGTAAGCCTGACCGGGCGGAGTTAAAGCGACCACTGACGGGAAAGGAGAGGAGAGAGGTTTTTTTTAAGGAAGCCCGTGTGGGTGAGTTTATGTGACTTATCCTAGAAAGCAAACGATTCCTGGTGGACAAGTCATGCATACGCAAGGTTTTCTGCTCCAGATGTGAAGTTCAAGGTTATACCTCAAGGCGTGTCAGAGATGGAAATCGCACAGGCAGCTTGTTTTTAACCTTGCCCTTGTTACCCAGGCTGTGATGAACGAGTGAATGATCTGTCGGGCTTGTGCACTCCGAGGCTGAAAGCGCGCACTGCAGCGGTGCCATGGCCGGGGCGGCTCTGGCGGGTCTCTCCGTGATGCTCGGTGCGGGTTTCCTCGCCTGGGACTGGTCGAGCCAGAACCAGGTGGAGAATGATCCCGCGGCAGCGAACCCCCACAGACCACCGCACATCATCTTCATCATGACGGACGACCTGGGTTTCAACGATATCGGCTACCACAACCCTGACATGCGCACACCCACGCTGGATAAGCTGGCGGCGGATGGAGTGAAGCTTGAGAATTACTACGTGCAGCCGATCTGTACACCTTCCCGTAGCCAATTCCTCACCGGCAGGTAAATCTAATGCTAATGCGTGTAAATTGTAGACAGCTGAATGCAAAAGTTTGCACACCCTTGGGATAAATGATAAAGATAATAAAGACAAAGAAATGAAAAATTATTCCATTTGGTGTGTTAGGTTTCACAGATGTGCCTTAAAAAATGCTTTGCCACATTTTTTAACTTGGATTTTTGTAGATAAATTATAAAACATTTTTCACTATGGGGGATGCAAACTTTTGCATGCAGTTCTACACTTGCACTCCAGATTGCCACCTCAGCTCTCACCTCCTCACATAAAAAGGGTTGCTACTACACTATACCTTTCCTTGTAGCTGGGGTGGTACCATAATATTTTGTACTTTTAATATGTATCTTTCATCTGGAAATGTGGATACAGTGTACATGTAAATAATTCAAGATGCATAATCGATCCATAATTACCTTTTAGCTTTAAAATAAAGCTCTAAAAGTACACTAAACTATATGCATATTACTAGGTTAAAGATACGTAGTAAAGGTTCAAAAGGTGTATGCGTGAGGATGCCATCTCAGTGACAAAGGAACGGTACAGTACAGTACAGTACCCTTTTTTCTGAGAGTGTAGTGTGTTTTCCAGTGTAGTGTGTTTGCCAACCCATGTCTTAAAACCTGCACATTCACCCATAGCAAAGATGTCTTCAGATCTTTTTGCGTCTTTCCTCCATACGCTGTTATATGATGTAACTTATAATGATGTCATTACACTGTATGGCATTAGTAGTAGCCTAAGTCAATCAGATGTGTGGTGTAGTCATGAAGACATTTCACAACACTTCAGTTCTAAACCAATGAAGCCTTGTCTCACTACTGCTAGAAATTTCTCAGTGACCTAGATTACAGCAACCTAACAGAAATTATATGTTGAATATTATGATTATGATGATCCTGATTATCCTGAAGACACATACAAATCATAACCAAAACCAAGCAAAGCAATAATGCAAAGTGCTGAATTCACACATACAGTGTTCAATCACCACATGGGGATTTCTTTGCTATTATATGATAATTGCTGCGAGGGCGCCATGGTGGCTCACCAGGTAGCATTGATGCAGGGTCCTTGGTTCGGTCCTGAGCTCGGGTTACTGCCTGTGCAGAGTTTCACATGTTCTTCTCCTATTCATGTGGGTTTTTTCCGGGTTCTCTGGTTTCATTCCACTGTCCAAAAACATGCTGGTAGGCAGATTAACTTTGCAAAATTACCCATAGATGGTCCCAGGATAGGCTCCGGATCCACCGCCACCCTGACCAGGATAAAGCAGTTACTCAAGATGGATGAATGAATAATTGCCCTGTGATAGATCCATGTACATCCTGATTACTATCATTAGTACTGATGAACATCTGCAGTGTTTATAGAAGTCCTGATGGAGACAAGACACCCAATAGTGTGCAAATCATTCAACACGGTTTTGCCAGTTGTCATTATATGATGCTGAATAATATGAATGATCATTTAGACAATGCACATAACCATGTAGCAATAATCTTGATTGTTAAATAAACACTTAGTTGCGGAAGTACAGAAATGCAGAGTAGCCATTGTATGATATTGAATAATCATTTCTTCACACTTTTAGAAGGTAAACCCTAAATGGCACCTCTGGATGTCCCTCTGGGGGAACTGGGGGAAGATTCTATGTAGAACAATATTTAGAAAGCTAGAAATATCACCCACCCAGAGAACCCCTTTTTCCTATTAACGTGCAAGGGAAACTCCAGTAGAAAACACTAAGATTGTAATGGTTTCAACCTTGTAAAAATCTAACTGAGGATCTCAAACTGGCCGTACCTGGAACTGGTAGCAGCAGTAGGTAGCAGCTGAATCCAACAGAAATAGCAACAGACTAGCAAACATGTCATCACTGTGGACAAAAGAAGCTTTTATGCTACTGAAGATTTTCAATTCAATTTTGTTTATATAGTGCTTTTAACAATGGACATTGTTACAAAACAGCTTTTCAGAAATCTGGATGTAGGTTTAGATGCCTAATGAACAAGCCAGAGGCTTTTGGTAATAGAAACATGATTGCCATGGATAGCAAGTAAAAGTTACCATAGTTGAATCTACTCCTACAGACTCAAATTCAACTCAAGTCCTTGTGATGCAGGTGTGTAAAAACGTTTCCTCCTCCCTCTTCTCAGGTATCAGATCCACACGGGTCTCCAGCATTCGATCATCAGGTCCCGGCAGCCCAACTGTCTACCTTTTGATATGGTCACCCTGCCGCAGCGCCTCCAGGAGGCCGGCTACTCCACGCACATGGTGGGTAAATGGCACCTGGGCTTCTACAAGCGTGACTGTCTTCCCACTCGTCGTGGCTTTCATACCTACTTTGGCTCGCTGACAGGCAGTGTGGACTACTACACGTACGACTCCTGTGATGGTCCAGGCAGGTGTGGCTACGATCTCCATGAAGGTGAAACAGTGGCATGGGGATATCGGGGAAAATACTCGACACATCTGTACACACGCAGAGTGCGGAAGATTCTGGCATCGCACAATCCATCAGGACAGCCTCTGTTTATTTTCCTGTCCTTCCAGGCTGTTCACACTCCCTTACAGTGTCCTAAGGAGTACATCTATCCATATCGCAGCATGGGGAATGTTCATCGGCGCAAATATGCAGGCATGGTCTCATCCGTGGACGAGGCAGTACACAACGTGACATATGCGCTCCGGAAATATGGTTATTACCGCAACAGTGTGATTATCTTCTCTACAGATAATGGGGGCCAGCCTTTATTTGGAGGAAGCAACTGGCCACTCAGGGGCAGGAAGGGGACTTATTGGGAAGGTGGCATGCGTGCAGTGGGATTTGTCCACAGCCCACTTCTCAGGAGACGGAGGAAAGTCAGTAAGGCACTGGTTCACATCACTGATTGGTACCCAACACTGGTGCACCTGGCAGGGGGGAATGTATCCCAAATGCATGAGCTAGATGGGTATGACATGTGGGACACGATCAGCGAGGGCAAGGAGTCCCCACGCTTCGAGATCCTCCACAACATCGACCCCTTGTATGTGCCTTCACGCCACGGCTCACTCCGGGGCGGCTATGGCATCTGGAACACTGCTGTACAGGCAGCAGTGCGAATGGGAGACTGGAAGCTGCTGACGGGAGAGCCGGGTTATGGAGACTGGACACCACCGCAGGTGTTAGGAAACTTCCCAGGTGGCTGGTGGGATCTTGAGCGTCACGCCGAAGCCCGCAAATCACTATGGCTGTTCAACATCACAGCTGATCCGTATGAGCGCTACGACATGGCTGAACAGAGGCCTGATGTGGTAAAACAGCTGCTGGCCAGGATAGCATTTTATAATCGAACAGCTGTGCCTGTGCGCTACCCTGCTGAGGACCCAAGGGCAGATCCGAGTCTGAATGGAGGAGCATGGAGGCCCTGGGCCGGGGACAAGGAAGCAGACAGCTGGCACCCAGTCTATCACAGGAGGAGGAATGACAAGAATAAGAAACTGAGCAAAATGAGGTCGTTTTTCAAGAAACTGAACACAAAGATTATGTCCAATAGAATATAAGTGGTATACACGTGATAAATGTGATTTCCTTCATAACCTTTTCAAAAATTCAGATGAAAGTCTTTTGTTTAATTACTAATTACGAGCTTCTCATGGCCAATTTTTTTTACCTGTTTGACTGTATTTTATTACATACTCTACCTCTCGATTTTTTTTCTCTGCTCATGTACTTTGTAAGGCCCTACACTCTTAGAAAAGGGTTCCTCAGCTGTCCCTTTATGGGAACTCTTAAACCTTCTGTGTAGAACTCTACAACAGTGCTTCCCTTTTGGGAAGTGGTTTGAAATGGTTTGAAGCAGAGCCTAAGAACCCTTTGTTATCCTATAAACCCTTAAAAGGCCCTTGAAGAACCCTTTTTTCTAAGAGTGTACTGCATTCCTAGTACAAACTAAAAAAAAAGGACTGAAGAATTACTGACTGATTAATGTAATGAATTTTTGTTGTGGTGTACTCTAGACAATCTCGCATACACAACATTATAACATGTAACACTGTGGATTAAAACAAAACAAAACATTGTTTACGTGGACCAGCTGATTCTCATTTGTTTATGTAATTCCTTTTTAAACAAAATGTTTACTGTTGTCAGGTACTCATCATACATCATAGTGTTTTGGCATAGTATGTGTTGTGAGTGTTCTGCATGCATTGATGGGAGATCTCTGTAATAAAATAACACCTGTGCTTTCACAGACATGACATGTGCATGTGGACTGGAGTTAATCTCCACAAAGAGACTGCCCTCTAGTGGTCACATGGTGCTATAAACAAACGTGAATCTGGAGAGCTGTAAGAAAATGTTTAATTTCTTTAAAAAAAAAAAAAAATCTTTACATTTTTTAAAAAAGTTGTGTTTTATGGAAGTCCAAATCTGTCAAAATAAATAAATAAATAAATACAAACTAAATAAGGTTTAAAAGATGGAAAAGAAAGGAAGCTTGGATTATGGCTTTGTTTGTGTTACTTGAGTACTACTCTGAGTTTTGTACCTCTTTATTCCAGAGTTTATTTTGCTATGTATTTACATAATTTATTGATTTCTATATTTTATATAATCTCTGTATTGATTTATTTTGTATTTATTTATTCCTAAAGATGTTTTAATTTATTTATCCGATTTTAAATTTATTCATCTATTAATTTCTGTATTTATTACAGTATTTCCCTATTTTGTGTCTTTATTCATATGATAGTGGGAGTGTTTTTACTCTTAAGCACAGCAGCATTCAGTAGATGAGACACTGATGAGGCGTTTGTTCGACGCGCGTGCCCTCTAGTGGACTGTGGTGGTACTGCAGCGGGTCTTCAATATAGGCTTTCAACAACAAAATAATGGGTAAAATTGTAATATTAGCCAAATTTAGATATGAATAGCTAAAAATGTGTTAATCATTATTTCTCCAAAATATGTGAATCATTATTTGATTCTGAAAGGTTTCAGATCGTCTGATTTAGGCTACTAGTTCTGATGAGTTTTGAGTGATATTTATGTCAAGCTTATGTTTTATACTGAGTTGATTGGTAACTTCTTCCCTAATCAGTGTGAGGAACAGAGGGAACACTGTAGTTAATTATCATTTATTGTTATGGTCAGGACCCCAAAAGTGACGTAAAGTTAATAGTATCTTAACTGGTAGAGTAGGAGTGCAGTGAGATGACATTAAAGGATGATCTTTGTATTGCTGTACTTTTGGACACTCAGCAGTGGTCCATTCAGGTTAGAGAGCTGGGCTGCAAATTGACCTGTTTTGATGTCTTTTGTAGTTCTAGTGCTTTAGCAAAAGATAGCATTTTACCAAGAGCTTAAATGTATGATTATCAAGCCATTAGTGTAATTAATTAATAGAGCAGTTTCCATCTACAGAAACTATCAGTCACACAATAATAATAATAATAATAATAATAATAATAATAATAATAATAATAATAATAATAATAATAATAATAATAATGAGGCACTGAGACACTGATATCTGATATCATAATTAAATAAATGAATAAGTAAAAAAAATAATTAAAACACAGTTTATATTACCAAATGAAATATTAGCCTATAGACACAATTTTGTTTAAAGAATTTTATTTTTTTTTTATTAATGTATTTGAGTAATTTATTTATTATCCTTTTAGCATATCTAACCCTACATACTGTGTCAGTAATAAATGCATGCATTATTATTATTATTTTTTTTATTTTTTTTACAATGGAGCAAAATAATAGCCCTGAGCTCATGAGACATTTACAAAGCATGATGTTTATGATTAATCTCTGAAGCAAATGTTTCAGCAACAGCATAATTAAAAAAAAAAAGAAAAGAAAAAAAAAGAAAGGAAAAGCAGCAAGGTGTAACCATGACTATGAAAATCTCGGTTCCACATATGCTTACATGTGATACCATTAAAAATAAAAAATTGCTCTCTATGCATTCAATGGGAAAGAAATACACACAATACAGCTGCATTTGGCCTTGTGGCCTAAAGAATAACAAAAAAAGAGTAGCTTTAAAAAAGAGTGGTTTTCATGTTGCCTCACTAAGTCCCTGCTGATGGAACGAAACAGAAAAATGACTTAACTTGGCTTAACTGCATAACAAGTAGCATGTAGTAGCTAAATAATTAGATGACTAATAATAAGGATATTATAATCAGTATAAAGAAAAACAAGAACAACAATACTCAGTTGTGACAAAATGGCCAGATATTTGCTCTGGGGTAGTAGGATACACTGTGTTCCTCTTTAGGTTTGGTTCAGCAACTTGACTTTGAGCATGCACATGAACAGTAGGAATAACAAAATCACGTGATCAGAGTGAGAGTTCGTGAAGACTGGTTTGGTGGTCAGCCTGCTATGCACGTGCAGCCCACGGCGATGCTCTCCACCACGGTGCGGTAACGCGGCACGCACTTCTTCTTCTTCTTGCGGGGACACTGCAGCCGCCGCACCGGGATCTTGGCGTAGATGAGCACGCTGGTCATTGAGCGGTCCTCCTGCATGGTGAAAGGGTTAATGCAGCCCGCGCATGCGCACTTGGCCTCCGGTATGTCGACGGGCCTGCGGTTCTCATCGTGATTGATCCTGTTGCAGTACAGGGTGGAGTACACAAATAACGCTTATTACATTGTTATCTGATGGTGATGGAATTTGATACAGGATGTGGGTATAACATGCAAATTTCACATTTTTTTTTTTCAGATGTAAAACAGACCTCCATAAATGTTGACATGCTCTAGGCTGCATCACTTTATCTTTATGCATTATGTTCAGACGTTTACAGTCATTACTGTAATGCTCTATTTCCACATCAGTGGAAACGTTTCTAGGCCAAAAATAAATAATATACCTTTATTTTACAATTAATTTACACTCTCACTGTCTCTGTGGTGGTACCTTTATCCTTTTTACCATTAATATGTATCTTTCACGTGGAAACGTAAATATAATGTACATTTAAAATGGTTTAAGGTACATAATTGGACTGTAAGTCAAGTTTTAAAGCCACAATAAATATGCACCTTTCTAGGTAAAAGATATACACTAAAGGTACAAACTCAGCACTTAAGGGACCACCCCATGCACTTAGTGCCTTTCTTCTGCGCGTGCACACAGACACACACACACACACACACACAAAGAACTTCGAAATGAAATGTTAGTGTGTCCTGCAATCCAACACAACACATAATGGCAAAATCAAAAATAGTTCCAGGAGAAAGAAGCCAAAGATTTGTCAACAGACTCTACCAAACAAAATGGAGGCAGTTATAACAGCAGTTATTACAGAATATTTAAATTACATTCAGAAAGAAAGATACACACGTATGAACTGATATCATGTTCCCATTATCAATAGCCTATCTTAATATGCACCAGAGGAATAGCTGTGAAACCTAACACACTAAATATTATGTTGGTTAAAATACAGTTCTCTGTGTAAAAGCAAAAATGTTTGCATGCATCTGTATAGATGATTTTTTTTTTTGTTGTTGTTGTTTTTTTGAAGAAGAATTTATATATAAATTTCGCCAATATGCTTATATGGCAATGTGGAACGTTTAATCTTGAAATGTAAAATAAATAAATAAATAAATAAATAAATAAATAAAACAGCTCACCTGTAGGACCACGGGGAGAGGCTTCGACTGTTGGACATCCACAGGTGGCGGTCCACCACGCACTTGCTTTTGGACAGAGCCGGGTTGTTCCGCACCTGAGACACCATGTCATCGATGGCCTTGTCGAAGTCCACCTCGTGTTCTCCGTCTCCGGCTGTGTGGTCTCCGGTCAGTATGGGGTCGAGGGGAATCTGGAAAGAAGTGGCATTGCGCTGCGGCTGCGCGTCCTGCTGGCCCTCCACTTTACGCCTCCGCCCTTTGCCTTCTTTGCGCGCCAGCGCCATGACCAAAATATCCGCCAGCATCAGCACCATTAACAGCTGTTGGTAAGAGAGAGGATCACATCAAGTATCAGTTAAACACAGTGTTAGAAGTAGAGATTTCCTTCATACAAGTAGTAAAAAGGCATCGGAAATGTTCAAACAAGCCGCGCCATCCGGACTCACCTCGTTCCAAAATCTGCCCATGGTTTCCACTCAGGTCGCTGCGCTTACATTTGGCACACGTGTTCAACCATCTATTAAACACCTTTTGGCACAATCAGGATGCGTGTCACTACATACCAGGTTTTGTCACAGGTGAGGACACACCTGTGCTGGGCAGCTGAAGGTGGAGCTAAATGAGCGTTACAGTCAGTGCGGTCAGTGAGTGTACACCACACTACTGCTGTAAAAATGAGGAAATGAACATAATACACAACAGGACAGCTATAAGGACAGATTTTAAAACTGCACTTTGTAGGCTACAGGATCTTTATGCCTATATTTATCAATACGCTGCTCCGGTTATTACAAGTTGATAATTATGGGAGGAATATCAGCACTGGTTAAGCATTATTCCTAGTAAAACAAATTAAAATAATGATTAGCCTAAATATGTTCTGAACTGTACTTGTCCATACTGGTTTGGAGCAACTTGTTTACTTATTGGCAAGTTTTGGACTAAATATATCAAACAAAATTAAAAAAAAAAGAGTAGGGCATTATTTTCAGTCTAAGTGGGCAAGAAATTTTGAATCATCACGACTTTGTGCCTTATTGTGCTCTCCTTGTCTGCTTTGCCCCCTTTTTACTTAAATACGCCTTTTATTTCTTTTTCAGGAAGTTCTTAAGCCCTGTTGCCACAAAGCAAACAAACAGTACTTTGAAGGTCTATAGATGCACTCTGGGAACTCTCTCTCATAGAACATTGCCTGCCGCTATGGACATGAGCCATGCAAGGTTTTGTCTTTGATCCTCTTTTATTGGCATGTGCTTCTTTTCAATGGATCCTATTGAGATGACCAAAGAAAGAACACCTGTTTTTGAGGCAGGTTAGGGCAATTCATTAGCAAAGCTTCCGCTTCAATAGAGAAGAGTTTTTAAGTGTGTTAAACACTCAGCTGTAAAAAAAAAAAAAAAAAAAAAAAAGAAAGAAAAAAAAGAAAGAAAAAAAAAGAAACTGGCCCAGTGATACAACTGGGAGAGAAACAAAATATATAATATAGCCTACTTATTCTTGTGAATAACAAAAGGAAACAGTCTACATGTACAACATAATGCCCATAGTATTCATTACAATTAACCTGTAGTGGATCTTATATGAAATAAAAATATAGAATTGTACACTGGCATTTAATGCCACACAAAGGTGCTTCAAAACATAAAAGAAGCAGCTTAAGGAGTTGCAAAAATGTTTGCCTTCTAAATGAACAAGAAATAACAAGAAAAATGTTCAAATATATGTTCAAATTTTTGAACAGTAAAACAACAAAATAAAAAACATAATTATAGCCTGCTATTTTACCCAATGTGGTAATATTAAAAAGCATTTATGTGGTATTGTGCAATATTTCAGAACAAAGGTTCATGAACAAAAATTACATTGTTGAAAATTACATTAGTAAAAGACCTGAAATGTGAAGACTCAGTTGAATTTCACAGAAGAAATCATGCATGCAAACTTCTACGTTCCTCTGTTTTTTTTTTTGTTGGTTTTTTTTTTTTTTTACTCACTGGATGATCATACATATAAACATGTAGAACCACCTTTAGCAACAATAACTTCAGGTAAATGTTCTTTGATGTGTGAGGGCATTTGTTTATCCACAACTCTCTTAAGATCCTGCCACAGCATCTCAATGGCCATGAGGGCTGGACTTTGACTTGGCCATTCCAACAACTTCGTTTTTTTCTTCTTTAGCCAGTCAGATGTCGATTTGCTGGTCTGATTGGGATCATTGTCCTGTTGCATGACCCAATTTCGGCACAGCTTAAGCTGCTGAACAGATGGCCTCACATTTGAAGATTCTGGTATAAAGTGGAGTTCATCATTGTCTCAAAGACTGCAAGTTTCCCAGGTCCTGTGGCTGCAACAAGCCAAAATCATCACCCCTCCACCACTATGCTTGATAGTTGGTATGAGGTGTCTGTGGTGATATGCTGTGTTGGTTTTTGCCAGACATGGTGTTGTGCATGATGACCAAACATCTCCACCTTGGTATCATCAGTCCACAGGATATTGTTCCAGACCTTTTGTGGTTTTTGCTCAGATGCAAAGGTCCAGATGCAGTCCTGCTGCCATATTCTTTTTTGGAGAGAAAGGGCTTTTTCCTAGCCACCCTTCCATGAAACTATTCTTGTTCAGTCTTTTCTGATTATGCTGTCAAGAACATAAACATTTAATGGCTTACAGAGGCATGTAGATCAGATGATGTAGTTCTTGGGGTTTTCTTTATATCTCTGAGAATTAAATGGTCTGACCTTGGACTGAATTTGCTTGGACTCCCACTCCTGGGAAGATTGGCAACTCTCTTGAAGGCTCTCCATTTGCAAACAGTCCTTCTCACTGTATGGTGAATTTTAAATTGTTTGGAGAGAGCCTTATAACCATTCTTGTTTCTGAATGTTGGTTTACTTTTTTGGGAACAAATGACTACATATTGAAATCTATATATGTATTTGTTTATTTACTTTATTTAGTTATTTGTTGTAGACATTTGTGAGGACCACACAATTGTTATGTGGGCCATGATAAATAAAAACATAGAATTGAATGAGGAAGTACTTTCTTTTTCCCATGACTGTATAACAAGGCCAATTCTTTTGTTTTGCTATACACTGAAGACATTTGGGTTTGAGATCAAAAGATGAATATGAGATAGATCAGTATTTCAGCTTTCAGTTCCTGATATTTACATTTAGATGTGTTAAACAACTTAGAACATGGCACCTTTTGTTTGAGCCCACCAATTTTTCAAGTGAGCAAAAGTATTGGAATATGTGAGTTACAGGTGTTTCTTGTTGCCCACGTGTGCCCTGTTTAAACAATTAATAGCTTTGAAGGTCTACAGGTCTACTCTTGGTTTTAGCCCTAAGTTTCACCTGTGAAGACTGCATTTGTTGTTAAAAAGGATAAACCAACATGAAGACCAGAGAGCTGGCTTTGGGAGAAAAACAAGCTATTTTGAGGCTGAGAAAAGAGGGAAAATCGATCAGAACCATTCCTCAAGCATTGGGAATAGCCAATACAACAATTTGGAATGTCCCGGAAAAGAAAGAAACCACTGGTGTACTAACAACCAGACATGGAACAGCCAAGGAAAACAACAGCAGTCGATGGCAGAATCATTGTGAGAGCAGTGAATAAAAACCCCAAAACAACAGTCAGTGACATCACCAACAACCTCCACAGGGCAGGGGTGAATGTATCACAATCCACCATTTGAAGAAGACTTTGAGAGCAGAAATATAGAGGCCAAACCACAAGATGCAAACCACTCATCAGCAGTAATAATCAGAAAACCAGATTGGAATTCACAACGAAATGCAGAGATAAACCTCAAAAGTCCTGGTACCAAGATTAACCTCTACCAAATTGTTGGAAAGGCCAAAGTGTGGAGAAAGAAAGGATCTGCTAATGATCCAAAACATACATATGGGCTCATTGGTCAAGCACAGTGGAGGTAATGTCATGGCTTGGGCTTGCATGGCTGCTTCTGGAATGGGCTCACTAATCTTTATTGATGATGTAACTCATGATGGTAGCAGAATGAATTCAGAAGTCCACAGAAAAATTCTGTCTGCCAATTTACAGAGAAATGCATCCAATCTTATTGGGAGGAACTTCATCATGCAGCAAGACAATGACCCAGAACATATTGCCAACACAACAAAGGACTTCATCAGGGAAAAAAAAGTGGAAGGTTTTAGACTGGCCAAGTCAATCACCAGACCTTAACCCAATTGAGCATGCATTTCACCTCCCAAAGAGGAGACTGACGAGAGAAACCCCCAAAGCAAACAACAACTGAAAGAAGCTGCGCTACAAGCCTGGAAAAGCATCACAAAAGAAGAATGCAACAGTTTGATGATGTCAGCGGGTTGCCAGCTTGATGCAGTTCTTGCAAGCAAGGGATATGCAACCAAATATTAAGTGTTATTAACTTTAATTTACTTTAAGACTATTAAGTATGTACTATAAAATAAGTACTGTTCCAATACTTTTGCTCACCTAAAAATTGGGTGGTCTGCCACCAGTGGTGCAATATTCTATGTTGTTTAACACATATAGATGTAACTATCAGGAAATGAAAGTTGAAATTCTGATCTAATGTCTCAAATTCATCTTTTGATCTCAAACATAAAATGTCTTCAGTGTCTAGCAAAAATAAAAGAATTGGCCTTGCCGTTCCATTACTTCCAGGGGGGAATGTACATATTATAATTAAGAATACAGTGGATATAAAAATGGCAGGTTTTTGTGAAGTAAAAGAATGAAACTATTATAATTCATGTCAGATCTTTTCCCACCTTTAATGTGTAATTAACAAGTATAAAAATAAAGTGAAAAACAATCAGAATCTTTTTTAGGGAAAAAAGGAAAAATAAAAAAAACTTACAATAACCTAGCTGCATTAGTATGCACACCCCTAAACTAATACTTTGTTTAAGCACCTTTTGATTTTATTACACCACTCAGTCTTTTGTTTTATATATATATGAGTCTATCAGCATGGCACATCTTGTCTTGGCAATATTTTCCCACTCTTTCTTGCAAAACATTCTAGAGCCATCAAATTGTAAGGGCATCTCATGTGCACAGCTCGCTTCAGGTCACCCCACAGATTTTTAGTTGGATTCAGGTCTGGGCTCTGGCTAGGTCATTCAATAACATTGATCTTCTTTTGGTTAAGCCATTCCTTTGTTGATTTGGATGTATGCTTTGGGTTACTATCATGCTGAAAGGTGAAATTCCTTTTCATCTTCAGCTTACTAGCAGACACCTGAAGGTTTTGCACTAAAATCAACTCGTATTTGTAGCTATTCATGATTGCCTCCACTTTGATAAAACCTGCAGTTCTGGCTGATGAAAAGCAGCCCTAAAGTATGATGCTGCCACCACCATGCTGTACCTTTTGGAACTATGGAGTTATTATACCTTTTGGAATTTGTCTCATCGGACCATAACACGTTTGGCGCATGGTTTGGGGTGATCTAGTTGAGCTTGGATGTTTTTTGTGAAAAAAGGCTTCTGTCTAGCCACATTACCCCATAGCCCAGACATGTGAAAAATATAAGAGATTGTTGTCACAAGTATTGTAATCAGTAATTGTCCATGCAGCTCCTTTAATGTTGCTGTAGGTCACTTGGCAACCCCCCTGGTAAGATTTTGCCTTGTCCTTTTATAAATTTTGGAGGGATGTCCTTTACTTGGTAATGTCACTGTGGTGGTCCATTTTCTCTATTTGTTGATGATGGCCTTTATGGCATTCCATGGTACATCTACTTGGAAATTCTTTTATACCCCTCTCTACATGTGAGAGAACATACATGCTTGGTCATCTCTTTGCTGACCAGTGCTTTAGCAGTCGGATGAAACCAAGATGATGTGAAGAAAATCCTACAGAAACAGCTCTTTATTTGGGGTTAATCAGAATAATTTAATTGATGACAGTTTTATGATAATTACTTTTGAACATAGATTCAATGTGGTTGGTTCATTCTGAACACAGCAACATCCCTAATTATAAAAGGATGTGCACACTTATGCAACCAGGTTATTGTAACTTTTTTATTTTTCTTATCTTCCCTAAAATGTTTCTGATTTTTTTTTTCACTTAATTTGCATACATTGTAATTTCACATTGAGGATGGAAAAAGTTCTGACATGACTTATCTTGGTTGAATTTTTTTAAACATCACAAAAACCTGCCATTTTACAGGGTTGTGTAGACTTTCTATATCCATTGTGCATATATATATATACTAACAATATATTATACTTCACTTTGCTTTTGTACTTTATAAAGATATTTTTAATCAAACTAGGCTACTGACATGTGCATGTATTATAAGTAAAACATTCTGAATTTTTGTGATTAACACCATGGACAAATGTGTTCACTTGTACTGCAGTAGGAAAAATCTTTAACTCCAAATAATTTTTTGTCTTCAAAAACAAGTCACAATTGTCTATACACCATGACTATCCTTTTCTTTCTTTTTCTTTCTTTTTTTTTTTTTACATGTACATACATGGAACCCACCTGGAAACCCAATAGCTTTATTTATTTCTCATAAAACAAAAGAATCAGGCTCCAATCTAGTCTCCATTGAAATTGAACCTTATGTTTGAGGTTTGTTTTGTCTGTGGTTTGAGAGCAGAGTGTCTTTTGACAGGTTTTTCAAAAACACTAGTAAGAGATATCTTATGCCTTCTCACCACCTGAGTCTTTTTTATTGACTTCGAGCAAAGTACACACATCCGTTCCCTTCACGTGTTCAATTGTTTTAAGCCTCTCATATTTCTACCATAATAGTGGAAGTTGATTCCCAAATTTCGATTTATGAAAGGCAACATTATTTCATTCAGCTGTCTGATTTGTGAAAGGCAACCTTTTTGTATTTAACGTGATTTATGAGAGCAGGCGAAAGAAAAGGATGCACTAGGAAGAAGACAAACTTTAAAATTTATCAAAAGCTGTATTGTGTGCTCAAATAAATGTAAATTTTAAGACCGGAATACTTTACACTCCTGAAATAGTTATCACATGAGCCTCGATTTTGTCAATATTTACCCTTCATGTGGTATTTTTAAGGCCAGTGTTTTTTATAGTGTATTAGAAAACACGTAACAGTTAGTACATTTTGCTTTTTAAAATGTTTTTCTGTGGACAAAGTGTGTATAGGCTTTATGTAATGCTTACTTTAAAATAAATAAATGGCCTGATTAATATAATTATTATGATTATGATTTTTAATTGGCCTCCCTATGATTTTTAAAGGGCTTCCCTTTGCTGTCAAAACACCCTCAATTTTTCGAGGCATGAATTCCACAAAATGTTGGAAATTCCTTTGAGGTTCTGGTCCATGTTAACATGATTGCATCATGCAATTCCTGCAGATTTTTCAGGTGCAATTTCATGCTGTGAATCTTCCGTTCTACCACATTGCAAAGTTGTTCTATTTTATTCTGGTGACTGGAAAGGCCACTGAAGAACACTGAACTCATTGTCATGTTCATGAAACCAGTTTGAGATGACTTTTGCTTTGTGACTTGAT
>CM075011.1:9386150-9426987 GCA_037576675.1 Pangasius sanitwongsei
CTCTTCACCCTGTAATCTTACTGTTCCACTTCCCTCCCTTTCATTCACACACATGTACTCAGTCTTACTACAACTGATGTACAGAGTGGTTATCTGAGTTACTGTAGTCATTCTGTCAGCTCGATCCAGTCTGGCCATTCTCTGTTGAACTCTCTCATCAACAAGACTTTTCCGTCTACAGAGCATCTACTCACTCGATGTTTTTTCTTTATTGCACCTTTCTGAGTAAACTCTAGAGACTGTTGTGGGTGAAAATACCAGGAGATCAGCAGTTACTCAAACCAGCCTGTCTGGCACCAACAATCATGCCACGGTCAAAATCACAGAGATCACATTTTTATCCCCCTTCTGATGGCTGATGTGACCGTTACCTGAAGCTTCTGGCCCGTATCTGCATGATTTTATGGATTGCACTGCTGCTACACAATTGGCTGATTAGATAATTGCATGAATTAGTAGGTGTACAGGTGTCAGTGAGTGTATATATATATATATATATATATATATATATATATATATATATATATGTGTGTGTGTGTGTGTGTGTGTGTATGCATTTTTCAGGAAAATACAGTAAATAATCTCTAAGAGACACTTCACCCAACACAAATATCACATTTCCTTGATTTACAATTCTAAATTATTACTTCTTTAACTATCATCTATTATTAGTTAGACTTTATATAGTTTACAAATCCACAGTAATCACATTCACAGTTCACAGTCACCACGAGGGAGAGCACTTTCAAATCCCGTTTATGAGCTTTGTTCTCGCGATATTTGCGGCACGACTAATTCGGGCGGAAGTAGATTTGCAGCCTCTTTTCCGGCGGCCATAGCGGAATAATCGGTAGGGTAAGAGATGTTGGCAAATCTGTATAAGTTCTATCTTTGTCCATCCGCGCCACCTTAGTGTGTAAAAGGTCCAAATCCCCATTCTGTGATATAGAACGTTATAAATGTTCATAAGACAGTGATATTTGTGAATAAGTTCACTGCAAACTCCCGGTTTATATGCCGAAAGGCCGAGCTAGCATATTGCTACCTAGCATTCACACACCGCTCTGTATGATTAAAAATGTCCGGACGTTTTGACTGTTGTCGAATGCCCTGTTTATATTTACAGCGTGTAGGGTTGTGTTATGAAGATTAGAGGGGGAAATAAGCTTTTGGGTTATTTTTGCTCTGCTGTTGTGGTTAAAAAGCTTCTTTTAGCTAGTGGCTCCACTTCACGCTTCATGTTATGGCAGCTGAATGTTCTTGTATGGTGACATGGTTTGTACGAGTCCGTAGAAGTAAAGCACTTAAATGTAGCAGAACTGTCTCATTTATACGGTTATTTCAGATTTAAGAGCTGTGATCATAGAGGACGTGGTTGTATAGTTTGTGTTGTGTATGGTTACTCTTTACAACATGGCCCATAATTGCCTGTTGCACAGTTTAATCACTGATCAGTGTGTGCTGGAGTGATGTAGAAGATGCACAGTGTGTTATCACCAGGCTTTGTTTTGCTCCTGCTGTGCTCCCTGTTTGTGAGCTGACTTGTCATCTTTTTCTTGTCCACAGCCATCATGAAGATCAATCCGTTTGTTACCTCCTCCCGGCGTAAGAACCGCAAGAGGCACTTCAATGCCCCGTCACACATCCGCAGGAAGATAATGTCTTCACCTCTGTCCAAAGAGCTCCGCCAGAAATATAACGTAAGGTCCATGCCCATCCGGAAAGACGACGAGGTCCAGGTAAGTCTGTCAGTGTAGTGGGAATGCCATACTGTCTTAAATTTGTATTGATATGCCTGATTTTCTATTACTTGGCCTGAGTTTGCCTGAAAGAATGCTTCGGGCAAGTGTTATGATTGGTGGTCTTAGAACGCATTATGTGATGTGATTACTACTGGCCTTTTTAGCGCCACTACAGTTATACCATGGGGTTGTTTCAGTTAATGGTCAATAATCCCAATTTTCTGCACAAGCCCAGCTCACTCCAGTTGATGTAAGCAGAACAGTAATTTTCTTTAATTGCAGGTCTATCATTAGATCTTAATCACCTAATCTGACAAGGAGACCATGCTGCTGCACAGTTTCTTACAGAATTTGTCAAGATTTTGTGATCATCTCATATAGTGTGACAAAAGACCGTGGTATAAAACCAGGTTAAATCAGTGTCTATCAACTGGGTTATTAAATGAACTGCTATTTGACATGCTGTCTTGCATAAGACACGCTATAACTCGGACTTCTGTTTAGTGATTTTCTGGCCAGCCTGATGTGTAGTGTAGTAACGTCTAATATATTTTAGTGACGGGCAACAGTGCAGCAGACGTTTCACACTTGTGTACATTTTACTGTGCTGAACGTTGATATGGTCTCAGCCTGTTGTAGTATGTGTAGTGTATGTGAGTATTGTGCTCTTGCATGGTGGAGAGAAAACAGCAGAGCCATTGTGCTTATTTAGTTTTTTGACTATTCCTACCATTTAACAAAGTTGTAGTCTGCATGTCTTTGTATTTCTTTTTACATTACCATGTTGTGGCAGTGTGCGGAAGTAGTTATTGTGTAACAGACAACTGCATTGATGTTTAACATCCCTGGTTTTATGAACAGGTGGTCCGGGGACACTACAAAGGCCAGCAGATTGGCAAAGTCGTCCAGGTCTACAGGAAGAAATACGTCATCTACATTGAGCGTGTGCAGCGTGAGAAGGCCAATGGAACCACTGTCCATGTGGGCATCCACCCTAGCAAGGTATGAGACCCAAGTGTGTTACTTTAGAGTGGGCCTTTGGCTGTGTCTTTAAAGACTTAAAAGATGTTTACACTTGATTGTTTCATGAATATTGAGATGATATCTGGATATCCACACAAATGCATTCAAGATGCATTTAAAGCACACCTGATCATCTTTTTGCCATTGTAATTCAAAGTGCAAATACACCCTTCTGTCCAAATCCTGTTTAATAACTGAAACCAAAGCATTGTCATAAGGCATATCATGTGTTCATTTGGCGTGTCGATTGTGCGTGTCCCAAGAAATCACAATGCGTGCGTGTGGTGCAGTGCCTAGGCAAGTTGCCTATGTTTGTTTTTGAGCATAAACACTAACCAATGTCACTATAAACACTTGGTGTTTGAAATACAAAATCTTTACTTTAACCTAAAACCTGTAAATTTGTAGCAGCAGGTGTAGGTGAAGCTGTTTGTGGTCTGGAAGTGACCATGAGAGCACAGCTTTACTCTAAACCCCTACCTTGTCTGTGCTGTGATCCCTAATTGGTTTTAGCTCACGTCGGTCACATATGAATTGTCAAAGATGTTTATACATCAGGTGATGTACTTGTTTGCTTTTAAGAGGCAACAATCTCTGGTGGAGTTGAATACTGATTCTAAACTCTCAGCTGACCAAAGGATAATGGTGCAATTGCCTCAAGATGTTTTACAAAAATCACTGAATTAAACAGCAGTTTGAAGATCTTGGAAACACTTGTATCTGAGGCTGCAGACTGTTTCTGCAGTTTCTAGTGGCTGAATATCATTCTGCACTGCTACTCTTAACAATACTAGACCATGATTCTACTCAGAAGAGATGTCTTTGGAAGACTTCTACATGTCTCACCAGGAAAAATCCTAGAATTCTTATCCAATATTAAATTGAAGGACCTAATATAGCTGCTGCTGTTGACACTGATGGAATGTTGTAAAATTTATCTTTAATACTGTATGAATTTACGGAATATCCTGTTTTACCTCCCATGAACTTGCCATGAAAATAGCCAATGATGCTGACATGGCATTAAAGGAACAATAAACTAAATGAAATCATTTTGCACTGAACAAGATGAAACCTGACTTAACCAGTGCAAATTGAATAATAATTTAATGCTCTGAGTGGCATTGTGTGTAACACCTCTTAATTTTTGTGGCTCAGGGAATTTGCTATGTTTTTGGAAGCTGATTATTTAAAATGAACAAAGTATTATAATTGCTGCCTGTTGCTATGTTTCAGATGGAGGAGGAAAAAAACCCAACAAATAATTCAACAAAAGACAAAGGATGGGTTGCATGTGTGTGATTAAAATGCACATATAGCGTGCAGTCCTTTTGAATGCGGCTATTTCTGAAACATGGCCAATATTGCGGTAATAAATTGAGCACGTGGTAGCAATTGTCTAGCAACTGAATTAGAATTGGCTTTTTTGAATGCCGTGAAGTAAAGATCTAGATATTATTTGCTTTACTTTGTCATATGGTACTATATACTTCAGAAGCTGTTACAGGGCCACAAACGTTTATTCACTGTGTTTATATGCTGCAGCAGTTTCTTAGCAACACTGTTTTTTATTCATTGTTACTTCAGGCTAGGACGGCAATGCCAGGCTTTCAAGTTCATTTCTGAAGACCAGAGTAGCATTTGTGTTGAACTCTAAAGGTTGTGGGAAACATTTTCCCTCATGAATTAATGTCGGTCCTAAAATTTTCTTATAGAAACTTCGTGTTAATCCTTAAAACGTTGAGCTTCTCCGATTCCCCTAACGTACACTATATTGCATTATTATATTTATAACTATGAATATTTTTTTACTTGGAAACCTTTGAGATTGGTTGGTAGATTTGCTGTTTTGGGTAAAGTCAGAAAGCCAGATCAGTGCAAAGCACCTACACACAGAATTTGTAACTTGGTTAAATAATTCCTTTTTCTTTTGCCTTAGACAGATTGCTTCTTTCTATATTCAGTACAGGTCTAAATATGCCCCTCTTTTTTTCCCTTTTTTCCCCAGGTTGTGATCACCAGGCTAAAGCTGGACAAAGATCGCAAGAAGATCCTGGAGCGCAAAGCCAAGTCACGGCAAGACGGCAAGGAGAAGGGCAAATACAAGGAGGAGACCATTGAGAAAATGCAAGAGTGAACATTACCTTTTTGCTAACAATAAAAGTCTGAGAAAACAGTTTGCCTTGTGTTGGGTCTTTTTGTAGATCTCATGTATGGGAAGTGATAAATGAATATATAATTTTTGTTAAAAAGGGACAGTTTAAGTGGATTACTTTTAATTTTTGTTTACAGATTTTATCAGGAAGAGACAGCCTTTATACACATACATACACGTATGCACAGTATGAGGAAATTCTTCACATTTCCCAACTAGGTAGGAGCCTTTTGTAATACATACATGCATAGCACAACGAAATTGTTTTCTTTGCAAAAACTAGCTTGTTGTAGCTGAGATCAGAGAACCAGCCATGGTATGTTGTCCCTGGAGCAGTTGAGGTTTAAGGCCCAGCATTGATGCTGGGATTTGAACTCATGACCAATCTTTAACCAAGAACCTCAATCACTGAGCTGCCACTGCCTGATCTACTTCAGTGGAAGAAACCCAGATTGGGTGGAGTTTACTGTTTTGTTACAGCTTTACACAACTGCAAAATCTGCGAATTGGGAAAGGGGAAGTTAGAATTTGGAGTTAAAGAAGTAGTCTTGACAGCTGGATATTAAATGTGACCATCTAGTGTGCAAGAAAAATAAATTTAAACATGAGTGAGCTTGAGAGATCTCAACTCAGTAATATGTTAATATTGGGCAGATACCATGATTTCTCCTAAACAATGATGTGGCACAATAGGAAAGCATTTATCATGTTTTGGGGAAGTGGGAACTAGTGATGGGAATCCTACTTTTTCATAGAGTCAGATCCTTTGGCTAAGCTCGTCAATAAGAATTTAATCTTTTGGATCCCCAAAAGACCTTCTACTTAACGACAAGTGTTAAATAAGCATGGCATCCCTACATCAATGTTGTTATGCCTGTGCTTGAATAAGAAGATTTCTGATAATCCTCTGCCTCCCCTTATACACTTGAGTATATGCAGGGCATCTTCACTCAGCAGCAGTGCAGTGGATCCTCTCTGTCATGCTGCCACATACACACAGCTGAGAGTCACACACACACCTCACTAATCACACTAATGGGCAGCTCAGGCATTGAAAAGAGGTTTCAGTGGAAGCGTTTTGACTAAATTGCACTGCATTCCCTCCAAAAAAAACCTCTAAAGAGCTCATGTAAGCTCAATACCACATAAGAGGGCCTGCTCACATCACTCAAAGAGCCGACTCCACGAACGACATATGACTCAAAGAGCCGAGTCCTCCGCGAACGACACATCACTCAAAGAGCCGACTCCTCCGTAAATGACACCTCACTCAAAGAGCCGACTCCTCCGTAAATGACACCTCACTCAAAGAGCCGACTCCTCCGTAAACGACACATCACTCAAAGAGCCGACTCCTCCGCAAACGACACCTCACTCAAAGAGCCGACTCCTCCGTAAACGACACATCACAAGTGTCAACGGTTCCAGCTGACCGCTGGAATAAAGATTTGGGTGATAAACGTTACTGGTGCTCCTGGTCACTTACATTTAGATTTCCTAGAACAAGAATGTGAAAAAAAAACATAAAGTATAATAATAAAAAGAGACGTAATAAAGCAGTTTAGTGACGGCGGCTCCGCCTACCTCCTGTAGTCACGTGACCGTCAGTCACCGCTGTTGTGAAGTTTGTGGAAGTTAGCGAAACCTGCTTCAGCTTCTTGTTCCAGTAAAACTACTATCCTGTGTCTTTGTTTGAAAAGAAATCAATCGCGGAAATGTCTTTCGTGATCTCGATAAGCGTAATGACCGTGTTTTGGGGCATTGTTGGAGGACTGGTGCCGTGGTTTATTCCTAAAGGACCGAATCGAGGGTGAGTTGATTTTAGCATCGGTGCTAATAAACTTGTTTTGGAACTAGAAATGTAAGTTATAAACAAGTTATTGTATTTCATTTGAACATGTGTCATGTATAATGAATTACTTAGGCACTTGATAACTTATCTGAAAATACTGGACATATTGTTATCCGCTTAAACCTAATTCTTAACAGCAAAGTTAGCAACCAGCTCAAGGGGGTGACAGTCACGTGACGACGTTTCACTATTTTACACATTCTGCCTGGTAGTTCATAAGTGCTCTAGTAAAGCAGTAGCAATAAATCTGTAACTATGTTAAGAATTTAGCTGGTTGTGGATGTTATTAACTAATCCTTTAAATAATTCATGCTGAGAACGAATGTTAAAAAAAGTGGAAACTGGCTGTAGGGAAAGATTAATCATCAGCCTCCTTCCTTATAAAGCACCAGCTATACATCAGGAATCACGTGACAGTCAAATGACCTGAGAAATCAGCTTCAGCATGGCTTTCTAGTAAATGTTTGAATTAAAAAGTGATCATTTTCATTTCTTACTTTTTTTTTTGGACCACAGAGTTATCGTGGTCATGCTGGTGCTAACTGCAGTTTGCTGCTACCTGTTGTGAGTATAATTTTCAGTAATACTACTTCTACTACAACTACTACTACAGCTAGTAATAACATCCATATGAATAATATCCATATGAATGGGATGTTGTAAAGCCTTTCCCCTTAAACCACTATGTAGTTTTCACAGAATTATAAAGGTCCTCTTTCTTTATGTTCATGGTTGGCTGAAAGTCAGACATAGCCTTTGGGTAATGGCCTTTCCATTAGTATTGATTACACAAAAAAGCACAGGCATGTCAATACAGCAGTCACAGAAAACTGACTGTTCACCACAGGACAGGAATTGCTTTATGGTTCTGTATGAAACCTGTATGAAAAGGACTTATGTAGTGGATGATGATGATAATAATAATAATAATAATAATAATAATAATATTTAATTGTATGGCACTTTGAGTCCAAAGTTTAAAAATATTATTTAAGTATTTATAATGAAGCACATTATAGAAATAATCTACAATCATTAATTGTTAATAACAATACTAATGATTATTTGTATAGCAGATTAAACAGTTCAAAATAATTTACATAAAAATTATTATTTATGATAGGGCACGTTAATGAAATAATTATAAATATGAAATGGCAGTAAGCGTCCGTGAAATGAAATCATCTAAAATCATAAATGAAGTAACTACAATGCAAAATATAAAACTTACATCATGAGATATAGTAAAATAAAAAGACCCCAAACCTACAAATAGTACATTTTTAATGGGGATTTAAGCTCTATATTATCCTCTACAAACCAAAAACAACTTCTGGTTGCACTGCAAGTGAACTTTGGGATTAACAGTAGAAATGCTTCAGGTGATCAGTGTAATGTGTGAAGACAAACCATTTAGAGCTTTAAGTGTGGTAAGCAGAAATACTTACACCCCATTGAATGAAGATGAAGTGGAATGTTTTCTATAATTACAGTAACCACATGGGGGCAGCACATACACTTTACACCCTGGTTCCTCATCAGTGGGTTTTTCCAGATTAACACAATTTATCAGCAGACACTTTTACACACACTTTTGTGAGGTGTGAGTACTCTGAGCAAGTGTAATATCATACAGGGTGCTTGTAATTTTAAATGATCTGTTGTTGAGGAGGTGATGTATTTGTTTTAACCTCATGCTTGCTTTGTTTAGCTGGCTGATTGCTTTTCTGGCCCAGCTGAACCCGCTGCTTGGGCCGACGCTCAGCAATGACACAATATGGTACCTCTATTATCACTGGGGATAATTTATAATCGTAGTCTCCTTGTCTGTCAGGTAAGCATGCAATCACAGGTTTCAGGTTACAGTAATAACCGGTCTGAATTGAATTGTCTAAATAAACAGTTAACACTCATGTCTTCAAATTTCTCTCTGCAGATGCGTGTATATGGCCAAAGGTTCACTTCACTTTCTCACAAAGGGAAGAAGGAATCCATACGGTGCCTGTGTGTGTAGTAAGATGCAATGTATAGATTTGCTTGGTCATCTTTTGAAGAAAATAATGAACAAACTGAACATGATGTGTACTTTGTTTTGTATTTCTGTGCATTGCCAAAACCATGTCCTTGTATTTGAAGTATTTACTAATGCATTTCCTTGTCCTTTTGTAATAATGTAACTAAAAACATGGAATAAAAATCTCTAGACGATGTAATTTATTTCAGTTTTTTCCAGCAGAGCTCATTTAAAATTTTACTTGTTTACTTGGGTTAAGAGTATGAAATGTTTTAAAGGTCAAACACAGAAATTGTTCTTTAATGCAGTAAGTAGATATCTAGAGTAACTGTGTAGGACAACCTGAGGTTCTAAAATGACCAGACCTGTTACATTCACAATAGTGATGGACAATATGACAAAAATGTCATATTATGACACTTTGACATTTCCATGATACATGTTATGTGTCCCGACGTATAGGTTTGGTAACAAACTGCGAGCAAAAAAAGAGTTGCTTTAAAAAAAGTCTGTTAAAACTGGATTCAATGGTACTTTTAATTCTTATTTTGTAAAATTTTGCAGTTCAAAAGATTCACTACAAAATTTATCATCAAATCAGCTGCTTCCAAAGTAACTGTTAAAAGATTAAAAGAAGTCTGTTGTGATACTGCAATGTCTTGTGACATGTAGTAATGTGACACATAGATTATCATCATATTGTCCAGCCCTACATCAAAATCTAATGTTTACAGTCATAGACATCTAACTCGAAACACACTATTTTTTCTGCACTAGATGCCAGACAGCAGGAAGCCTCAGAGACCTGCTCATCATAAAGTGTCTTTAGGGATTCTGGGCCGGGAGCGTGTACAGTCGCACTCTTCTTTTTGCACACGTCCACTCGAGGGGCTGCCACTGGGCATCTGCCTTTTGGCTTGGCACACAGGGCAGCAGGCTGTAAGGCCTTTCTGCCTGCAAGAGGTGCAGGATAAGACAAGCTGGCAGCAGAAATCAGTAGAGCAGAGCTGATACTGGTCCCATGGACTCCCACAGTACCTACAATCTGTAGAAAAATGAGATACATAGGAACAGATGGGCTACGGTCAGTAATTGTAGAACGAAAAAGTGCACCTTTGGCCGTGAGTGTAGATACAAGGTCAGCGTTCCTAATAAAGTAGGAACACAGTGTATGTGTAAGGAAAAGATCCAGTTTGCACTCGTTATGCACTACCTGAGATGATGTCGCTGTTGAATGAGACTGAATAACGCTCATCAAACACAAACAGCTTGCCCCGGTAGAAACCATCAGGAAACTGCTCCAGATACTTATGAATGCCTCCCTTCAGCTGGTACACTTCTTTACATACGTTCTGCACAATCACACCTCAATTATTAACTGAGAACGAGAACACCCGCAGATCTTATACTGGATCTTTTCATTAAAACTCACTTTTGAACGGAGATATGCTGACCCTCGTTCGCACCGTATGCCCCCAGTGCAGTACATCAGCACCTTCTTATTGCGGAACAGGTCCAGGTTCTTGTCCACGTAGTCAGGGAAGTAGCTGAATTTGCGGATATCCGGTGCCAAACAATTTTTAAACTGACCCTAAAAAATGAATTCATGATTGACTCTGACTCTTCTCATGTCATATAACAACTTTTCTTATATTGACGTAAATTATCTCACTAAAGAGGCTTACTATTTTACTCTCATAGAAGTTTCTACAGTCCAGCAGAATTGTATCACTGTTCGAGGAACCATCTTTGAGCAGAGATTGCACCTCCCTGTGGAATTCCTCAGGCTCCAAATGTGTTCCTGTATGGGAAAGATCACCACTCAACATCCGCTACTATATAAGGGTGCTGTGCAAAAATATTCACCCCCTTGATATTTTCCACATTTTGTAATGTTAAAATATATATTTTGCAACTTCAGATTTTAGTAAATCAAATGGTAATAATCTCAATTATGTTAAATTCAATTCCGAGTTGTAACACAACAAAATGTGGAAAAGTTCAAAGGGGGTGAAAACTTATGCAAGCCACCATGCATCAAGTCATGTAAAAATGAAACTTGATTCTTCTGTACCTGCTAATCTGTAAGAGATTATATCTGGATCCACACCCATTGGGACGATTTCTTTATACACTCCAACCTTAAGATCAGGAAAGCACTCTGCACCACCTTCACTAGTCTGAAGATGAATCAAAAACATTTCGGTTTAAAAATACAACCAGCCATTTTGTATAAAAATGAGAATAAGAATTTCTGTCTATTTACCTTGAAATCTTCCTCTTGCATTACTTGGAAAATGGGATGTGCCAGCATTGCCTTGATGTAAAGGCTTGTGGCTGTTTTGGTTCCACCAACTGTTCCATTGATGCCCTCTGTGGCCACACGTACCTGCACGAGAACAAAATGCAGTGCAGTGAAAGACATACCACAACAATACCTAAAATAAGAAAAGCACCGTGTTTACCTTGCCGGTGAGGTGAAGCTTTGAACACAGCTCATTCTGCCAGTCACAAATGAACCTGGGCTCTTTTATCTGACAATAGCAGTAATACAAGATGACTTCACCTGGACCTCTGCAAGCCATCACACAGACACATCATAAGCATGTAGGCACAAACAGACAGCAATGACCAAGCTGTGCAGAATAAAACCTACTTGCTAAGCTCGTCCTCGGAAAAGTGGCTTGTATCAGGCATCCAGGAGGAAGCGTCTTTTGTCTGACAGTCATTCGGATGGTCGTGTACAGACCCATCGGCGTTGGCTTGCTTCAGCATCTGATCCAGAGCTTCACTGGTGAGCTCATCAATCTCATTCGCATGGACAATGGAAACATGTTTGTGGATGGATGAGGGGTCTGAGAATGCCTCGTCACAGCAGTGCCAAAGTGATAAGGTGTTTAGGTTAGATGTCGGGATCCTCTTAGACGCCGCAAATGTTGCAAAGGTCTACAAATAAGAGAAAAGTTAAATAATGACACAATTATACATATTATTATCAGGAGTACCTCAAGGCAAGTCAGAGTTTATTTATCTTTTGCACCATATATTCAAGACATATATTTGTTTGGAATGCTTGTGGTGAGGCTCGGGATCCAAGAGGCCAAGGGTAACTTTCACCATGATGCTACCACCAGCAGGCTTCACTGTAAAGATGGTGTTCTCAGGGTGATGAACAGTGTTGGGCTTCCATAGCTCTTTGTGCAAAAGCCAAAATAGTTTCAGTTTGGTGTCTTCTGACCAGAGAAACACATGTTTTCTGATTCTCCAACATTTGGCCAAATTTGTCAGTCTTCTATAAAGCCCAGGTTTGTGGTGTGTCTGGGCTATGGTTGTCCTGTGAACAGCTTCTCACAACTGTGCTGTGGATCTCTCCAGCTTCTTCGGAGTTACTCTTCCTTGCCTGGTCACTTACTTTTTGTGCACAACCTCCTCTAGGTGGAGTTTTGGTTATGTCATTTTCTTTCTATTTTTAATAATGGATTTAACAGTGTTCCACAGGATGTTCAAGGTTTTATTAATTAATTTCAGTTAATTAACTGATTGATCGATGACAAAACCCTGATTGATACTTTTTCCAGAACATTGTCCCAGGCTTGTTTTGAAAGCTTCTTGGTCTTCATGATGCATGAATCATGTATGGAGTCGAATACTTATGCAATCACAACTTTCATGTTTTTATTTGTGAATAATTAATACTACAAAATGTATAAAAATTGAAGAGGTTGAGTACTTAAAGACAAGCCACTCTAAACTGCAAATATGAAACATTAAGACACAAAATATAACAAAACACACAAAAGCAACAACAATCATCCTAGTTGAAACTAATATGATTACCAATAGAATACAATACAATACTTCTTGTTTTCTGTTTACTCAGGACCTTTGAAATCACTTTCATCTTTTCCACTATATAATGGCACCTCTGATTATTACTGACATATAGACATGTACAAGCAATATGACCTACCTTCTTCTTTATATAAGAGTAGCATTTCCGAGTGGTGGGAAACTCTGATTTGTCTTGTTTCTCATGTTTATCGATCGCAGATTTAAGACTCTCGAGGTCCGGATGAGTAAGTACACTTTCTCCTAAATCATCACCGTCCATCATAACGTGACTCAACTGAGCCCAATACGTTTACAGCAGTTAAAAATACATGGTTATAAATGGATGGGCTTATTACGCAGGCTAATTAACTACTACAATATAAAACGCAACACTGTCCTATAGATAAAATTACGTTTTCTTTAATTTCACACGAACCCGTGTTTACTCGTTAAAATGTGTATGCAAACTGCAATGCTGTTTATTTAGAACTTCTCCATGCAGCACGAAAGCCTCTCCGTCGAAGTAAGATGAAGATTAATCCCAAATATCTCAAAGCACCATACATAAGTACACTACCTAGGGTGTTAACAAATACATTTTACACTTTATATAGTGCACTCGAAGTTCCTTAGGTTCCTATTTGAGATCCATCCAAAAGAAGGTCTGCTTTTTACTTCCGGTTAGGAGCCACTTGTACCCCGGATGTGATCCTCGCGAGCCCGACCCCTTTTATTTTCACAGCGGTGGCTAGCTACTGTAGCTATCACTGAGGCGGCTCGCGTTGTGCAAACTTAAACTGGTTAGGCGCCGAGTTTGAAGAAAGACAAAAAGCTCACACAGGAGGTTTGTGTCCGGTTTGAAAAGAGCTAAACTTTGCGGGGGAGATGTCTCGGAGAAGGCATAGCGACGAAAATGATGGTGAGTTGCATGCGTTCCCTCTTACGTTAGCTAACTAGCCTACAGTGTGTATGGCAAGCTTTTGTCTGTTCCCATCCGTATTCCAACACGACCCGCCTGCTGTTATTTCATTGGTTAAGTCGTTCACGCGCAGTCCGCTGATTGGAGAAAAACACCCGGATACGTTCTGTCAGTCAAAGCCCAGACCGCGGCATTTGTCGGAATACGGGTGGGCATAAAAACCAACGGCAATACAATTCTGGTCTGGTTTATTATAATGCCTGAATGAAAATGTTCTCAACCAAAAACTAGTGTGTAATGTTTCAAGGACTTGACAAGTAAAGGCTTTAATTAGTCATTTAAGAGAGATTACGGCGCCCTTTAACTTTCCCCAGAGCAAAACAATTTCAAAAACACGTACGTTGCTCATTCCATCAATGCCCTGATGACCATGTGTTTTTATTACTTAAAAAAAAAAAAAAAAAAAAAGAACTGACTGTAAAGGCGACATTGAATTGGGAGTAATGGAGTCACACTGATTTTAATCAGAACCTTTATTTTTTATTCTGGGCAACACAGAACCCAGCCGTGCCTGCTTTACTGAACTGAGTCGCTCTCTCTCTCTCTCTCTCTCTCTCTCTCTCTCTCACACACACACACACACAAATTGTGTCTTGCTTTACTGAGCCTCTAGATGTTTTCACACACTGTGTCTCTCTCTCTCTCTCTCTCTCTCTCTCTCTCTCTCTCTCTCTCTCTCTCTGTTCTCCTGGTCGGGGGTCACAGTGGTGGTAACAGTCTTAGAAGCTCGGTCCAGACGTCTCAATCCCCAGCCACAGCTATATTTCGTGCTACAAATGACCCATGACCCATACTCAGTTCTGTTAAAGTGGACCTGAAGGAGAACTATCTGTAATTGACCTCAGTGCTTTTGGTGTTCATAATACAACTCAAAAGGGGACTCGATTCTCCTTCTGGACAGTTTGTCCATTGATGAGCTCTGACCACAGCTTCTTTACAGCTCAGCTCCCAGTGTAACACTGGCCAATGTCGGTCAGAATGGTTATTTTACATGATGCGATCGTTTGACCATGGATGGAAAAAATAGAGAGAGCAAAAACAGGAATGATGTGAAATATCAGAAGCCTCTGGAAACAAAGAGAGCAGTGAGGAGAGGGATTTGCTGCAGAACCATCAAAAACAACTTCATGCTGTAGGATTGCGTGTGACTGTCATGTTAGAGGGTGGTGAAGACAAAATACATGCATGTGTGCACTATGTACATTACGTATTAGACATTATATCGTTTCTGTCACCGCTATTATTATTATTATTATTATTGCTGCTGCCGCCGCCTAATTACTGAAGTTCAGTAATGTGATTGCTAGTGCCGCAATGCCTCTATTAGCCTGTGTTAATCTTCCCTGTTGCTACTTAACACTGACCTCCTGGCAGCCATTAGAGTATTTCTTTATTTATTTATTTTTTCACTGGGTTTTCACTACCTGTGAGGTGACAGAAAACTGCAGTTAAGTATGGACAGCAAGATCTTTAGCCATGGAGTGGACACAAATCAATTTGTCCACAAAATGAACATCTCTAGAGGTGGTCTGAGTACGATTCACTTGTGGGTTTTAGAGGGATCTGAATTCATGCCCAAAAATCTGCTGAGTCGTTGATCCGAAACAATTTGGAATGCTAACAACAGACAAAGTGTGAAAACACACTCAGTCATGCTTGCTTTACTGAGCCTATAATGTTGCCCTAGTATGTGTTTAACTTTAGCTTGAATGTCCTGACAAACAGGTAAAGTTATATTTATAGTTTGGTCTTCTGTCCTGGGTTCTTATTTTGAACTGTAACACAAACTGGTTTTTCTCTTGTACACTAGGTGGACAGCCTCACAAAAGGAGGAGGACGTCTGAGCCGATTGAAATTGAGGATCGACTGGAGTCACTGATATGCAGAGTTGGAGAAAAAGTACTATACCATGAAACTTTTTCACCTTAATACAAATTTAGTCAGAGGGGCTGAATATGCACCTTAAAATGTGTCCATATCTTCAGTAATGTTATTCAAGCTTGCAGATGTGGTTTAAGACACATTATGACTAATTGTAATTTATAAAAATGACCAAAACTTTCCTGTGTGGAACTGAAAGCTGTAGCTTTATGGGTGCAGCCGTCTTGGAATCACATCTGGAATATTCTTTCCTCTTGGCATGCAATTTTCCATCACTCCGGCCTGGGTGCACATGTATGTGGGGTTTTACAGTAAACACCTGGCATCCGGGGAAAGAAGCTGCCGCTCGTCTGTTTGAGTTAACCTGTAGACACTGGAAAAGTTTGCACATTTTCTCATTAATTACTCTAACATCACTGGGAATAGAATATTTGTTTCTTCAGTGGAAGAATTGATTTTATTTAACTATAATATACAAATAAAGGACAGTTCTATAATTTATAATAAGTAGATAAAATCGATTGTGGCTCTCACAAAAATTTTGATGCTGGTTATGGTCCTGATCTCTTGGGGCTTAAAGTTTTGAAGAAATATTTTTACTGGAAAATAATGCATTTGAAAATATAACTGCACTTTTAACGTGAAATTGTAAATTCAGGCTATATCTGCTATTTTACAGTATAGTTTTTTTTTTTTTTTAAAAAAGAAAGGTTATGTAGCTTTACATTAGCTGCTTACCCCCATTGTTTTTTTTTTTTTGTTTTTTTTTTAAATTTTGCACTGGAATAAAGTGGAAGTTTTTTTCTTTACCAATTGCTGTAATATATCCAACTTGGATTGAAATTATAATTAATACACTCTGCTGACTGCTCTTTCCTTTTTGTTTCTTTTATTCCAGAGTACTTCATCTTTGGAGAGTAATTTAGAAGGCCTTGCAGGTGTCCTGGAAGCAGATCTCCCTAATTACAAAAACAAAATCCTGCGAATCTTATGTGCTGTGTAAGTCGTTCATGGTGTAACTGACATCTCTTTATTGTCAACGTTTCGTTTCAATGGCAAGCATAAAATGCCTATAAATATTGTGTGTTTTGGCAGTGCACGGCTGTTACCAGAGAAGCTAACCGTCTACACAACACTGGTTGGTCTGTTAAATGCAAGGAACTACAACTTTGGTGGGGAATTTGTTGAGGCCATGATCAGGCAGCTGAAGGAGACCCTGAAGTCAAACCTTTACTCTGAAGCTGTTTACCTGGTAAGGAGTATGTACAAGTAAGAAATTGAAATTGGTTTATTTTGTTGTTTGAATTACATCTAACCTGCATCTCTGCCTCCATAGGTGCGTTTCTTAAGCGACTTGGTGAACTGCCATGTCATTGCAGCTCCGTCTATGGTTGCCATGTTCGAGAACTTTGTCAGTGTCACACAGGAGGAGGACATACCGCAGGTCAGGGTTTCAGAAATATTTCGAAGACTTCACTATTGCTCAGTCTATACATGAGAAAACTCCAGTATAACTTTATTGACGATGGTCAGTGTAATGACCCTGAGCTAATATTTTGCAGGTGCGCTCTGACTGGTACGTGTATGCTGTTCTGTCCTGCATGCCCTGGGTTGGGAAAGAGCTCTATGAGAAGAAGGATGTGGAAATGGATCACCTCCTAAATCAGATCGATAGCTATCTGAAGTATGTCATTATCCTTTTTTTTTTTCTTTCTAAAAGCAGATAAAAATGAAACAAAGAAATGAAATTATGTGCCGGGTGTAATGTGTGTGTGTGTGTGTGTGTGTGTGTGTGTGTGTATGTTGTTTTTTTTTATATATATATTTATTTATTTAATTTTTTATTTATTCTTTTAATGCAAACTCTGTATTTTTAGGAGGCGGCAGAAGACCCATGTGGCCATGCTGCAGGTGTGGACAGCAGAGAAGCCCCATCCCCAGGAAGAGGTGAAACTCATGCTCCATTATCCTAGCACAGACTGGCCTTCAGTTAGTTCTGCCTGAGGAGATATTAATCTATAAACGCTAAACACTGCAGATGAGGTATTGTAGTAAGCTTCATAAGAGCAATGTAATAAAAGTACACAAGTTGTAAGGGTGTGGGAAATCTATTTGGTTGCATATCACAAATCTGATGTGATTTAGTTCACCACACTGAAAGGCAATTTATTTTGATAGATAGATAGATGGATGGATAGATGAATAGATCTATCCATAGATCAATAAATTAACATTGTCATAACAAAAAAGGGTTAGTAACATTCTTCCATGAGCATTTTACTGCCCAGGCATTACCACACAAACTCTAACCAAGCAAACTAAGTGGCTACTGTTTGGTATATTATTTCTAATTAAAAACAGGAGATTGACTTAGTTTTATCAGAAAGTAGCAAAAATCACAAAAAATATTGCAGTGTCATGATCTTTAGATTTGCTAAAGTTTTCTAACAACAAAAACCACTACTGACACATTTAAAGAAGTCTGTTATATACAGTATATCATACACACATATAGTACTGTGCAAAAGGCACCCTTATTTATTTATTTATTATTTTTGTTTGAGAAATGTATTTTATAATCTCCTTTCCTGTGCCCTTAGGAAATCTAATTTTATGTTTCCAAATACTCATTCTTCAAACAAATAAAATTTTGTGTATGTCGTTAAATAAAGTAATCTATTAAATAATAAACCACTCCTCGGATTAAAAATCATCAGAACAAAACAAGAAACAGAACAAAGAATCTTCGGTTTGATAAGCAGGGAGGTGATGAGGGTTAGGAGTGAGTCTCTGTTAATAATTTCCGTTTAACTTGTATTGCATCTTCACAGTGTGCAGAAAGCCTTCACAAATGGAAGGACAAAATTTACTGTAGAGAATAAATTAGCATAAAATCACTTTGCTGAATATAATTTTACTTATCTCCAAATATCTTCTAATCTTGTCCTTTCCTGTCCCCTTGTAGTATCTGGACTGTCTGTGGGCTCAGGTGCAGAAGCTGAAGAAGGATCGCTGGCAGGAGCGTCACATCCTGAGGCCGTACATCGCCTTTGACAGTGTGCTGTGTGAGGCTCTGCAGCACAACCTGCCCCCTTTCACTCCTCCAGCTCACTCTGATGATGCGGTTTACCCCATGCCCCGCGTCGTCTTCCGCATGTTCGACTACACCGATGCTCCTGAGGTACAGAGTCTTATCCATCCAACATGAGAAATACCAGCAGCGCTTGCACGCTTCTTACGTGTGGAAAAGCCTTTCATCTTTTTCCACCTACTCATGTAAATAAGAAGAGAAGCTTTAAATATTGAATGTCATTTAAATCTTGTTTCACACAGTCAAAGTCAGCTCATGTCCTATTTATTTGAGTTCTCCAAACATCTGCATTTTCTTTACGCCTTCTTTACACTTTGATAGTTTTTCATTTTATGCTTTTTTTTTTTTGTTTTTTTAATGTGTGTGGGTTGGGCCTGTATGTAGTGACTTTCTCAGAGGAAGGCTGACTCTTTAATACCTGCTCACACTTAGACCTGGTCATGTAAGGGCTGTTATCACTGCAAATTGTACAAGAACTATTGGCACTCTAAAACTGTAGCTCTGCTTTTCCTTTTGATTTTTAGTACTTGCTCATGATAAGTGTCTAATGTCATGTGAAACCCAATCTGTTGCCATATCAGCCCTTTACCTCTGTAAGTGTGTTGCATGTGTTGTCTGATTGATGGTGCGTTTTGCCCTCAGGGCCCTGTCATGCCTGGCAGTCACTCTGTGGAGAGGTTTGTGATTGAAGAGAACCTGCACTGCATCATCAAATCTCACTGGAGAGAAAGGAAGACGTGGTGAGCCCTAAATAGCCCCAGCTGCCCCTTAAAGCAGTCATGTTGGCATTATTCTTGTTACATGGGCTTGTTTATGTCTATATTGCCATTAACTAGCTTATTATTATTTTTCTTATCTCTCATGCCTGTTTCAGTGCTGCACAGTTGCTGAGCTATCCTGGCAAAAGCAAGATTCCTCTAAACTACCACATTGTTGAGGTAAACTATAAAATAAGTGTAAACATTTTATTAGTTACTTAATCCTGCCTAAATAGTATATACTCTAACCAAGCTCCTTAGTGTTAAGGACACATCCTATGTGAATCTGTATGTTCCAGACATGTTCAGTAGTATTATATGACAGTGATTTTGTGCTAAATCACACTGTTAAAGTTGTAATGTCCTCCTCTAGGTGATCTTTGGTGAGCTCTTCCAGCTACCCTCTCCTCCCCACATTGACGTCATGTACACTGCATTACTGATTGAGCTCTGCAAGCTGCAGCCTGGGTCGTTACCTCAAGTTGTATCTTTTCCTGCTGCTAGAATGCTGTTGTGTCTTGTAGTTCAAGGATTTCTCTGGATTATTGAGTACATGCATTGGCAGGGTAGTGTTGGGGGCTTGTGAAAGGTTTGGAAGGATTGATGTTCCTGTAGGTGGTGGTTGGAGGATAGTAGCTTATTTGAAAACTTGGAAAAATATTAAGTAATTGGGATAGGAGGAGTTCATTACTATTAAGAAAAGAGTTATGCTGATATGACCTTTAAGTTTCTTGTTATAACAATGTTGCTATGCAGCTAATTTGCATATGTGGTTAGAATATGGTTAACTTGACTTGCTATAATTTACCACAGTGCCTTGTAAAGATGATCCAAGAAGAAAGAGAAAGAGGAAGGAAGAGTGAAAACTTTTCCCAAGTTGCATAATACTGTCATATTATATACTGCAGTCTGTTTTCAACTATATAGAATTGCAACTTAACCTAAACTTGCTCTAAGCTTGCACAAGCCACAGAGATGATGTACATGAGACTGGACACCATGAACACAACATGCGCAGACCGGTGAGTGTGTGAGCCTCTGTCTTTCGTTCAGTCAAAACACAGACATGCTGAGCTTGCACCACTTGAAAAATTAATAATGGTTTTCATACTATTAATATATTAAAAAAACTTGTAAATGGTATTTTGTCTTCTCTGGTGTATACTGTGTTGTTCAATTCAAACCATGTCTAGATGATTTATTAAAAAAAAAATGAAAAGCCAGTAAATACAATTTGAGCTGGTGGAGTATCATGATATTGGCCAGTTCCCCTTAATATGTTTTTTTTTTTTTTTAAACATTCAACATACAATTGAGAATTGTTTGTTTTACATCTTAGTTTTAACTTATTTCTTTGTTTTAGATTCATCAACTGGTTCTCTCATCATCTGAGCAATTTTCAGTTCAGATGGAGCTGGGACGACTGGTGAGATCTATTTTACATCTACATACATTATTCATCCACTCTCTCTCAAGCTGTAGCAGCCAGACAACCAGCTTCATGGACGCTTTCTGGTCCATATTCGTTAGTGTTCTTTGACCCTAACTCATGATACTGATGCGATGCTGTCAGTAACAGCTCACTGTTAAATGCCACACGAGAGATTTGCTGATGGAAGCGGATAAAAAAAGTAAAGGAGGCGGTTGGCGAGGATTACTTACAATATCACAGCACTACAACTACAACATGTAGTGTAAATATCTATCACTGCATGTCAGGTGCAGGTTTTAACATATAGGAGACTGATTGATTGGTGATAGTCAGCAGTTAAAAATATTGATTTTAGTCATAACTAGTACATTGGCAATCATTGCATATGTGTGTGTACGTACATACACACACACACACACACATATATATATATATATATATATATATATATATATATATATATATATATATACACATTCATACATACACACACACATATATATATATATATAGTTAAGCTCAGCATCACAAGCAGGGTTCCTGAAGTGGACTCACTCTGATCTCCAATCATTAATTATCTAATATATCTCCTCTTAATTCAGCTACTTACTTTCCATTAATTGTGATTTATTGACTGAGATTGATTTGCACTAAACATTGCTCCATTATTAAGACTGGAGGTTGGTGTGGTGGGCGGGGCCGGTGACGTGGATTTCCGGAGGCGAGGAGCTGGTGTTGTGCAGCCGCACGTGCGTCCTGAGCGCAGAGACATCGCCGCAGGCAGAGCGGTGTGGCGAGAGCCGCCTGCAAATCAGAGCATGAGTGTCAGTATAACCTGAAAAGACAAGCTGTCAGCTCTCGCTTTCCTCTGGACTGCTTTTGAGCCGCTACACCTTGCGTGCCGACGCCTTTGGTTTGTAATGAATAATATTTTTTCAGGTTTTGGATGACCTTCTGTTTCTCCCCAATGCGAAGCGTGGTGCATGATGGTCCCTGGAAGAGCGTTACTTAGCTGCTAGCTAGCTGAGCGCTGAGCAGTGCAGTGAGGTACAGCTGGAGAAGAGACAGGCAGCTGCTTGCTGGTCTTTGATGATCGGATCGACGCTGATGTAAGCCGACACTTGTTTTTAGTTGGCTTGGATCATGGTGGAGCTGACATGTCTCACTGCTTATTGGCCTCTCATCAGATTCCTGCTTCCTCTGGCTATTACCAACATAGCCATCGATTTTGGGGAACAGGTAAGAAAACAAGAATCACCGAATAAGCAATCTCTTATCATCTCTGTCTAGTCACAAGGTGTGCTTGGTGAATTGTAGTAGAACTGCTTAATGTGCTGTTATTGAACGCAGCACGGCTTGAACAGGCTGAATTCTTCTTTCACGCGCATCTTTTAACATGAGTGCACACTACTGATGTTACATACAAACTCTAATGTATAGTGCAGAGGAACTGCAAACACAAAAAGAAAAATTATTAAAGCATGGCAGTAAGTGTGAACCATATTCCCATCATCCTCCGTTTCCATGGGAACATTATCCCACTGATGATGATGATGATGACTGTTATTATTATTGTAGCGACTCATTTAAATGGCATCTGTTAAAATTCTCAGTTCTACTTTGGTTTAAAGTGCAGAAGCTCGTGACAGTAGCCACAAACAAAAGTAAGTGGAGAGGTTTTCACACTTGATCATGTTACAGGTTGCTATCTGGTGAATTTTTAGAGTAACCCTGTAATAGGCAGTCCACCACGTAAAGACGTACAGCATACAGTCTAGTGTTTGATACTGCAAATGTTTCTGTTGCCATCGTCACAGTTTGTGAAGTGCACACAAAGTCACCGTGGTGCACACGCATTTCTAAAGAAGGAACGTTATCCACACCCCTTTCCCTCTGCCAATATTTGCAACATATTTTACAATAGAAATGGTTCTGTACATCAGGGACACTCTGTCTGCACTTACAGTTTGCCTTTGTTTGCAGAAGTTTAATCGATTTAATTCTATGCTCTTTGGTGTAAAAAACAGAGCATGGCAACCCTGTCACTAACTGTCCTGTCTGCTGCTCCTTGTACACTGAAAATGTTAATAGAGCAAGCATGAGACAGCGTGATTCCTGCCCCAGTTGAAAAGCCGATATACACTGATCAGACATAGCCTTAAAACCACCTGCCTAATATTGTGTAGGTCCCCCTTGTGCCACCAAAACAGCTCTGACCCATCGAGGCATGGACTCCACAAGACGTCTGAAGGTGTGCTGTGGTATCTGGCACCAAGACTTTAGCAGCAGATCCTTTAAGTCCTGTAAGTTGCGAGGTGGGGCCTCCATGGATTGGACTTGTTTGCCACGCACCTGGCCGTTCACATGACGTAAAAGAAATCGTGATTCATCAGACCAGGCCACTTTCTTCCATTGCTCCATGGTCCAGTTCTGATGCTCACGTGCCCATTGTAGTGGCTTTCAGTGGTGAACAGGGGTCAGCATGGGCACTCTGACCAATCTGTGGCTACGCAGCTCCATACACAGCAAGCTGCAATGTACTGTGTGTTCTGATGCCTTTCTATTATAGCCAGCAGCCAGCATGAACTTTTTGAGCAAAGCTACAGTAGCTTTTCTGTGGGACTGGACCAGACGGGCTAGCCTTCGCTCCTCACACGCATTAATGAGTCTTGGCAGCCTATGACCCTGTCGCTGGTTCACCGGGTGTCTTTCCTTGGACCACTTTTGGTAGGTACTAACCACTGCGTACCGGGAACACCCCACAAGACCTGCTGTTTTGGAGATGTTCTGACCCAGTTGTCTAGCCATCACAATTTGGCCCAAAGTCACTCAGATCCTTATGCTTGCCCATTTTTTCTGCTTCCAACACATCACCTTTGAGAACTGACTGTTCACTTGCTGCCTAATTTATCACACTCCTTGACCAGTGCCTTTGTAACGAGATAATCAATGTTATTCCCTTCACCTGTCAGTGGTTTTAATGTTATGGCTGATCGGTGCTTAAACATGTGACAAAATACTGAGGCAGATGATCATACCTATTAATCAAGACTCTCTTGAAAGTTTTACAGAATGATTTACTTTTTTTTTTTTCTTCGGATATTTGCTTCAATTTAATGTAAATCCTGTAATTATCACCAAAACCTCCTTTAATTTAGAGCCGTCACAGACCTCTATTTCATGGAAATAGTTTTCTCCATTTGGCCCTAAAGGTCTTTTTCCTGTTGTCTTTATTTTTGCACATTCTGCACCTTATTTAGCTTATTTTTCAGCTTAAGCGTGTAGGGGCTTAGCCAGCAGCTGGTCTAGTGTCTAGTGGGAGGGGAAAAAAAAAACTTAACCAAACAGGCTATAGGGCTCTTGGCACTGAAAGCGCTAACTGCTAGTCTGCAGACTTTAATGGAACAGTGGCTTGGTAACTGCTGATTTTTCAGAACCTGCAGGTCCAAAGTTAACGCCTGATCATAACCAAGCATGAATTAATCACACTTTTTTTTTTTTAAAGCATTTAAGAATTTCAGAGCTAAAACATCTAAACAGTTTGGTCAGTCCCTATTTTTTTGTAGTGCACGTGGGCTTGTTTACAGTGAGGTGGACTGTAGTCTAACTCAATGTTATGCTCACTACTATTTCTGTGCAAGGGACAGAGAGTTCTTGTGTGTGTGTCTGTGGTGTGTGTGTTTATTTTTAGAAGCTCCCACTCAGACAGGTAGATATTTGATAGAGGAACCTGACAGAGAATCGAGTCAGGGCATTACATGTTTTTATATAGTGAACTGTACACGTCGTAGACTCGCGTCGAACAGCGTCACTCGAGTACCTCAGTGTGTCCCAACATGCGTCCCTTGTTAATGAACATGGCCTTTCTTTGTCCCCTGCGCTTCATATCTGACCAACTGCTCTCTCCCACATGAAAATTAAAAACCGCCTACTCCTGAGAATCATTTTGTTCAGTCTCACATGATCTCATTTTCCAAAACACATCTCTAACCCATTTTAGAATATGGAATAAAAGTTCCTTTAGGGATATCTCTGCCCACATTTACAGCTTATTTGTGTCACGGTGCTGTCTCAGTGTTGTAAGGTTCTGTGATGGTGACCAGGTTTTAAGTGACCAGCTGTTAAAGCACACCAGTCGGGCTCTCAATCACCCGTCATTTGCTGAGCTGTATGCTTGGCTCAGTATTCTGCCTCCCTTGGAAATTCCTTTGCATAAAAGCATCATGGAATGGGCAAATTAAATGAAGGTCAAAACTGACAGATTGTGTTTGCGTCTCATCTGTGTCTTTGGCAGGCTCTGAACAGAGGTATCGCGTCAGTAAAAGAGGACCGTGTGGAGATGCTGGCCAGCTACGGTTTGGCCTACTCTCTTATGAAGTTCTTCACCGGGCCCATGAGTGACTTTAAGAGTGTTGGGCTGGTGCTGGTCCACAGCAAGAAGGACAGAAAGAAAGCAGTGCTATGTATGGTTGTGGCTGGTGTTATAGCCATGATCCTCCATGTTCTCATTGGTATGTGTGTTTTTGGGGATTTTTTTTTTTTTTTGCAGGTATTTGATTGCATTGTTCAAAAGTCCTCTGCTGCTGTCCCAGTGTCACATATTGATTTCACTTACGCACCAGTGTTCCACCATGGAACATATCTGCAATGGTAATAAAACTGGTGTGATTCTTCACATAGAAAATGATACTAGATGACATTAGAACCTGCTTTGTGATAGGTGTTAAGCAAGGTACAGTGCTGGAATTCGAAGCATCTAAATAGCTTCTGCTTGTCTATTTTTACTTTCATTTGATGTAAACATGATTGACAATGCAACACACAGTGGGTCCATGGCTTATAAATCCATTACAAATGTGTTATTTTGTGACAGCGTACACAGATCTAGGATATTACATCATCGACAAACTCCACCATGTGGACGAATCTGTTGGCAACAAGACGCGAAAGGCGTTTCTATACCTTGCACTGTTCCCTTTGCTGGATGCCATGGTGAGTCTGAAGTACCTACAGTTCCCTAACTGACCTTTTTAATTGATTTGGCGATTGGCGTAATTTAAAAACCAGAGCATGGTAGATTTTATAGAACTGTAATCTTATCATTAACTGTACCAACATAGCCTGTTTATTTAGGCTCCGTAGTGGTGTAGACCCCGGCGTTTCCTATCAGACTTGTACAAATATAGCGTTCATATAAAGAACACAGTGACGATATTAACAACGTCTTCGCTCTTAGCTTTCAGAGTAACAATTTATCTATCCACATATGAAATTTGTGCTTTTTCATCTGATTGTTGTGAGCACTCAATAACTGAACAGACGTGTCGTCTCGGGACTTGTTTATAGCCTGCCGGAACTCCCGATGTAACGTGGGACATCGCTAACCAAATATTTATACCATAAAAAAAAATAATAATCATGTTCCAACAAGGCAACAATAAAATACAGCTGATGCATAGAAACAAGGGTTATATCATAGTTTGGTTAGTTTATTTAGTAAAAGTAAACTGTCACTGGTGTGCAGTGCTTACATTTTGGGAAATTACCCTTTTTTGTCTGGTTAACTCATTTTATGTTTGAAACACCAGCCCCTGGATAAATCAGATCATATCATGCTGACCAAAAGCACACCTCTTGAAAGAGGTGTTAATGTGAAAGACGCTTAATGTGACATGCTTACCAGCAGCCGATGTAGTACCACTGCGACCAAAGTCACCTGAAGGAAAAGGTATAGAAAAGGCCCTGGCAGGAGAAATGCTTTAATAAAGTCTCAGAATGTGACCGCTGCTACAATACTCGTCAAAGAGCAGCCAACAGGAGGATGATGCCAAACTCGTGGAACAGCTATAAATATGGTAGTGTCAGATCCTGGATCATGAGCGGGTGGTAGCAGATCTATCATTCCAGCATCTTTATTGTATAATCTGACATGGAGAAGACATTACTGCACAGCCTGTTATAGAATTCGACCAAGATTTTATGGGGATCATCTCGTACAGTGTGACAAGCAGTACTCTTCAGAGACTGCCGAAATCACCGAGTCTACACTGGAAAGATGATGAATAAAAAAAATTCAAGACACGAACAAATTTCATCTGACACCAGTGTGCAGTGATACAAGCAAACCGCCAAAAGGCTGGTGTATTATATTTATACTGCCACATCTCCATTAAAGTTTACACAACACTGATCTCACAATACCATTTCTGCAGCTGTGTTATTTACAACATTAAAAAGTGATACTTCTATATATTAACCAAATCTTTTTCTGTGTACTTGTTATGACAAGATTGCATCTTAGATCTGTAATGATGATAATATTAAATGTATAAAAGTAGGATAGGCTATCTCGATATTACGTTCATTAATGCTTCGCTTTTCTGAGATGTCGTCGGTACCACACGACATGCCTTTTAAGAACTGTTTTTCTTTTTCTTTTTTTTTTTGTAGACATTAAACAAATGTATCATTAAACTAAGGTTTATTTTTAAATGCAGCACCACTATTGTTCTGGCAGCTTCTTAGCAAACCTGTGGTACTGTGGTACATATTGTGTATTATAGAAATGTCTTCAAATATTGTGTTATGATGTTTTTGTCCAAATTGTCTAAAATTTAAAAAAAAAAAAGGGAGGCCGTTCAACAAAAGTCAGTAAGGAGGTACGGACGGTATTAGTCAGAGAAACAAACAAGAGTATCATAACGCAATGCTACCACCACTATGCTTCACTTTGTCCCAGACGTGTTTTGATAGCTCCTTGGTCTTGATGATGCTGTTTTTTTTTTTTAAGGTATGTTGGGGCCAAAGACAGATGCACAAATGCATAAAAATGTACAAATGCTGGGGTCTTCAGGTGTATTTATATCGATATCATATGACACATTATTTGCACACAAGTGGGCTTTTTTTTTTTTTTTTTAATTTCCCAAAAATGGTTTTTCCCAAAGCAACTGGCAGCTGAGGCAGGATACAAATAACCATTTGAAGATTAAAGGTTTTGCTCAAGGACCCAAGCATGACAGCTTGACAGGCAGTGCTGGGATTTGAACTTACAACCCTCTGATCTGTCGCTCAAAGTCTTAACCACTGAACCACCACTTCAGTAGAGTTGAAAATCTGTTTTATTTTTGTTTGTTTTTTTACAGTGTTGAGTTCTGCATTTTATAGCCACTGTATCAAACGTAACTTGATACTTAACCTGATTCTCCAGCTAAACTTTAATTTACTTACTGAACTATATTGTGTTCATCAGGTGGAATAAGACATTATACCTGAATAACAAATTATATTTGATTTCTTTTTTTTTCCCCCTCAAAGGCGTGGATCCATGCTGGCATCCTTCTAAAGCACAAATACAGCCTGCTGGTGGGCTCTGCTTCCATCTCTGACGTTGTAGCGCAGGTAACAGATCTCTCGCTCGCACTCTCTTCTCTCATCATCTCTGTCAGTTAACATTCAGAACTCTGGCGAGCACAGATGAGAAATAGATTTTTTCTTTTTACACAACAGGGGAGGTGGATAATAGTGTGGGATGAACATTAAATTGGACCTTGACGCAGACTGTTTTTAGTTGTGCCAGGGGTGAAAACAGCTCTCTTATTCTACTGAAACAGCTCACCACTAGGCCTTTATTTTCCTGTTTTTTTAAAAAAAAATATTTTCAGTGTATCTTTTCCTTTGTGTTTTTTCTTTTCTGCACGTTTTGTATTGTCGTGCTTGTGAGAAGCATATAGTTTCACGGTCAACTCTTTCAGTACTGTTTTAAGACCAGGTACAACATCCACAGCAGTATTTCATCTTTAACCATTTCCTGTCCCGTAGATCATATTTGTGGCAATCCTGCTCTACAGCAACCTGGAGTGTGCCGAACCCTTGCTCATTCCAATCCTGTCTTTGTACATGGGAGCAATGGTGCGCTTTTGCATTGTGGGACTGGGCTACTACTGCAACATTCATGACAGCTTTCCCGACTCCAACAGCCAGGACATGGGGGTACAGTTACTAAATCTTTACCCACTTCAGATGCAAGATGAGCAGTGTGTAACTTGGAACAAGAATGTTCTAAATCTGGCATTTATGAGTGGCATTCCAGGAGTGCTTATATTTAGTATAACAGTATTGGGCATTTCAGTGTTGTATCGCTCGGCTTTACTGTGTTTGCCACGTAACTTTCCAATTCTAGCAACAGTCCCACATTTCCATTCGTGGACCAAAAATAAACAAATTATTTGGCCATATTGTGTCTGAAATGTCAGTTACTCTATATTAATTTCTTATTTATAAAACCATTGTATGTGGTTATGTATAAAACCAAAGCAATATCAAACTCACAACTCTGCTGTTATATTGAATATTTGGATGGTTGTGATGAGCTACGGCTGAATCACAGCAGTGCTAATATTTATTATAACAGCATGATTGAGATTGCGATATTGCTGAATTATACATTGCCACGTGAGTGCGATTGAGAGATATAGTCAGGTCCATAGATATTCGGACATTGATAAAGATATCATTATTTTTGCTGTCTACTACAGTGTAGTGGAGTTGAAATGAAATAATGAATAGGAGACTTTCGGTTTTAATTTGAGGGTATTTGGTATCTGTTGCTATTAACTCTCAGTAAGTCCAAAATGAAGCAAGCCATCATTAGGCTGAAAAATCAAAACAAACCCATCAGAGTGATAGCAAAAACATTGGTTGTGGCCAAATCAACTATTTGGAACATTCTTAAAAAGAAAGAAAACTGACAAGCTAAGGAACACCATAAGGCTTGGAAGACCACTTAAAACAACCATGGTAGATGAAGATGAATTCTTCCCTGGTGAAGAAAAAAAAAAAAAACGCTTCACAACAGTATCAATGTCAAAGTCAACAGTCAAGAGAGGACTTCACCAGAGTAAATACAGAGTGTTTACCACAAGATGTAAACCAGTGGTAAGCCTCAAAAACAGGAAGACAGAAGTTTGCCAGAAATATCTTAAAAAAAAAAAAAAAGACACTGCAAAAGATAGAGGTGGATTGCTGATAGTTTGGGGGGCTAGTCAGATATCTTGATATTTCATTCCAAAACCCAGTTGCCTCTGCTAGAAAGTTTAGAGAGAAAAGTACACATGGACAAACCTAAGAATGTCAAGGGTCTTAAAATGTTCTGCACAATAGAGTGGGTCTCCTCAAGGGTCCCCAAAGACACTACAGGAAGAGACTTAGTGCTTTTATTCTCCCCAGGACAGGTGTCATCAAATATTCATTAAGTGGGGGTGCTAATACTTTTGAAACGAGAATAAAATTCACTACTCACTTCACTATTCACTACTACTTAAAATCTTTGCTGATTTGGGAAAAAAACATCAAGGACTATGCAATGTTCCTAACTTCCGATGTTATTTCATTATCCCATGTAACAAAAATGGCAAAGTAGTATCTACTTTATATTATTAATAGTGAAAGAATTTGATACAATTATTCCAGAAACATGGGGGATGTGAACTTTTAACTGTAAAAGCTTAAAAGACCATTCATTCTGGGATATGTGTGAATTTAGACTTTTCACCTTTATGGCAAATAGTCATTATTGTAATATAATGATGGTTGTGAATATTGCACCACTGTCATACAGCTGTAATATCGGCTTGAGATTTTTCTAATGGTTCGAGAGTCAGACTTGTAACCCGAAGGTGAACCTGAAGGTCATGGGTTCGAGTCTCAGGCCGGCAGGGATTGTAGGTGGGGGGAGTGAATGACCAGCGCTCTCTTCCACCCTCAATACCGCGACTGAGGTGAGACCCTTGAGCAAGGCACCGATCCCCCAACTGCTCCCCGGGCGCCGCCACCCGGGCGTTCACTACTGTGTGTGTGCACTTGGATGGGTTAAATGCAGAGCACAAATTCTGAGTATGGGTCACCGTCCTTGGCTACACGTCACTTCACTCACTTGATGGCGTCACTGTGACTGCCTTTGAGAAGTGAACACTGTTACGCTTATTATTACAGAGCAGAGACTCGATTGCAAACCATGGCCAATCCATCAAAGAGCTTCACCAGACCATTCATTTCTCATTGTAGATTTGTGTTGTTTTCTAGGGAGATACCACCATTAGGAAGATGTTGAGCTTCTGGTGGCCGCTGGCACTCATATTGGCCACCCAGAGGATCAGCAGACCTATCGTCAACCTGTTTGTGTCACGAGATCTCAAAGGCAGCACTGCTTCCACAGAGGTTAGTGGTCTTGGCTTTTAGCTTGTGACAAATAGGCACAAGGTTTTTACTCAAATGCACTGAATCTGTGTGTGTGTGTGTGTGTGTGTGTGTGTGTGTGTGTGGCAAGGCTGTAGCAGTGCTCACAGCTGCCTACCCAGTGGGACACATGCCCTATGGTTGGCTAACCGAGCTACGGGCTGTCTATCCAGCCTTCGACAAGGTGTGTTTCCATATTTCACTACTTCTCCTTGACATCCTAGCAAACATGATTCCACTCAGACGACTCTCTAACATGGATCATCAGGTTTTACACATGCTTGTGGAGTCCACGTCAGCTTGAGAGCGTGCCAGCTCTTAGTATTAAGACATGCCAAATACTAAGAAATTCCGAAATTCGTGCATATATTGTCACTCACGCTGCTGCTGATAACATCACTTGTAATGAAAGGTGTTGTATTAAATTAGAAAAGAATTGCGAAATAGTTTCAGACTTGAATCAAAAAACAAATGGGCATGTTTTATGTTTACTTTTTGATGCATTTGCTGCTTTTCCTTTACTTTTCGCATTATCTTCAGTGGAATGTGCAGCACTGAGGTCAGCAGTGAGTGCAGTACAAGTTCAAATGCAATTCAAATTGTAAAGTTCAAATGTTCTGATGATGCACTGTGTTTGGTTTTCGCTGAACATGGCGCTGTGCATGATGACCAAACATCTCCGCCTTGGTCTCATCAGTCCGAAGGATATTGTTCCAGAGGCAAAGGTTATCAGCCAAATGATTTAAAAAAAATAAATAAATCTAGTGAGTTACCTGCAGTTCTGAATTTTAATGGCTAAAAGTTTATTATTTGAACGCATTCAGTATGTACTGGTCCATAATACTAGATTGCCACAGACAGAGCAAAGACAGTGTTAATTAGCAGCAGCTTCTGTATTTGCATCAAGTTAGAGGAAGGTACAAATTGTGTCACTTTCATGACCAGAGAAAATCATGAGGAGGCGGAATTATAATTTGGTCAAAATTTAATATTGCAGATTCATTTAATTTACTGTCCACAGTAATCGGTCCTCTTCCTGACAGTCCACTTATTAAGCTGCAGAAAAAATGTGGGTCCAAATAGGAAGAAAAATAAAGTAAAAGTACAATTTTATTTCAGGCTAAAGAGACTAAAATGTACGCACAATTACGAATACACTTTATCGCAGGTGTGTCCGATCTTATCCGCAAACGGCGGATGTGGCTGCAGGTTTTCATTCCAGTCATTCCAATGGTTATGAAACAGGGACCCACCTCTTTTATTTTATTTTTACAGACGAGTCATATTTTAACATCATTACACCATTTCTGGACAATTGTACCTGAATGACCCTAATTGTGTTTCTGTTTTTCTTGGGAAAACTGTTAAGCTTATAATACAATTCAAAAACGGGTCATATTGACCCTGAGGAAAATTAAGATCTAGGTTTAAGTAAGTATAGGATGCCAGTTCAAATAAATCGCTAGGAAAAAATATGGTGTAAACTTGACAAAGCGTTTTAGAAAGGTTAGGTAAGGTGACTTTTTTTTTTATGGATATTTGAGAGTTATGTTAGAGCAGGATGTTCACATGTCATCGGCGAGACGTTAATTCTCAAACAGGTCCTGATCTGCAGCAGGAGGGTGGAATTTTCCCAGATCAACACACATTGTCCATTTCAGGCAACATGTTTTTCATTAGAATGTCTCTTTAACCACACCTGTAGCTAATTACATAGCAGCCATAGAACAGTGACTTGCCTGCGGTGGTGTGAACCTACCAGGAAGTCTATGATTCAGTTGTTTGTGTTTGGCTTGACTGAGGAGGACACAGTGTCCTTTTGATACAATGTGTGTGACCTTACCTTTTTTTGGTACAAAATATAAAGAGGTTGTAATATTGTAGGCAGTGTTTGTTTCTTAGGGTTTAGTCCTCAGCTGTTTTTCTAAACGAGTATACGTTAAATAGGTGCATCTGTATCATCTGCTTAAAAGAGTAAATGCAAATCTTAAAATGAGCTAATTTAGTTGTGTTTAGATTACACAGAGATGTACAAAAGTACTATTTTATGTTTGAAACATTTGAACAACAGATCAAATAAGAGCAAAAAAAAAAAAAAACTATATATATATATATAATTGATTGACCCATCAGATTTCTTGTATAGGATTTTATTCAAGTATTTTACCATATTTGCTGAAATCTTTTAGCAAAAAAGGGATGGAGGCATGAAAGGTCGCACTGTTTGTATTCTGCAATCTAGAGATTCATTGATTCATTTATTCGTCCTTAGTAACCTTAGCTTTGTCCTGGTCGCAGTGTCAGTTGATCTGGAGCCTATCCCGGGAACTCTGGGAGTAAGCAGGAATATGCACTGAATATACTGCCATTCCATCGCTGAGCATCACATGCATTCCTACCTCTCTCAGTTTAAAGTAGCCAATCCAGGAGGAAGATTGGGGGAATGTGAAGGAAGAACACACAGACCCTGGAGGAAAATGCAAACCCATGTGCACTGCAAGATGACGGCATGATAGTGAACTAGGATCGACAGAATGACGTCATGTTCTTGCTCGCTTTCTCTTTTTTTTAATGTGCTTGGTACCTGATAATTTGCTTTCAGATTTTTTGACTGGTGACCTTTTCTGTGAGTCCAGCATTTTGTAACATTCTTCTTTCCCTTACCCAGAATAACTCGAACAACAAGTTAGCTGCTGGTGCTGGAGTGACAAAAACCCATATCAAGCGGTTCACCTTGGCCTGCGTTACCCTGTCTATAACGGTAAGAGTAGCTGTAAATCATTCAGGAGGACATTTATTGTCCTATACATTTTGTTGGTTTATTGCTGACGAGTTTATAAGCTGAAATCTGATGAAGACCACCGTGAAGATTTCACTTAAAATTTGCCTTGAAGGGGTTTATGTAATGTTGGTTCAGCCTCCATTTCCTGTAAACAATAGCATAAGAATCTTACTCAATATCTCAGTTGTAATAAAATTGGAATAAAATTGGATTTTGTATACACCTCAGTCATAATAGAGTAAACTAATTGAGGCCGTTTTACATCTGATGGAACAAGGAGGAGAATCCAATGAATAATTCTATTAATAGAAGAATAACTGCCAAAAGTGCTTTCACAGTCGGTACTTTCTTGTGCACGTGCATTTGAGCCGAGATGCATAGAGTTACAGCTGGTACCAAAACTGTGTGTGGGAAAACACAGTTGATGTTCATTCTAAATGATGTGACAGTAATTTCAAGTAAGGTGGAATGGGCATCAAATTAACATTTTGAGGCAGATACAGGATGCAGATTGTCTGTAGTAAAGCATTTGATATTCACTGTTCAGCATGAAAGCTGGTTATGAATAATATAAAGCCTATTGAAGAATATCTGTAGCCACCAATTTTTGGATTCTTGGATGTTTCACTGACTTGTTAAAAACATCTCCAGTGTGATTAAACACTGCTCTGACTGGACTCTCATGCTTGTTATGGTAATGTTGTCGTTAGGTTTGTATGTAATTCTTTCAATCAGAACTTATAGAAATGTGCAATATTAAAAGTATAAACATCACTGTATATGATGTAGCCATCATTGCTGATATATACACACATGTGGAGTACTGGATTCTGATTGGCCACCCAAGGTAGCGGGAGTTTTTTTTTTTTTTAAATCCTGTCTCACTTTAGCATGCAGTCATGGGAAAAAGCAAGTACACCCTCCTTCAATTCTATATATTTTTATTTATCAGAGATTAAATAACAATTGTGTGGTCCTCACCAACTTCTATTTAAAAAAAACAAATAACCTCAGATGACAATAATTCAGTAACATGTAGAATCAACTTTAGCAAGTTGAAGTAAATTTTTTTTTTTTTTTTGTAGGAGATTGTCAGTCTTTCACATCGTTTTGGAGACATTTTGACCCACTCTTCTTTACAAAATTGCTTCAGTTCATTGATGTTTGAGGGCATTGGTTTATACACACAGCTCTCTTAAGATCCTTTCCAACATCTTGATATTTTCTTCTTTAGCCATTCAGATATTGATTTGCTGGTGTGACTGGATCACTGTCCTGTTGCATGACCTAATTTCGGCCCAGTTTAAGCTGCTGGACAGATGGCCTCACATTTGTCTCAGGAGTATTCTGGCATATCATCCCAATGACTGCACATTTTCTAGGTCCTGTGGCTGCACAACAAGCCCAAATCATCACCTCTCCATCACCAGGCTTGACAGTTGGTATGAGGTTTGTGGTGATACACTGTGTTTGGTTTTCGCCAAACAACGAGGTGTGCATGATGACCAAACATCTCCACCTTGGGCTCATCAGTCTGAAGGATAAGGATTCAATCACAGTCCTCAATTAGTGACTCACCGAAAGTAGACAGTTTAAGACTGGAAAAAGGCCAGGTGATTTTTTTTTTCTCTCTAATCTTCAACTGTCCAGTTTGGGTGAGCCTGTGCCCATGATAGCCTCAGGAGTGGAACCTGATGTGGGCTTCTGCTATTGTAGCCCATCTAGCTCAAGGTTCGATGTTCTGTGCATGCTGAGATGTTTTTCTGCTCACCATGTTTGTAAAGAGTGATTATATGAGATACTATATCCTTCCTGGCAGCTTGAACCAATCTGGCCAATTTCCTCTGACGTCTCTTATCAACAAGGCGTTTCCACCCACAGAACCGTCGCTCACTCAGTGTTGTTTTGTTTTTGTTTTTCGCACCATTCTATGTAAACTCAAGGGACTGTTGTGTGTGATCAGCAGTTTCTGAAATACTCAAACCAGCCAATCTGGCAACCAACAACCATGCCACGTTCACAGTCAGAGATCACACTTTCTTCATTCTGATTTTTGATGTGAACATTAACTGAAGCTCTCGTATCTTGTATCGCCTGTATCTGTATGATATTTTTTTGCATTGTGCTGCTGCCACATGATTGGCTGATTAGATAACTGCATGAATATGCAGATGTACAGGTGTTCCTAATAAACTGGATGGTGAGTGTATGCACAGGCAGGAAGCAGTACGACACTGCAGTTCAGCAAACACTGCGTTATTTCACTACATGACATTGTTGGAAGACCTTGGCGTGCATGCGTACGTGCACCAGGCGGTATCTTGGTGTCTCTCTCCATGCTTGTCACCTCGTGTGTACGTAACGTTTGGAATTCTTGTAACATGCATATAAACAAGATTGCCAAGCTTTGGTGCGTGAAAAGCCGAAAAAGCCAAGCAGGAAAACACAGATATGGGATTCATCTGGTCCTTAGACCTGAGACAGATAAAAGACCCCAAATACATCCCAAATGACATCCTCAATACTGTCAAAGTAGACTGCAGTTTCTATGTTCATCTGGTACCACAGTTCATGGATGAGGCCCAGCTACTGGTTTCTTCTGACACCTAGATTTCCGCTAAAACTGTTTAAGAATTAAGGCCTGCCAGGAATTGGAGATATGCAGCATGTGCAGGTTCAAGCACTTCAGATCATTTATTATCTGTGATATGACTAGTAGGCACATGCTCTGTGAATGAAGATGGAGGAGGAATTAGCCAAAGACTGAGGACTGATTTGTGCTTTACTACCACACTTGTTTTGACATAGAAGGACCTGGCACATGTACAAGTAGTTCAGCGGTCAACTGCCAATCAAAAAGCTGTTTCCAGCCAAGAGATTAGCTCTGTTGGCATTGAAAACATTGTAGTACAGTACAGTACAAACCACTGTCTGTTGAAAGGAAGAAACGATTTCCAAAACAACTGAAGCAAATTTGCTGTAAACATATATTTAAAGGCTTTTTTTTATGCATTAAAGCACAACGTTTTAACGTTTCAACTTTGCCCTCGTTTCACAACCCAACTTGGGTCACTTGAATAAAATAACATTTATGTTTGAGGTTTTTTTTTTTCCATCAACAAAACCAAATATTTGGCTGAGATAGGACGTAGGATGCTATTAATTTGATGGAATTTTACCCCCATATTATTTATGTAGTAGTAATTATATCCAAGTATTTTTTTTTTTGTTTGTTTCTATTTTGCATCCGCGTACAGAACAATATTCTTTCAACTCAAGATCCGACTTGTTTTTCGAAATTCTGTGGTTACTCAAGTGCAGCGATTTTTTATTTTTTTTTTTTTTTTTTTTTTTTTAAATTTCCAAATTACTATTGGTTACATCTACATCATGAAAATGATTACAGTATAAATAAGAGTGGAACATTGTGGTAAGATAATAAGAAGGTTGCGGTCACAACTAGTTGCGTAAAGCTGAGAATATTTTTTGTGAATGAATCGAACAGGCTGGTCAGTTTCATTTCATCCATCATTCGGTATTGTCATGCTGTTATCGAATATTAATCAAAACCTAACAAATCAGAATCAAGAACACAACAGCACTGCGGTATACTTTTTACGACAGTGGTTGTCAACTGGTTTGGCCATGGGACCCACGTTTTCCCATGGTCTTTAAGCTGTGACCCACATTTTTTTAGGAATTTTGAACCAAGCAAATGTATTCCTCAAAAATGGTTAACGACACACACAATACTAACATGACCTGTTAATAAAACATATCGACACTTATCCTGATGAACAGAATGAGCATCATATCTGCATACCAATCCTTAACAGTAGACTGATGAAAAGAATCATAACTGCATTTACATCTAATATGACAACTATATTTCATAATAAACATGAGCTGATTCACTTAAAAGACATTTGGGAAGCTAATGAGATTATTGGGGATGTGCTTTACTCCTAATAAGAGTTTCAGAGTCTGGGGTGATGGTAGACAGAGCTACTCTAAGATCTTGCTTAATGTCCAGACTGTTCCTCTGCTTTGACTTAAGATGGACCAAAGCAGAGAAGCCACTTTCGCCCAGATAAACATTTAGAATTAAGTTGTTGTTGTTTCTTTGACTACACACTCCGCAACCCACTCAAAAAGGATGTGTGACCCACTTTTGGGTTGCGACCCACCGGTTGAGAAACCCTGCATTGCGACAGTTAAAAAAAAACAAAAAAAAACTAACATCTGTTATGGCAACCATGAAAAGCAGTTCATTTGCATGTTATTACACAAAGTCTATGAAAAGTGATATTAAATATTGCACTAAACAAGTATTTTAATTCCTCCTTCATAACCATGTCATCACGTTTTTGTTTATTTTTGTCTTTCCATCTTGTTGTATATTGATGGGAAGCACTTTTAAAATCGGCCTCTGTTCTACATTATACCCCTAAGTTAATGATGCAGATTTAGACAGGAGCCTAAAATCTTTTTGAAATATTACCACATCTGATGTATTGTAATCAGTGAAAGATGCAATGGCTTTAGCTTTGAGTTTACCTTCCTTAGCTCTGTCCATGTTTTATTTTTTTCAAAATACCGATTTAAGAGGTGTAGTAAAGTTGGTATTCCCGTAAAAAAGCAACAGTCTCACCGACAGAAACCTCATAAACACGACAAACTACAGTTATCACGCACAGACCCGTATGCAGATACCCGTCGGTTTGTCTTGTTTGTTTTTCACCACAAACCAACGAAATAGTTCCTGTGCTCTTGTTAGATGTTGTGTTTATTGCACATTTGAAAATGGTATAGCACTTTTCTTTTGGCTTGGGAAAAAAAAAACAACAACATTTACACGGCAGGGATAAGACGGGGTTTAGGGTTAAGGATATGGTTCTTTGAAGCCTGATCCCCGGTGCAGATGGGGAGCTTTTTCGGCTCAATAACAGGATGCTTTGTGGTATGTAGAAGGGTTCGGGAGGGTTGTGTGTTTCAGAAAGGTGCGGAAAGAGCCTGGGAGGACACACAGGCTCTCTCATTGTAAACAAGCTATTCAGGCTTGTGCTTGGCGCAGCATGCCAGACATGCCCACCAGGTGAAGAATGGGCATGGCGTAAAAGTACTGCTCATGCCAGGGTGGCTTCTGGCTGCATGTCCCTGCATGAACAATGACAAAACATGCTGGTTTCCGCAGCACATTCAAAACACAACGGACGAGAAAAACATCCATGACGGCGGCAACACACACTACAGAGCATGACTGGCAGGACGCGATTGTTTGGAAAATGTTAAATGCCTTTGCGTGTATTATCGGTTCTTTTGAAGCCATGCATAGTGCTTTGTAAGGATGATGCATTAATACTTACACATGTGTGTGTCTTCCATCTAGCTGTGCTTCATAGTGTTCTGGACCCCTGGTGTGTCGGAGCTGATCCTGGTGAATGTAATCGGGGTGGATGCGAATTTCGCTCAGCTCTGCGTCGTTCCTCTTCAGATATTCTCCTTCTTCCCTGTTCCAGGTTAGATTCCATGCCCAACTCCTCCACTGCTTGAATCCATGGAGCCATCATGAAACGTTGTGCATTATCCACACAAAAGATAGATAGACTGAGGGATAGAGTGAGGGATAGACTGAAGGATAGACTGAGGGATAGACTCATCCAGAATTATTGGCACCCGTTGTAAATATGGATAGAAAAAGATTTTGGGGAAAAATGTCTTTGAGTCTCATACAGTCATGAGAAAAAGAAAGTACACCCTCCTTTACATCTATGTTTTTTTTTTCATCAGGGCCTAAATAACAATTGTGTGGCAATAAAAAAAAAAAAAAAACACAACAGATTTCAATATGTCATCATTTTTTCCCAAAAAAATAAACCAACATTCAGAAACCAGATGGGAAAAATAAGTACACCATATAATTCAGTAACACTGAGGTCTGGACATAGACTTCAGGGAGGGTGTTTTTTCTTTTTCCCACGACAGAATCTAACCTTTACTTGAAGTAAATGTATCCATATGTGACATTTATTGGCACCCTTGTATTTAGTACTTTGTGCAACCTCCTTTTGCCAACATTACAGCCTACTCCTATAATTCTTCCAGAAGATATCACCTCAGTTGGTGGTTTTGATGATGGTGGTGGAGAGCGTCTTTAGTCTTTATAGAAGGTGATGGTCTTATAGATGGTGATAGTCATGGTCCTGTCTAGTGTGGAAGACTAAATAGCTAAAAACATTTGATTTGTAATTTCATATCTAAGCACTAGAAAAAGTTTGCAATCAAAATTCATTAAATTTGTAGATGTAAAAGTAAAACCATACTACTGGTTCATTGTGCTCAATAGTCTACTGTTACCTTAAACGGGCAACTCCGGTAGATTTCTATAACTCCTAATCTAAAGGGTGACTTTGCGGGGGAAAAAAAAACACACAATGACATTCTATTGAATGTGATCCAATTAATAAGAGTTAACATAAAATATTTTTTGCACAAATATTTCATTGTGTGCCTGTTAAAGGGTTACTATGCCACCTATCTGTATATAAAATGTTTTTGGATGCTATTAACTAAGTAAGCATGGAATTACCACCTCCAACTAAGAGTATATAAAGTCTATAGATCCTCTAGTAATCAACCAACTTTTACAGAGCATTCAGTTATCAGCGAACATGTTAATACTCTCTAAGCTGTAAAAGATCTCCAACCAAGGAGTAATATTGAGACTCAGCTGATAGGCTGGTTGATGATCACCTGACAGGTTGTCCACAGTCTGTAGGTGGTTTGTTGACTGTTTGTAGTATCTCCAGTGTGGGTTATCTCAGTAAAGTGATACTGTCTTAACATACAGTACACTGACCGACCATATACACTCCTGAACAAAATCTTAAGACCAGGGAAAATATGACAAATATTCACACTTCGCACTGGTGGATCGTAACCAGGTTGTAAGAACTTCTTCAAAATGCCAAAAGAAGAAACAAAAGCAAGAGACAAAAAATAGAGAGTAGGCAATTTATTGAAAACTGCATTTAAACTCAAACAGGCTGGTCATCAGCTGA
>CM075011.1:9427087-9437474 GCA_037576675.1 Pangasius sanitwongsei
AAATGCCATATTTTTGTGGAACCTCTTAAAATAAAGCTGAAAGTCTACACTTCAATCACATCTTGATCGTTTTATTTTAAATCCATTGTGGTGATGTATAAAGGCAAAATCACAAAAACTGTCATTGTCCAAATACTTCCGGACCTGACTGTATATATAAATAATGTAGAAAAACAGCTTCACTTTACTGTGTCTTGGTTCCTCTCAATCGTTCTTTTCCTTTTCTTAAATCTTTCTTTTCAATGATGTCTCTGTAGAGCAGCATGAACACAAAATGTAATGTTGTTATAAAATATATTTTATGTTATTATAGTATTCTACTTTTTGCATATTTTACAATTATTTTAGATGAACCCTCTTATTTTTTTTTTATGTAAAATCTTCATGTAATCAATGCTGTATTTATTTTCCTAATTTCTCCTAGGTCTGACTGTTTAACAATGGACCTAGAAAAACCCAAGCCCAAATTTGTCAGAGAGGTGTTAGAAAAATGCATGAGGTGGGTTTTGCTTTTTTCCCCCCATATTTTTTTTTTTCTTTAAGTTTTTGTAATTAGGGATTATTTCTAGAACCACATTCGTGTGTGTGTGTGTGTGTGTGTGTGTGTGTGTGTGTATGTATGTATGTATGTATGTATGTGTGTGTATATTGCCTAACTTTGGCTTTTGTTCTTGAATTGCAGGCTGTCTTATCACCAGCGGATAGTGGACATTGTGCCTCCTAGTTTCTCTGCTTTAATCCCAGCTGAACCACTGTTTAAATATAAATATGGTGAAGAGAACAGCAGTAAGTACTGCTGTCCTATAACACTTCTACCAAAAAGACTGTTTACATATAGAGCTTTTCAAATGAAGAGATGGAGGAACAAAACTCAGAGATGGACAGCTTTTCACAAATGGCTGATATTTTACTCTCTTGAGGGCACAGTTTTCTTTTACTATATCTGTATTGCCCATTTAGGTGAAACCTAAAGTGTACGGTACTGTGTAACATGTCCTGCTGTGTGATCTCTCTCTCTGCTGTAGGTTCCTTGCCTGGATTTGTTGTGGCAACAAGTGTAGAAAATGCCATCAAAAACCGTGCCACAAATGAGGAGATCCTCACTGTCCTGAAAGAGGTGCCCAATCCTAACCAGGACGAAGATGATGGTATGATGTCAATATTCATTAACATTTTCGTTATCTAATAGCTGGAAAGCACAGCCTTTCCCTTATCACTTACCTCTTGTAAGTCTTACGTGCCAGTGTAAATTTTAAATGTGCAAAAAGACGTGTAGAAGCTGTCTGTTCCCTTAACTCAGTTTTTATTTTCCTCTTCAGATGAAGGTGATGGTTTCAACCCACTGAAAATAGATGTGTTCCTGCAGACACTGCTCCATCTGGCTGCAAAGTCCTTCAGTCACTCATTCAGTGCACTTGCAAAGTGAGTGTTGTCTCAAACAGCCTAGCCTGTGGTGCTTTCTTGGTGTTCTCTCACTTTCTTCTGTAAAGCACAGCAATTAAGGAGTAATTCGTAATAGCTTATAGAGTTTACACTCTCAAAAACATAATGGCAGAACTCTCTTAACCTTTCTTGCATTGTCTATAAGCCTTACTCTGGTAAAGGACATTGTTTGCATCTGCCTAGAGCTTTCATTTTTGCATGACGTAGATTGCACATTGTTTTAGTATTAGAGTTATAGGAGAGGTTTTTTTTTTTTGCTGTAGTCTTTCAGGTTTTAAATATTTCAAATTTCAGTCTTTTGCCATATCAATTAAGGCTTCACTGAGAAGAATCTACAGCTTAACAGAACACAAACAGAATCAACACAATATGCAGGTCATTACTTGTATGCAATGCTTTTTCTCTCCCTGAAGAAAACAGTATTGTATTACTTGTAAAGCAGAGTGTTGGTCTGCTTTCAGTGTGGTCAAGTTCACCCATTATTTTACCACAATGACTAATTTTGCTGAAGCCAGAAATAAATTTGCCCCTGTATTTCCATCCTGTTATAATCTGCAGAAGGTAACATATATGTACATATAATATAGATTCAGGTTAAGTGCTTGCACCATAAAGTTAACAAGAGTTTCAAAAGGCACATACATAAAATCTGTTGTTCTAAAAAGCCGGTCTAAGCTTGGATTGAATAAGCGTCTCTGATTTAAATTGTGAAATGATCTGTGTAGTCTCTTATAATATGATGGCTTCAGTACTGGTGAGATTTTATTCAATATAAAATGTATTTGATAAAGATGCAAGTTTAAAAAGTGATGTTTTTTTCCCCCCATTGGCATTCATGAGAACTTTATCTTATCCCAGATTTCACATTCTAGAGTACTGAAACTTGTCTCACTAACATAGAACAGTTCCGTTTTTAGCCATATGGCTTGTATATGAGTCATTTTAGCTTCTCATTTCCATTATTTCCCTGTTTTGCCTCTTCTCAGGTTCCATGAAGTGCTGAAAACTTTAACAGAGAGTGATGAAGGGAAGCTGCACATTCTTAGGGTGGTGTACGAGGCATGGAGGAATCACCCACAGGTCAGACATGAAAGCTGGTGCATAAGTGGTATTGAGTTCAGAAATTGGATCAGGACACTGGCTTTGGCATTATCTGCATGAAGTTTTCCATCACCATAATTAAGAATTAGCACTGTTCCCATGTGTCCTGGAAGACTAATTTGATGATTAATCTTACAGTCAGGGAAATGTAGAAAATGGCCTGTAAATATTCACGGGGTCATAGAAAACTGGCAAGTTCTACTGTTGAGCCACTGGGATTTTTTTAAAACAAATAAACTTTGGACACTTTCAAAGGCATGCCATATTTTTGCATGATGGAAATTACACTTTTTTTCTGTGTGCAAATAAATTGTCAATTGACAAAACAGTTGTTCTGAACACAGTGCAAACCTAAATTAGTCCCAAACTGTACCTTCAGACAGTTCATGCATTTATGTTAATGATGGATGATGTGTCCGTCCGTCTTCAGATGATCTCGGTGCTGGTAGATAAGATGATACGTACTCAAATAGTCGACTGTGCTGCTGTGGCCAACTGGATCTTCTCTCCTGACATGGCTCATGATTTCACCAGGTATGTTTTCATATCCTGTTATGATTTCTTTTCTGGTCTCCATGGGTCCTTACGTTGCTGTTTGTATTGGTTGGTCAGGCATTATGTGTGGGAGATTCTTCACTCCACCATCAGAAAAATGAACAAACATGTCCAGAAGATCCAGAAAGAGCTGGAGGAGGCCAAGGACAAGCTGGAAAAACAGCAGCACAAGAAGGTATGGGAAATTCATGTTGGGCCTCATTTAGATCACTGTTCTGACTCCAAGGCTGTGTTCAGACGTGGTATTAACGTTCGTCTGAATTGACCTGGGTCACAAGTGGACAGCTGATGTGGATAGCAGATCATAACAGGCCTTTTTTACGTGTCTCGAATGCGTCTTTATTGACCACGTTTGATCGTGTTTTATGACTTGACAAGTTGCCAGATCTTCCACAAGCAAGCCAATATCACTTTAAAAAAAATCCAAGGAGCCAAACATGCTCGCTTGATACCAAAAATTAAATTAAGTGTATATATTTGTGTTAGATTGCATTTCCTGGCCCTTGGATTGGTTGACAAAACACTGTGTTTGCACTGTCAGTGCAAACAATTATTCCTGTACTGTAGCTATACACTCACCGGCCACTTTATTGCACCTTTGTAACCCTGCTCATTCATGCAATTATCCAGTTAACCATGTCATGTCACAAGTCATGTAGCAGCAGTGCAATGCATAAAATCATGTAGATACAGGTCAAGAGCTTCAGTTAATGTTCAAGCATCAGAATGTGATCTCCATGAATGTGACTGTGGCATGGCGGTTGGAGCTGGAATATTGGTTTGAGTATTTTAGAAACTGCTAATCTCCTGGGAATTTCATGCACAGCAGTCTCTAGAGTTTGCACAGAATGGTGTGGGGAAAAACAAACAAACAAAAAAAAACATCCAGGGAGCAGTAGTTCTGTGGAAATGCCATCTTGATGAGAGGTCAGAGGAGATGGTGAGACTGATTTGAGCTGATTTAAAGCCTGCACTAACTGAAATAACCACTCTTTACATCTGTGATGAGGAAATCATCTCAGAACACACATGTTGAACCTTGAGGTGAACGTGAACACTAATTATAGCTCTTGACCTTGATAACTGCATGAATGAGCAGGGGGTACAGGTGTTCCTATTAAAGTGAATGGTAAGTGTGTACAGATTTCTATTAAAGTGATAGTTCACCCAAAAATGAAAATTCTGTCATCAATTATTCACCCTCATGTCGTTCCAAATCCATAAGACATTCTTTCATCTTCGGAGCACAACTGAAGATATTTTTAATGAAACCTGGGAGATTTCTGTCCCTCCACTGACAATGGTTTAATCCCAGTTTTATGTAGTGATAGGAATGTTTTGTGTGCTCAAAAAGCTAAAACTAAGTGTTTATTCACAAAATATCTTCACTTCCGAAATGCAAAATCAACTTAGAATGCAAGGATACAGTGTCCCTCTTCCTCTACTGTAAACAGTGCTGCGCTTCTGGGTCTGAAATTGGGATTAAACCACTGGAGTCACATGGATTACTTTTATGATGCCTTTCTGAACTTTTTGGAGTTTTGAAGGAAATGTGAACAGATAACCCAAGATGCATGTTAATACCAATTCTGAATGGCACCTGAACAGTGCACGTTTGTCAAGTTAAGCACCGAAGCTGTGTTGAGTGTCTAGCATTAAAAGGGCTTTATTAAGGGCTTTTTACTCTCCATTATGGAGAGTAGTGGAATAAAGCAAGTGGAATAAGTCTTTGTGTTCTTAGCAGAAAGACAGTGGTGATGAAGAGGACATGGAGAAGAACAGTGAGGATGAAGATGGTCAGCTGGAGGAGCAAATCGAAAGGCTGCAGGAGAAAGTAGAGTCGGCGCAGAGCGAACAGAAGAACCTTTTCCTCGTCATTTTCCAGGTATGACCTGGACCGGACTCAGGCAGTTTTATTACTAGCGTTAGACACACTGTAGACATGCATCAGCTCCATGTCAGCCAGTGTGTAGTGGCCTGAAAAAAACCATTTACATTGTGAAATTTTGTTCTATATGTAGTTCTCAAAACAACAGGCTTTTCTGAATTGAAATATATTTCTCTTTTACATGCGTCATAGTTACAAGTAATGTAATATCAATTTAAAGTCTTGTTACCCCAAAAAGTGAAAATGGATAAAATTGCATTTAAAAATTTTTATTTACCAAATATCTGTGCTATTCTACATTTCCACACAATCACATCCCACCCCCCACCCAAAAAAAGAAAAAAGAAAAAGCACTTCATCTATATTTTCTCTGTCTCATGGATTTGTAACCTTATGATTTGCTGAATCTATGCTTGTGCTAGAAAGCGCACAATAAAATGGCAGTTATGCGCAGTGCGGTCATTGTATATACATTGTATGTATTTTTAGATTTTTGGACTGCATGCCCCTTCCATTGTTATTCATGCTGAGAAGGTCTGCTCTGCATGACACCGTGGACTCTGCAGCAGTTTTGCGTCAAGTAATGATATAAGGCAAATTCAATGTGTTACCTTAGTAGTTTCGGCTAACTGTAGTCGAAACAGTCTTGACAAATTCTGCTGGTGTTTCAGTAATGCCAGTATACAGACTGTGCAAATTCTGATGACGTGTTGGCTCTTGGGTTTAACCTAGCTAGATTTTGTTTGTTCATCCATACCTTTCTTCTCTCTATCTCAGCGTTTCATCATGATGCTGACGGAGCACTTGGTGCGCTGTGAGACAGGCAGCGTGGACATCAACACCTGCTGGTATAAGAACTGCGTCGAGCGGCTGCAACAAATCTTCCTCATGGTACTTTTCATTTCACATATGGCTTGTGTTTACAAAAGCACAAAGTGTACTTGATACTTTGTAAAACATTTAGAGACTGTGAACCTGCACTTGTAAGTGCTGTGTAGTAGCAAGACATGAAGGCTGATGCATTAAAGTTCTCATTTAGTTCGCATTAGTAGTTCTCCTCTAACTCAAACCAAGTTGCCTCGGTTGATTAGGGCTACTATACATACAAAATGACCTAGACGACTATAAGCCTTCTCTGTTGAATACCTGTTGATTCTTGTGTGTCTGTGTGTGATTGCAGCATCATGTGACCATCCAGCAGTACATGGGCACCTTGGAGAACCTGCTGTTCACGGCTGAGCTGGATCACCACATCCTGGCTGTGTACCAGCAGTTCTGTGCCCTGCAGCTTTGATCATGCTACAGAACCCATGGCACTCAACCCAAGCCCACAGCCACCCAGTTCAAACTTTTTCAATCTTGGCTTGTATGTTGTGTGGCTTACTAGCTACATTCAACAAGTAAGTTGAGCTTTTAAGATGGGAATCATTTTGTTTATTCTCAAGTAGTGTTAATGGCCCTCAACTATTTGTGTAGCACATTTGTTTGGCTTTTCCTTTTTTTTTTTTTTTTTTTTTTTTTAAGTCCAAATCTTTTTCAGTTTTTACACCTGGATCATAGTTCTGAATTAGCTAGGAACAAGTCTTTTAAAACCTGAGGTTAAGTGGGCAGAAGAAGGATTTTAGTGTACTTCTGGCCAGACTGAAGAAAAACTGTCTGCAGTTTTATATATTTAATGTCATTTTGATCTGGATGTGATTAAAATGAGTTGTGAGTCTGTGCCTGCATTGACTAAGTGCTTCTGTCACTGTAATGGATTTTTGAACTGTAAAGAAATACATGGAACCGTCTTCCTTTATTTATTTTTTTTGTTTATTTTTTTTTTTTTTTAAGAAAACAATGTGTGCGTCTCTTCTTTTATTGAATGAAAACTCTCAGGCTGTTATTTGATGTGAACCATAGGACACACTGTACATTTGCACAGCTCTCAAGAATGACAGTGAGGTGAATGTGAGCAGGTCCATGAAGCATAGCCATGTGGGTTTGGGAAATTTTTTTTTTTTTTTTTTAAATAAATTAGTTACAACCGACCCTTACCAAAGTTTTTATTTACTTAAGTTTTATAGTTATTAGCCTGTTTGACTGGTTACTTGAATGAGTTTAATCCAGTCTTCAATAACTCAAACAAGTAGTCTATAAACGGTTGCAGTTTGGATCTAATGTGTCCTGTTGGTGGAAAGTTAAGATGGTCTAGAAAGTAGAATAGATAGCTCTATTTCTAAGAAACAGACCATTATCACTGCAATGTTATTGTAAACAGTTAAATAAGGTTTATGAAATAAATCTGTACTCAGAGAATCCATGGAACATACATCAGGAGTCACAGAACATTTTAGATAGTTTAGTTTTTTTTTTTTTTTTTTTAAGACAATTCTTTACAATGTGCACAACATCTCCACATCAGTGTTGTTTGATAGGAGTCCTTTGTTCATCAGTGTTCTTTGACAGGTCTAAGCACCATGCTTAAATGTGTCTAGAGTTAAATTTGGAACTCACAATGGCATAAAACTGCAAAAAAGGCATGCCTTACCTTTTTCCTTTTTAAAGAAAGACAGAACTCTACTATCAAAATATTTAAATGACCTTGCCATATTTTAGCATGTTCTAATACATTGCACGTTGTCACTTAATTATTTTTTATTATTATTATTAGCACAATTATTTAGCCATGATCCACTCAATAGACCCAGTGAGTGGTTATTATTTCACATTCATTCTTGGAAGACCCCTGCACTCGTACATACACTATATGGCCAAAGGTCTGCGGACACCTGACCATAACATTCATACAGCATGTGCTTGTTGAACATCCCATTCCAGACTTAAGCCTTCCAGATTTTAGTCCCAATTTGCTATCCTCCACTCCTCTGGGAAGGCTTTCCACTACATTTTGGAGCATGGCTGTGGGGATTTGTCCATTAAGACACAAGAGCATTAGTGAGGTCAGGCACTGATGTTGGTGAGGAGGCCTGGGGCACAGTCACTGATCCAGTTCATCCCGCAGGTGTTCAGTGGGGTTCAGGTCAGGGCTCTGTGCAGAACACTCGAGTTCTACCACTCCAATCTTGGCAAAACATGTCTTCATGTGATAATAACAATGTGCACAGGGGCATTGTCGTGCTGGAACAGGTTTGTGCCCCTTAGTTCCAGTGAAGGGAAATTGTAATATTATAGCCTACAAAGACATTCTATACAATTGTGCGCTTCCAAATTTGTGGTACCAGTTTGGGGAAGAACCACATATGATGTGATGGTCAAGTGTCTGCAAACTTTTGCCTATATAGTGTATGTCTACATTCCCAAATTTCATTCATACTTAATAATATTATATATCGAGTAGTTTACACCAAATCATATAAACAAAATCACTGCTGTTGAGATTTTGACCTCTTTTTATATTTTGTACTGCTTAAAAATGTGTAACGTTAATACTTGTTGAAACATTTGAGGCTTTAGTTTGTAACCGTAACTGAATGGCTATGTTTAAAAATGTGCATCATGTTTAAAACAATTTAGAAAGTAACAGAATCCTACAGTAAAAACACCTGAGCTTAGAAACATCTAAACTTTACGCATTTTTAAAATGCCATGCTGAGGTAAAAGTTATAGTTACTGTACACAGGAACTCATCAGTGGTCTCTGCTGCTGGATCCTTTGCTTAGAGGTGGTGTCCCATTATTCATCTGTACTGTTGTTCATCACTCCTTGTGTCTCTGTTTGTGCGGAGTGGCTTTCAGCTGCGTCAGCCTCTGCACTGAGTCGCCGGTACTGTGTGTGGAAGAAGATGACGAAGGAGCAGGAAGCTAAACAGCACAATCCAGCCATCACCAGCACAGGCACTGTGCGTGTGTGTGTGGGTAAAGACAAAGGGAGACAATAATCAAATGAGTTCAGCACTATCATCATTGTCAAGGCATATTCGGGCAAATAATGGAGAAGTTTTCAATGTGGCATTTTTCCCCTCCCTCACCCACTACAGCTCTTCCTACAGTGAACAGGAAGTGACAACGATGCAGAAACTGAGTCTCAAATAACTTAGAACAGGCTGTTCTGTGCTTATTTTCCATCAACATGCCACTAGACTACCTCAATGCAATTCAGTTTTTTTTTGTATAGCACTTTTAACAATGGACATTGTCAGAAAGTAGTTTTAAAGAAATATAGAAATTCCGGATATAAATTTTAATTTATAAATTTATCTCTAATGTGCAAGCCAGAGGTGCTGGTGGCAAGGAAAAACTCCCTGAGATGACATGAGGAAGAAACCTTGAGAGGAACCAGACTCAAAAGGGAACCCATCATCATCTGGGTGACACCAGTGCAATTATAAATAAATCCCTTCGATAATTTTATACTGTAGAGTCAAAAGGTGCAATTGTGTAACCAGGAACCTATGAGCAACTTACGAATATGAGCATCAGTCATTTCTGAATTCAATATAATTCATTTTAACTTGAAGTCTATTTTGTTGAAGTTGTCGCCTGTTCGGTGATGGATACTTGACGCAAAACAGTTCGTAGCAATTGCAGTCCTAAGGCTATCCAAGGAAGAACATCCACAGCCATCTTAATGGTTTCTCTGTGGTACCATCCACAGTAATCTCATTGATCTTTAGGCTGTCCATGTGGGGCCATCCTCAGCAGCAGCGAGTGGATTTCAGGTGATGAGAACTCCAACCAGAAGGAGGGCATCAGGATAGATCAGACAGGTCCGGAGACAACTACCTGACAACTAGCACTGTGTGGAAAGGTCTCCTTATAATACAAGGCTGATGGAGGCCCATTTTTACCTTTCATATGCTAAAGAGAGAAAATGAATTCATGCTGAATGCTGATGGCGTTTCTGACCCTACACCAGCTCTGTTATTCCCTAATGTTTAAAATGTCATTTTGGCCCTACTGTGGTTAAAGGTTTCGGTTTCTGAACTACTTTCAGTTACTGAACTACTTTCAGTGCTATGATGAGCATCTACAAAACCTTCATCACCCTGACCTGTAAATTTCAGTCATCTGTGGTTTGTTGTGGTGGTAGTGCAACGACCACTGATATTTCACAAGTTCACAACTCTAAATACATTAATGCTGACTGATGCTTCATTTCAACCCATCTCATTTTTCATACTTTGTATCAGCTTAAAGGAAAATTCTACCATTTTTAACCCCTAATCCTCTAATCCCTGTGTGATTACCTACAGGTTTTAGGATGAGACAGATATGAGCCGAATGCCTGTTCTTATAGAGTTTTATCCAACTTTCCAACACTGGAGTGATACAGGGAAAAAGTAATTTTTGCTTTCCCAAAGGATGAAGATGAATACATTTTTCACATATACAGTCAGGTCCATAAATATTGGGACATCGACACAATTCTAACATTTTTGGCTCTATACACCACCACAAT
>CM075011.1:9452645-9471301 GCA_037576675.1 Pangasius sanitwongsei
TATAAAAGTTAAACTTGCGGGAATGGTTTAAATTATGCGCAATCCCCGCAATCCCGCGCCGAAATTCAAGCCCTGAGAGTCCAAACAGACCAACAAGCTCAGACACTGCCAGACACACACATGATTGCTGAAATGTAAACATGTATAGACATGCAATCAGGTTTATTTATCTGTGTTATTTAAGTGCTTATTACACAGATGCACGTTCAGTTTGAGTTTAAGACAGCCAGGATATCAGCTGTTCAGACAGTCAGGAGGCGGTTCTTACACCAGCTGGGTGCTGGTATAGAGAAGAGTCTTCATCTTCACCTTCCTAGGGTTTTTAAGAGTGGCTGTTTAAATCAGACCGTCCTTTCGGTTCAAGGGCTTCAGTGCTTGATGTACATTTCTATATTTGAACACTGCAAACATCAGGGTTTTCAGTCTAATGTGTGCAGGTACAGGAGACCACTGGAGGGAACATGACAGTGGTGTGAGTTGCTCGATTATCTCTTTTGGAAAGCAGATTAAGGACAGCTGGCTTGTAAGGTTTGTTGTTCGGACTGAAGAAAGCATTTCCTGAAAGTAAAACTCCACTCTAAAATACACTAAATAAGTGTACATTGAAATATTTGTGATGTGTTTAGCAATTCTGGTGCTCATTGGTTGGTTGGTGCTGTATTTTTGTTATTCCTGTGTAAAGGGGGACATTTCTAGTGCAGGTAGATTGATGTTTAATAGGAGAAAACCATTTTTTCAGTGACGTTCACCGACATTAATGACAAATCCAATGCAGAAGTAGGGGAGACTGCAAAGGTTTGACTCAGAGTTGAAGAATGCAGTGCAGCTATATGACACAGTTGTGCTGAATAACCTCAAGCAGAGCCTCGGCTTGTCTAGTTAGCTACCCACCATATGACGAATGTGATGGCGTTGATGCTGGTATTAGCATGAAAGATGAAGCTTAGGAACCTGATCTGTTTGAGCAGAGTGTACAGATGAAGAGGTGAGGGGAGCTGGGCAGACTAAAGTGCTGCCGCATCACTCTCTTTAAGTAGAGATGAAGTGTGGGCTAATGCCGTATTTGAATTATCTCAGAAGTGGGAAGTCGGAACTCGGAATTATGCCTTTTCCGACCTCCGTGAAAAAACATAGACGTCCCCATTTTTGTCTTTTGTTAGCAGTGAGCTGTCCAGCTAACTGTGACGTGTGATGGATGTAGACCTCCTGAAAACGGTGAACTGTACAGTACTCAGCTTTGTAGATTTAACAAGTGAATATGTCTCTATGGCGATTGTAAAGAAGTGCTACTTTATTTATTGTTGATGCTGTGAGCAGCCATGTTGATTTGATGTCACTTGCTGAACTCGGGGTTGAGGAGACCATCTCGAGTTTATGAGTAGGAATTCCGAGTTGAGGGCGCGTTTTCTTTGTAGCAGACAGTTGAATGGCACTGTGGGTAATCTAAGAAACTGTTAGCCCAAGTGAAAACAGACCACTATGTTGATGAAAGAAGCTTAAACTAAAAAAAAAAGGCAGCACAGAATTTCATTATAAAATAAATCTTGGACACCATGTTAATTATTAAAGATTAATGTGCAAGTCATTCAGGGTGCAGATTTCCTTAAATTCCTTTAATTGCAAAATATGTTGGACAAAACTTTAGTGCTGATCATATCTGTAAGCAAATCTGAGAATCTAGAGAGTGACTGTGAATAAATACACGGTTTAGACACATGATTTAATATCAGTGCATGTTCATGACATAGGTGCACTCTGGTTAATTGAAGACAACTCAGGCTGCTGTTTTCTCATTCAGTTGCAAGGATTTAATGGCATGTGCTGGAAGACCACCCAGGCAGGAGAAGCTGTATTCATGTCTTCCTGCTTAAGGCAACACTTTCCTGGACACATAGGACAGTTTGCTTTAAATCCTCCAGAGATGACTGGTATAAAATCCCAAAAACGCTGAAATGTGACTAGCAGCAGCTCTCCTTGCAAATCCACATTTATGTCCATCTAATACAGAAGCTTGAGTAGTAGTGTGCTGCAATCGTTCAGGTTATTACTCAATATGCTGCTGTGACTTGCTCATGTAGGAGTGTATGAGCGAATCAGAATCCATGGATGAATAGTGAGCATTAGGCGCGTGCGTGAACTGACAGACCGACAGCAGACTGGCGCAGTGCTCGACTTCAGGTTTGATTTTCTTCATCGGATGCCCTTTGTGTGTGTTGTTGCACACTGGTTCGTGAAGGTCGATGTGTGCCTCATTATTTGCGAAGAAAAGTTCAAAAGTGGTTGTGAGGAGGCGGCCTCGGTGTGTCTCGTGTTTTGTTGCCACTTCTGACTTGCTGGCAGTAGCTGAAAGGTTTTCGGTTGAAACAAAGCTGTCTGTGCAGTCTGCTCTTTCGCTGTGTGTCAGGAAAAGCGAGTTCTAAAACGGGTAAAGCCTGTGGTCAGGCGTTAGGCAATAGAGGTGGCTGATATGGATTCTTGTTGTTATGGTTCATGTTGGGTGAATTTCCTTTTAGAAAGGTCACACAGGTGTTTGTTGAGACAAAGGTAGACACCTACCTGTATTTTTTTTTATCCTAGGAATAAAGCCTACACTTCGGTTTCAGATCAGTTAACAGTGATGTTATAGCTGCATGGCAACATGTAGCGCTTTTTCCGGCTGTGGCATCTTTAAGAACTATTTTCATTGGCGGCGCTAAAATAAACAAAATGTTTGGCCTTAATGTGTCTGAACTGTCAGTTACTTGAAATAAATTTCTTGTTTACAGAACTGTTATAATATAAAAGCAATATTGCACTTGCAGTCGTGTTCTTGTACTGAATATCAGCATGGCGGTGATTTATACCTGCGGCCTCATCACAGCTGGTCTGATATTCAGTAAAACAGCAAGATTGCGAGTGTGATATTGCTTAATTATATTACAGTTTTTTTGAATTCTTGAATCTGATTGGTCAGAAGGTGTTGATTAATGTTCTCTAACAGCACGGCTCTGACGGTAGTGCAGGCTGGGATTCAAATCACAGGTGTATACTAATGCGCTTGCTCTAATGTTGCGTTCGTGGTGCCTTGTAAGTGATAATTCGCAAGTTGTAATAATGTAATTTCCCACGTTCAACGTGGGGGGGGGGGGGGGGCAGAAACTTGGACGCCTCAGCGGAAGTGTGTCTTTTCTTTGCTCTGTCAGAACATGTAAAGCTCATAAAAAGCTACTTTAACTACACTTGTACAGTTACAGCACTTTGAACTTTAAACATCCATGCAACATTTTGGACTGAAACTGCAGCACAGCAACAAGCTAGCCGGCTAACATTAGTGATAACTCTAATGTTGATTATTAGCTTCTCAAAACAGTGATTAGTATGGTCAGTGTTATAGATTTAACCAAGTACTGTGTCTATATTAACTGATCAAAAGCCTATACAGTTATAAACCAGTTTAAAAGTAGAGAAGGAGGACGTTACACTGTTCACAGTACGCGCGGCCATGTCGATTTGATGTCACTTCGTAAATGGGGAAGGAGCTGCTTGCGGAGTTGAAATTCTCACTGGCTTTTATTGGTTGTTACAAGACAAGTTGTAAGACAATTACAAGACAAGTTGCAACTTCGCCTGAAACACAGCACCATACTTTAACATTTATGGAAGGAGTCTCCAGTGTCAGTGCTTTGTAACAGTAAAGCTCTTCCTTCAGGTTTTCCACCAGGGCAGAATCTTCAGGACAGATGCAATGCACTATGCAATTTATTGGTTAAAAAAAAACAAAACTGCATTTTCTTTTCTGTCTTATTAACTTGAAGAGAAACTGAGGGAACTTCTGATTATAGCTGCTGTAACGTAAGCGATGAACTTGTTTTAAAGGTGATCCACAGCATTAAATGTATCCACTACCAATGGATTAAAAAGTACCATGTGTCATTCTTTAATAAAGAAAAACTTGTAATCGTTGGCAAATCGCTGTGCTCGAAGAGGAGTAAAACATGTCAGAATGTGCCGTTATAGGAAAATAATACCTTCTGGGTGCTAACCCATCACACCACCTCACGTTTGATTATTTTCCTATGACAGCATTTCCTGTTGTGTGTTTTTTTTTTTCTTACTTGTTCCATGTCAGAGTTTTTGAGAAGGTTGAGTGGATATAGAGTAGTGTTAGTTATATTAAGTGGTCAATCAGACTGAGGTCGTGTGAGACAATACAGTGTCAAAGGGCAATGTTCAGTGTTATTCCAAATGCTCAATAATGTAATGATATTTCATTACATCATCAAACCCTAAAGTGTCAGTGAGTATCATCTCGCAGAGAGCTGATGGAGCTCGGTGTTGCACGCCCGCTGAGGGCCTCTTCCTCTCCCTCTGTGGCTTACGTGGGTGTTGGGAAGCCTTGTGTTTTGTATGCATGAATGTTTTGAATGAAAGCGTTGATCAAGCCGTTTATTTGTTTTCGGCGTGTCAGGAGCAGGGTCGCTTACAGAGCTCTGTGTCAGTTTGTTTATCTCCTGAATGCACACTGTGTGCCACTGTGTACAGCTGCTAAATGACGTGATAAGCCGTCGTTGCTAATAAAGTCACGCTTCTTGGATTGATCTCTTTCAACGTGTCTGAACATGACATAGCCACAATCCACCATCTTGCTTATTATCTCCCCCTGGAAATACGCCCATGGTGTGTTGTTTTTTTTTTTTTTTTTTTCCCACTACCTAAATGTAGGTGGGGATATTTCAAATAGCCTGAGTCACAGGAGCCTGCATGCTGCAATTTACACTTCAGTGTTGCTGAACTGCAGAGACAGAGCGCATGCACACTGTGCTATACGTGTGGTTAAGGGGTGCGAATGTGTTATCAGCTTTAAGCGTATAGCTTTGGTATGTGTGCTAAGATTGGGCAGTATTACAAAAAATACTATGCGCAGTATGTGTCGGAATATTTTTCTAATTCAGGCACACACTACACACTACTGAGTAGGCAGCATTTTTTGGGCAGCGTTTGTGCTCCTGAATAAAAGTCTGTCCAATTCGGAAGCCAGCGTCTTTCTCTAATCCTCCATGAACATTTTTAAAATATGGTGCACGGAGCAGTTGCTCTAACTGGGATTTTACTGAAGCCAATGATCCAGTGAGTAATCAAGGAAACACATTTTTAAAAGTTAGGGATAAAACATGACGAGGAGTGCTGTTATAGGAAAAGAATCAGCGCCCGGATGGTCTGATGTGCCCCAGTGTGAAGTGGAATGACTGTTGCCACCTCAACGTTGATTATTTTCCTGGAACTGCTGTTCCTTTAGTATTTCATTCGTCTTATATCAAAGCAATAATTTTTGTGCCTCAACAGTAAAAATGGTGGATCGTCTGCTTGTCTGAGATTCTTGTTAGTGCGATATCTCAAGCAAGAGTGGTTGAATGTTTGTATGTTTATATTGAGTGATCACTGGAACCAGCAGATGAACTGATTAGATTTCGGAACTGATCCAAACATGGTCAAGGTCACGGCAAGGTCGAATGGGTGCAGTGTTTTTTCTTCAAGAGCTTCCTTCCTGTGTGTATATTTTAAGGGTATTTAAGGCAAATAAATCAGTAACAAGATGGACTAGACTTGGTGTCGAAGGCATCCCTGTTGTCGATGGCGTTGGCATCAAGATCCACTTGTTTTTTTTAAAGAATGACACGCCCTATTTTTTTTTTATTCATTCATAGTTACAATCAGTGTTATGGAATGTCTATGAGACAAGTTAGTTTGTGTTATCACTTGCACTATAGCAGCTTGTCCTGTTACTGAGAAAACGCAAGTCCTCTGTCCTGAAGACTTTTCTGTGAAGGAAAACGTAAAAGGACAGCTTTCCCTCTGACTCCTACCACAGATGCTAAATAAATGTCTCTTCACCAAAAACTTCACCATATCAACAATAGTTGCACACGTCTTTTTAACTGAATTAATGTAGCATGTCTGCTATGCAAGCCCAGTGAACTAACCATTACAACAGGAAAAAAAAAAATCTAAACAAGCACTTTCATATAAACCTGTGAATTCAGTTACAGTCAGAATTAATATCAGAGCTGCTGTTATAGAAAATTAATCACGTTTCTGACCAAACGGATTAAAAAATGTAACAGTGCTATGGTAGAACCCCCAATATTAAATGTGGACAATATTGTTATTGTGGGCATTTTTAAGTATTGTCGCAAATTATCATTCTAAATAAGGGGAGGCTGCCTAAGTAGTCATTCTTCTCAGAAGAGGGAATGTCATAATTCTGTCTAAACATTAGAAAGATGTAGTTTGTCCTTTTTTTGAAATCAAAGCTGAGAATTGGGAAGTAATTTAGAGTAAATACAACATATACTGTAAGCGATAATATTGCAAGCTGGGATGAAAGGTTTAGTAATTATTGTGATACATATATGTCACGAATGACTGATTTCTTTGGACACCTCTTAAAAATTCTGAATGCAATCTGTGAAACCTGATGATTTACTTGAACGATCAAATGCAAACTAATAACTGAAGGCAATGACAAGGGCACGAGTGAGAACATGAGATGCAGTTTACTATTACTGTTGTGGGATATCTCGGCTAACTTCAAAGCTGTGTGTGCGTGTGTGTATGTGCGCATATGTGTGTGTATCTCGGAAAGTTTGTCTTCGTTTCTGTGTGTGTGCTTTCTTTAGAGACTAGCAATAATAATTAGTGACAGTGTGCACTTGTATTTTCTCAGGATTTTTAATATCTGGACTCTGCAGATACAAGGCTGGAAGCCTTTTAATACAACAGTGTGTGTTTTCACAGACGGATTTCACAGCTTCTTTTAAGAGAAATTGATTTTAACATCCAGCAAGGGATTAAGAGTCGATCTTTGTTGATTTGTGTTCCACAGCTGTGGTGCAATTTAGCCCTAACTCTTACACATTAGATCTCGTTTTTCACTTTTCAACATTGATTCTAAGAAAACATGCTTTTAACCATTCAAAAAAAAAAAATCTCATTTTGCTTTTAAATGAGAACTGGGTTTGGAAATAACAGGATTGTATTTTTTTTTTTTGTTTTTTTTTTAAGCATAAAATTAGCAAATAAAAAAAAAATGTTAACTAGCATGTTAATGACACAAGGACATTAAAGACTGTCTAATGATTTATGTAAATTTCTTTTTCAAATAAATAAATAATTTACTTTCAATCTACACATTATTGAAAATAAAGAAATACGAATGACAGAATCTAATTTTCTTTTTCCCATGAGCTTCAGGAAATTCAGCTGATGCAACTTCCTGTTGAACATGTGACTAGTTATTTCATAGGGGTGAATGTGTCCATTCTTCATCACATGTAATGTATGATCCATGGAAAAGGGATGTTTGAAGCACAAGATGTGCCGGATTCACACATTAATGCAAAAATAAATATTTCTGGAGTATTTTAATGAAAATTTTTAAAGGAAAGTGTGATTATACTGGGTTATGACCCATGAATGACACTTTACATACTGTACGTTTAAAATGTCTTTTACCTTTACAGGCATATTTGTAAATGTAATATCAGTGGGAAACAAGTGGCACCCCGGTCGTGGAAACACTCTTCTAATCTAATAAGCAGCAGCATAAGTCATTATGTCGCACGTGAATATTAGGAAGTCTGCACCATTCAGGTTAGAGTGAGTGAGTGGGATCCATCTGATGATCTGTCATCTATAGTGCTTTTCCACCAAACAGGGTGTGTCAGCTCGGCTCAGCAGCAACCTGAACCTGTGTGTGTGTGTGTGTGTGTGTGTGTGTGTGTAATCCTACACTTGAAAGTAGGAGGGGTTTCTCTGAAGGTTACCAGGTGGGAACTAGTGAGGCATGGACAGTAAAATACCACTCAGGAAGTAATATTGAAATAAAACCAGACATGCCTTATTTGATGTTAAAATGTGTGTGTTGCTGCAGCACAAGCCACAGGAGCTCGAGTCATGGCGAGTTTGCTTTAATGAGCAAATACTTTACTCTTTTGTACAAATATAGAGGTTTGAATGCACACTGTCAGACAACATTAAAACACAAATACCCAAGCATTTTCCATGGCTGTATGTCAAACAGCATGGTAAGTAGGGTGTACAGCACCATCATGTTATAACCTGTGTAGGGCACAAAGAAAGTGAATAGGAAGCAATTTGGGATGCAGCTCAAGCAGAAGATGGCGATTTGTACTTAAATCATGGGTATGAAATGTAGAATCAGTTGATATAGTGCATGAAAAGTCCATTATAGTGAGTAAATTAATAAAAATGGATCTGTAACATTACATTGTTCCAAATCCTCTGGGGGAAAAAGACTTAAAATGAGAAGGACACTTTGGTGGACTGTCACTATTTGGGTCACTATTCCCCCCACCCCCACCCCAGGATGAGTTTTTTGGTACTTGTCAATACTGATACTGAATTAGTAAGTCAGAGGTGTCACAGACCATTTAATTTAGCTTTGTTTATTGGTTGCTGCTGTGTGCTGCTAGTGATAAACTCCTGATGCTAAGATTTGTGGTTAAGATATTATGGTGTTTAAACAGTATCCTTCCTAGAGAGCTTGCGATCAATAAAAATGAGCGCAAGGTGCCATGAATTGCACTTTTAAGTCATGAAATATAGACCCTGGGGAAAAGAAGAGTGCACTCACCGTGCTCAGTGCTCGCAGAGCTGAAGTGCTCTCAGCCATGACACTTTCTCTGCATGCTCGCTTATCTGTGCTGCATTCACGAATACCTTTTTTCCATTTTTATAAGTATTGAGGCATCCCTAGTTGCCTCACTGCTAATATAATTTCTCCCAGAGACATTGTTAAAGGTGATTCTGTGAAGACTGAGTGTGAATGGATTATTATGGACTATTTTTTAGCTCCGCCTGTACGTTCTGGATTTACGTACATGCTACCTGGGTAAGAAGGGCATCCAGGGGTATTTATGTGTGGTACTGCTTGATTGGTAGTGGGATAGCTATGACATGTGGGATCACGGTTAATTTGCTACGCCGAGCCACACTGTCTGGAGGAAAAGTGCTGTAATTGTGATGCTCAACTGTCAACTTTCTGTTGTTAAGATCTGTTTAAGGGATAAATTACTGTAGCAAAGTTCCCAGCCAGAAGCCGTGCAGAAACAAGAGCCTGATCCCATCACATACTGATTGCACGTTCACACCACTGTGAGTAAATGAACAGCCACCATTGTTGTCAGTGAGAGCATTAGCGTCTTGTGCTTTGCTGATATAATCACTGCCAGGGCGAGTAATCACTTGTAGGTCCACTCGCATTTCTTGCTATTTCGCCCTTTGCGCTCTCGGCTCAGCACTGTGATATCTGAAGCCTGCTACCAATTTGTCAGAGTCTCTCAGCTGTGAAGCTCTGGGGTGCAGTTTGGGGAATCGCTGCAAGTGCTGTGAGGAAATCTACGTGATGATGAAAGTTTACTTTCCTCATCTATTGCACTCTGTTTTGTCACATTTTTTTTTCTTTCCTAGTGTTTTTGATTTTGTATCGATTTTATTGCCGTGCTTTATGGATTTAGGAATTTAAATCCATCATGAGATATTCTTTTATTGACTACAAAATAACATAGTTAATAACCTTTAAATAGCAAAAGCACAAAACATAGAAAGTAGGCTTGAGTCTATTGATGATGATATCAGGGATCATTGATATATTCATTGCTAGCTGTTAAATTTCATGATTTAAATGCCAGAAAAAGGGTGTCTGCAGCTTTTAGTGCTTTTTCACACAACAGGTGACAAATTTAAATTCAGTTAGACTTTATTTGTATAGCACTCTCCCCAAAACAGCTTTACAGAAATCCGGATATAGATTTAGTTCTTATGTAGTCTACGTAGTGTATTATATAGTGTAACCATAGTGACAGCAATACTAAGTGTATCTAACACCAACAAGGATTGTACAGTGAGGTTTGGATTATTTTTTAAAAAAATTATTATTATTATTATTATTATTATTATTATTATTATTATTATTATTTTTAAACCTGCAGGCTATATATTAAACTAGTATTAAAAATGTTTAACTACCTTTTCATATATTATGTATCCATATGTATGGAATTGAGAACTCGGAGGCACGTGGTCTTGTGATCCACCCCATGACACGAGTTATAGGACTGCAGAAATTCGGCCTGAGTTTGTGATAAACTGATTTTTAATATGTTATTATATGATATTGAGGAGTGACCCTGTCATTATCACAGTTTTAAACGAGGATTTCTACTGTATCAGTGCTTGGACCCACGCTGAAGTGATCAAACAGAGGGATTGGTTTGATTATCCTTATGATTAACACGGCATTATCTTGCTACATGTTATGAAATATTAAAATAACTTGCAAACATGCCACAATTAAAATTGGCGTTCTTTTATTTGACGTGAAATGCATAATTGTTTATCATCATGCCAATGCCACAGTTTTATCCACCCACTAAAAGCGAGCTTAGCTGGAACCTGAGAGAGGTCAGAATGCTCCCGTGCTAACGTTAACGTGCAGCTCTGTGCAATTTCAGCAGTACAAAGGTTATTAAATAATTTAATGATAAATTGTGTTGCTTTAACCTGAAACAGTGACCAGCTTACTGACAATTTTATTCCCCTACTGTTTCCAGCCATCCATGTTCCTGATGCTCGGATAATTATTAGGGATGCACCGAAATTTTGGTCACAGCTAATATTTGGCCCAAATGATCAAACCTGATAGCCTGCGTTTTTGACCAAAGACTAATTGCTGAACATTTTCCCAAAATAATATATTACACAATAGTACTTTAATTGTATTAATTTGAATTGAATTGAGTTAGAAGCAGTGGTTAAAAAGAGCATTGTTTTCTTTGTGCTTGTGTGCCACTGGTGTGTCGTTACCCAGTCTGTGTAAACTGCCTCATTTCCACTCTAATGCAGCGCCTAAACTGTACCACACATCCTTGAACATGATTTGTGCCGTTTCATTAACGTTTTATGCTACTTGCTTGAAAATAATCATCAGTGAAAACTGTGCGCATGTGTTTTGTGATGCATTACCATAATGCTAACAACTTATGTTATGGTTCCTTTAACTGACATTATTTAATGCATTATTTAACATAGCATGAAATTAAGCATTACTATACCAACAAAGCAATTTAATAAAAATAATAAATAATAAACCAAATAAGCCCAAATAATTAATGCTTGCCTTAACCAGTGGTCATTACCATCAGTGAGTAAAATGTTCAGTTCAGTAAGTTAGCATGATTTAGGAGTATGTTGTAATTTATGTTTATCATATGTTTGTCATTTCTATGTCTATTTTTAGTCATGGATTGTATAAATATTAATCAATACAGGTTCACTTTGTTAACATTTAAGCAAACATCAATTAATATGTTACTTTAACATTACTTAAGGTTTATTATGCTAAGTATCAGACGTTCATGATTTGTTCATGTTAACTAATGCAGTAAATAATGTTAGTTAAAGGAACCTTAATGTAAAGTGTTTACCACCGTCGGAAAAGAATTTATTTTTGGTGCATAATAACATTCATACAATGCATTTAATGCTTCGGATCTGTATAGTTAATGCTTTGTACATGGTCACACACTGAGACTGCTTGCTTTAAGAGCTGTAAATGATCCTTTATATTTGGTTTGACCCATGTAAGAGTGTTTTTTTTCTAGGAAACATTAACTGTTCATTTGGAGTCCTCAGTACTTTACATGTGAACTCAGCATGTCGAAAGTAAAACAGTTTGTCTCTGTTAGGCCAGCTGAACCCAGAGCCTTCATTCACGGCTAGAAGTGTGAATGTGTGTGTGTGTGTGTGTGTGTGTGTGCCAGTGTCTGCTTGTCCAACAGCACTGCTGGACAACACTGGGTCCTTTGTGAGGGCCAGTGAGTGAGAATCTGCGTGCAAGGCGGTAAGCGCTGGTTAAGAGAGCGTGGCCATGCGCGCCCCCTGCACACATCATCCTCACCTCTGGAACACGAGCCAGGGTTCATGCGAGGTCAACTTCCGTGTGTTTCTTCAGAATGTGCACATGCATGCCTGCTATTTCTGTCAACATGGTGTGTGTGTGTGTGTGTGTTTCCTTGTCAGTGTGTTTATGGTTTTGGTGTCTGACAGCCGGTTTGTGCATGTGAATTATCTGAAAACTCTGGTACTTATAAAGAGATCTAATTAGACTAGAGGTTCACTGAAGTTTGTTTGGCCACTTAGAATGTGGAGCATAAGAGAAATAGTTGATGTGATATTGAGTCATCATTAGTTTGCCTTTGTGATCTGTGATATTTCTAAATAGGTCAAAAACTTATTTCTGGAAATAAAAATACTGCACAAGGTCGAAAGAATGTTTCCGTGAAGTAGTGTAGGTAAACGTGAAAGGTTGCACCTCATGGTTTTTAAATGGCAAAAGGAATTTAGCTCCATTTGAAAATTTATCAACAAAAAAAAAAAAAACTTTTAAGAAGTTAGAAATAAAATGTGGGTTTATCTTGCAATAGGACAGCATTACAAATTACACAAGGCAAACTCAGCAGGAAAAATAGTTTGAAAAGAGTCTAAAGAAAGAGAGTTTTGTCATGAGACCTGATCTGAAGAAGGCAGTGGCAAAGTTATGTGTGAGATGTCGAAAACTGGGGATGGAACAAAAATATTCAGAATGAACAGATAATGTGTTCTAAACAGATGTAAATACAGATACTAATTGGAAGTGCACTATTTGTTGTTTTGTGTCTATCGTCAGTGGTTTGCTCCAGTAGTCTGTCCTAAACACTGCCATACTGAGCTCCAAAATAAAGCCACACAAGAAATATGCTTTTATTTGTAGAGCTGCTGATCCATGTGCTATGCACAGGGCAGCGTATCTGTGCTTTATATTGTTTTTCAATTTTTATCAAATGAAAATCTTCCCAAAAAATCATCTGGACATACAATAAAATGTCGCTTAATGGACCCCATTTTGACTCGCGTCCTAGTAAATTCCGATAGCATGCAAACTTTTCGGATATTTCTGGAATGTAACAAACCCAAAAACTAAAGTAAATCTGATAACATATTATTAGGTGGATATTGTTGTGAACTGTAATCAGTTTCCTGATTTGAGAAAGAGGATAATAGTTATCTAGCTTATTCAGTCACGTTACTGGCCAGAAAGCCCCACAGGGTGTCTGCTTGAGACTGATTATGAACTCGAGGGATGTAACGGAGGTTGAGGAACTGTAGAATTTCAGGAGTTGAATCAAGTTATGTTCTGTTATTTGTTGTTATATTTTGTGACTTACATAGATAGTAGATTGCATTACACCCCTATCAGGAAGAAAACGAGAAATTGATGGAGTTGGAATAGATCTGTCAGGACGGATGAGGAATGAATATTACAACTGGGAGGATCCAAATCCATACTGCAATAAGATCTTACAAAAGGCCACTTTATACTGCACTCGGCAGATAAGCACGCTATCAAATTCAGCAGGATTTCCATTGTGTGCAGTGCTTTGTACGGACACTGCCTAATTTCACATGTTCCTAATGAGAGATTTCTGGTGTTGACAAATGCACCTCCGTGCATGTTGCCTTGTACCTGACAGAAAAACTGGACATGTTTGGGGGAAACTGGGCCCCATACTGATTGTTCTCAACTTGTGAATGAGTCAAGCCTCAATTTCCATGCAGCTAGATCATCTGGATAGACAGAATGGTAGCTGGTCAGGACGTCCATACTCTACATAGGGGTATTCGCCTAAAATATTGTACCTGCCGTTGTCAATAAAACCTCAGAGAAGATTAGCAAGACAATTTGCCACTGCATTATTTTTACCACTGATATTGCATATTCCTCTGGGTGATTAGGTAGCACTGATTGTTTCATGTCCGTGAACTAAAGCCTATGGACCTGTTGTTTTAGCACACGCTGATCAGTGGTGAAGTTAAATGTTTACCTTATTGTATACTGGCACTTTAGTAGTGTTTGAATTTGCACAGTATGTATGTATGCAAAGCAAAAGAGACCAAATGCAAATATTTAAGTGGTGAATAATTCCACTTTGTTAAAGTGGCATTCAAATAGGCCGGAAGAAGATGGTGTAGCCTAAAAAATGAAATATAGAGCTAAATATCAGTGATGATAAAATCTTATCTAACCACTGAGAGGAGTTCTAAGTGGCACTAAAAAGTTTCTTCTTAAATCCAAATCACAAAACAGCTCAGAGGAATTTTTTACTACAGAATTCCTGAATTAAGAGGCTGTGACGGCATAATTCATGAATGAATATCATCAGTGATTTGCATTTGTTTAAACAGTGTATTGTTTTACATATAGCAGGCTATACCATAGCACGTCCATGCTTGGAATGTGAGGAAATGTCTTTGACCTTGTGTGTAAGTGTGGTGTAAACTCATTTAAGTGTAGTCAAAAACCGCAGAGGTTTCAGCAGCAGTATGAGTTTTAATGGTCAGGATTCAGTATCAGCTGGCAGGTTTCATATTGATGGTAGTTATGCTGAGGTGAGTGACTGCTTGTGGTCTTCTGGCAAAAAATAGACCTGCCCAACATGGTTGTCTTGTTTGAGAGCTTAGAAATGTTCCTTCAGCTGCACCAGGTCCCTTGAGGACAGGCCTGAAATTGTCTGTCAACAGGAATGAATATATTTATAATTTGACCAGAAATGTACTTTTTATGAATAGTAAACTTTATGAAAGATTCATTTTCAGTGGTTAAATAATTTTTGTCATTTGTTTAACTTCAAATGAGAAAAAGTACAAATGATTTTTTTCCACTTTGTTGGAAAAACCTATCAGAAATAGTGCAATTTTTAATGTGTTCATTCAGTAGGTATTTGTAGGATTCTTAAAGGAGTTGTACAATCGTACTGTTTTATTCCAGTTATTAAAGGAGTTTCGCTCACATTGCTGTGATCTGAACAGTTGAAAGAAAACTCCCTTTTGGGTTACATTCGGTCTTGTCGTCTTCCCTAGCTCTCCCTTACTTAGTGAGTAAATTGCACTGCAGTAGTCTAACGACATCACGGAGTCGTCTGGTTTTTCCCTTTTTTTTGTTACAGTTGTTAGAGGAGAAAGTCTTCTGGATGTACCACATCAGTTTAGTAACATGTCCCTAGTCACATTGCACTTGGCTGTGTAACCTAAGGGAAGTCATTTCACAGGCCAGTGAGCAGATGGAAACACTAATGGTGACTGGTTTATTCTCTTTGCCTGGACTCTAAGATGAGCTGCTCAAAGCCAAACAGAGAGCATGCTGTATTTGTGTGTGTGTGTGTGTGTGTGTGTGTGTGTGTGTGTGTGTGTAGGGGGTGTATCTTGAGTATTTTCAGCAATATCACTGTGCATTGTCACACAGCCCAGTGAGCGGTGTGAAACACATACAAACGTCATGGAATTCTTCTCAGTTGAAGGTCTGTTGAATAATTGTGTGTATGAAATCTGTATACATGAAACGTGGCCTTATTTGTAGTATACATTTTTGTTGTGGTGTATGAAATGCTCTTTTTTTGTGCAGAAATGATCATAAGTGTGAGGAAGATTTACTTTTATTTAACATGGAATTTAACACAACAGGGCGATGAAAATCATAATCAGGGTGGTGTGAGATTGATTATTTTCCAATAACAGCTCATACCAAAGTGTTATATTCTACTTCATACGCAGCAATTTACAAACACTAACCATTTTTTATTAATTAAGGCCTGAGATCTACTTTCTATCCATTTTTGGTTACATTTAATTTTGCTCCTTTAGTCACATTATAGCAGTTATAAACAGTTCCCTCACCTGCCTCTTTTTTACTATCTCTCTCTCGAAGTTAAATTGACAAAAATTGACAAGTTGCCAAGAAAACAGAAAATGCAAAGTCCCCAGTTCTTAAGACTTTCCCGTGTTGGAAAATGTAAAGTTACAGCTTTACACTGACACTGGAGACTCCTTCCAAAATTGTTAAATAAACGTCTCCTCACAGAAAACTTTACCATATCAGCAATTGCACAGTCCACCATGCAATTTCCAGACAATAACATTAGATCGAGCATGTTAATATAAACCTGTCATTTGCATTCCAGCACTACTGTCAGAGCTGCGGTTATACGAGGGTGAGACAGACGAAAACCTTAAAAGTGCGACATAAATTAACACGTGGTAAGGACTGGAATACATGCATTGAATGAAATGGAGATTATGTATTATGACAATACACTTTTGCAATAAACAATGCAAAATAACAGCATAAAGGTTTTGAATTGACTCATCCTCGTAGAAAATTAATCAACCTCCCCCGACCAGTCAGAATCACGAATTCAGCAGCACTGTGGTATAAGACTTGATGGTGTATTGTGAAGCCATGCTAAAAATTCAGTGGAACAGTTCATAATATTAGGAACATGAAATCTGAAGAGTAAATTGCCCTATGAACCATCTGTCATGTGTAGAGTTTATTGTTTGAGAAGACCTCTTACGTTTTTCCCTGAAACGAAGACTTTCAACACTGCTTGAATGTGTTCAGTGAATTGTTCTTGAACATGTTACACCAAATTTACTTGTTCTTCTCCTTTACACAATGTCTCGCATAACTTTGCATCTTCTTTCAAAACAGTCCTTTGTCCAAGTGATTTTTCTTCATGCTCTTCTGTGTTTCTTCTGTAGGTGTGTGAGCAGTCGTCCATGATGCACAGCTAATGCTGGCCTGGCTGCCTCTCTGTCTGCAGTAGATTCATGGCAGCATTAGGGGTAAGCTTACACCAACACATATAACCATGTCTTTCTTTTTTTATTTTTTTATTAAATTCACTGGCGAAAAAGAATCACCTCAGAATAAGCTCACAGCATCTATTAGCACTAAATGCATGAGCAAGAGGGTAATTTACTCTCACCCTGTTCCACTGGGTCAGAAAGCTTTCCAAGATATTCTGAATAGCACAGTATTTTTACTGTTTAAGCACAACATGCAGGCTGTGCCATCGAGGTGGAAACGAAAATGTGTGAAAAGGGTCATTAGCAAATCCAAATCCATGTGCTACAAAGAGTGAGAGAAATCAGGAGAAAGTGTGGTTTAAAAAAAAAAAAAAAAAAAAAAAGAGAGAGAGAATAAAATAATGATTAAAAGAATCCATTTACCGGCCACTTTAATAAGAACACCTGTACATCTGCTCATTCATGCAATTATCCAGTCAGTTATTCACATTGCAGCAGAGCTTCAGTTAGTTTTCACAGCGAACATCAGAATGGGGAAAAAATGTGATCTCAGTGACTTTGACCTTGGCATTGTTTTGGTGGCAGATGTTACAATTTACCTTTTAATTTTTAGCCTTCTGCTAGCTGATGTCAGTTACATTTTGGCAGTTATGCTAATGCAGTATAATACAATGAGCTAGACTTGTTTAGCGAGACTACTTGTATCTGATATTAATGCCACTATTCAGTGTGTCTATTAAATAATAAAAATAATAATCGGATAATGGGTACTGCAGAAAGAAATGTAAAAGGGAAATAAGAACAGAAAGCTCTCTCTCTCTCTCTCTCTCTCTCTCTCTCTCTCTATATATATATATATATATATATATATATATATTTTTTATATTTATATATATATATAGAAATAAAGGGAGAAGAAATCAATTAACTGGAAAATAAGCATTTTATTGTGTGGCTAAACTTTTTGTGATTGTTTAGTTCATAATTGATTTGACTTCTTTTTTTTATTTATTTGTATTTAATTAATTTATTTATTAAACAAATTACTCTTTAAAATTTGTGGCAGTTATCCTCCATGTCTGAGGTGTATTACTGACGTGACTCAGTTACTTGTAACAGGGTGTAGCAGCCTGAACAGAGGACATAATTCATCTTAACCCATGTCCCCCTCATGTCTGTGATGAGAAGCTTGCATGGACTCGGGTATTGTACAGATGACAGAACTGGATCAATACCTGGGTCAATATCAGCACTGAATGTAAAATAAAGGGGTTGTTGCTAATAGTAAGAGGAAGCCTTGTGGTGATTTGCCTTTCTGTAGGCATTTCTGCTCAGGGATGTTGACCTGACTATGTCTGTCTTTTGGCAGCTGTAAGGATAGCAAGGAGAACGAGAGATGAAACTTAAACGTTAAGTTTACTTAGCTGTTCCTTGTTACTTAGTGTAACCGTGTTACCTTTAAAATAGATCTGCATGTGTGCGTTCAGCTTGTGAAGTATGCGAAGTTAACAAAAATGGGAACCAGAAAAAATAGGCGTTCTCCTCAGATGTTGATCTAAATGCAGTATAAATCTCTTATACACTGCGTTTTCTTTGCGTCCTATAAAAGACACTGTTATTTCCAGCTGAACGACAGAGCAGCTCCACTGGCACATTCAGACCTGCCTGTATGATCAGTATGGTGTATGATAAACATATGAAACTCAGTATCTCTAGTATTTTTGTCACACATTGCTTTGTTCTAAATAAGACAATACTGAGAGACTAATATAAAGAATTACTAAGCAAATTTCTTCCACTGCTAAGTAATGAGGGACAAATAGATTGGACAGGTTTGTCTTTGGAATGGATTTGTATCATTGTTTTTTTTTTTTTTTTTTTTTTTTTTTTTTTTTTTTTTTTATATTTTGAAACCCGAGGTTCGAACGAGGAAGATTAAAAATTGGGACAAAAATTGCCAAAATAAAAGTGGCCGT
>CM075011.1:9471311-9505408 GCA_037576675.1 Pangasius sanitwongsei
AAATTTCCTCCCCCGCATCTTAATGGGTTAAAAATGTTTTGTTTTGTTTTGTTTTTGTTATTTTTTTTTATAATTTTTTTTTTTTTTTTTTTTTTTTTTTTTTTTTTTTTTTTTTTTTCTCTTTAGAACCCCGAGATGCTCACGAGGAAGATTAAACTGTGGGACATAAATGCCCACATTACATGTCGCCTGTGTGAGGGGTACCTGATCGACGCCACCACAGTCACTGAGTGCTTACACACCTGTGAGTACACACACACACACACATCCTCAGTATTTGTGATTAAAGTTTTGACTATGCGAAGTGGTTGCTTACTGTGTTATTCATCTTGTTACTCTCAGTAAAATACTATTCAAATGTGTGCATCAGTTTTATGTTTTTGCTCGAGAACACGACGTTTCATGTACATGTACGTGGTTTTCTTTCATTTCCTTTGTGTTAGTACATATACTGCCAGTTTATTAACTACACCTACTTTTATTTACTCTTGCTAGTCTATCTGCTACTATGCACAATTTTTCAGCCCCTTTTTACCCCATGCATTAGTGGAGTGGAACCAGTGGGAGTGGGAGCTTTATTTATTTTTGGAACTGGATCATTCTCGCCACAACTGTGATACCGACATGGTAGTGATATGATGCGATGGTGTGTGTGGTGCTGACACAACTTGTGATGGGATTTTTAACACCTTGCTGCTTCTTCTGGTTTCAGAACAGTCAATAAACCTAAAATTTGCAGCTAGCAGCAGTCAGCTGGTCAATAACAGCCACTGATAAGGGGCTAGTGGACAATTACGACATACTGTACATGGAAAAAGCTGAACTAGTCTCCAGCTGAACACTTACAAAAACTAACAAGGATGGTGTTTGCTGATATACTCATACAGCACCACATACACACACTACCATGTCACTAATATGTCAAGGTCGGTGCTGAGAATGACAAATTGTGTGTAGTACATTTGGGTGATACCTTTATAAAATGGCTAATAAGCGTAGTTATGAGGTAGGTGTACCTATTAAACTGCAGCTGAGTCTGTTCAGACATTAAGGGAGACATCCAGATTCCACACCGTCCTTTTGGAGCATTTGTCTAAATCTACAGAGCTTTTTAACTTTGTTTTATAGCAGTAATAAACAGTAGAGGGGGCCCTTGTGCCACTCATGAATATAACAGGCACAGGCTCTGTTGGACTGACTTTCACTGAGGGAGGAAAAGAAAGAACCGTTCACATGTCATGTCTCATTTTCCCTTTTTGTTTTTTTTAAGCTCCATAACAGAATCATTCGATACATCATATGAAGCTGCACACTGTTCTGTCATCCTTGCATTCCTTTAATCACATTCAGGATATTAGTATGTATTTCTAATGATCTAACAATATGTGTGTGTGTGTGTGTGTGTGTACAGTCTGCAGGAGCTGTTTAGTGAAATATCTGGAAGAGAACAACACGTGTCCCACGTGTAGGATTGTCATTCACCAGAGCCACCCACTGCAGTATATCGGGTGAGTGTATACTGCAGCAACCAGACACGACCAACACACACACACACACACACACACACACACACACACACAAACACACACACACACGGCATGCAGATGACTCTGACAGAGCCCATCACAGCACAGTAGGGAGTCATGTTCTCAGCTGTGTTATGCTACATTCTCTGTGCTGTTAGCTCTTTTCACTTTAGTGAAAGTGTTGTGCAATAAAATGTGTATAAAAAGCTAAGAGTGGGTGCAGCCCGCCTGGCCTCATCTTTGCCCTTTCTCTCTGTCTGACTCTGTGTCTGTCTCACTGTTTGTACTTTTCAGACATGATGATGAAAACTCCTGCAGCATTATGACTATAAGCATTGCAGTGAGAATAAATCGTGCTACTTTTAGAGCCAACGATGCTAAATGTTTGCGTGGGCAGTGAAAGTCATGATTCATGGGCCTTTTAGTGAGAATTCTGACCGAGCATTGATGCTCATTTTTTGGTACAGTTTGATATTTTTATTGCATATGCAGTTTATTGCTGCTGTTGTTGCCTTCCTCTGGACCATGGTCATACAGGTGAAGGTTAAATCAAATTGCACAGCTGCTGTTTTTTTTTTTTTTTTTTTTTTTTTTTTTCCCCCCCCTCCTCCTGTTGAAATCTGTGGATGGCTCATAGAGCATCCGGTATCTTTTGTACACTTTTCTGGCCACAAGCTTCAGCATCTTAAAGGCTGCAACCTGTTTCCTGTGTATACACACATCCATACAGTGGTTTCTGACGGACAAAAAAAACCCAACAAAAAGGTTGGGATTGTGCGACTGTGTAAAACGTCTTTGTTGGAAACGTCCCAGAGACGTTCTTCACAACATCAGTCAAGTGTTGTCAACCTCTTCTCATGATTGATCATGACCAATTTGGTGACCAACAGTACCAGACTTTCTACCCACAGCTAGAAGTCTGAATAGATTCAACTTGAATTATCTGTTAATCTGCCACAACATTCTCTATTGCTATTCATAATGTTTTGTTTTGTGCTTGATGAATATTATGCCGAATTCACGTAACCTGAAACAATTGAAGAGGCATTCCCATTATTCTGATTTGAAAGTGGTCACGCATTGCCATTCTAAGGTAGACATGTTTGAGTAGTAAAAAATTATCAGGTGTAATTGAAGAAAAAAAAAACCAAAACATTTTTTCCATTCTGGACAGCAGTAAGTAAGTTGAAGGCCATAATAAAAATGGTGTTAGTTTGCCTCAGTTCTAGGTTTGGTTGGCATCAAAGCTACCAAATGTCCAATTCAGTATTATCATTAAAGATTAAAAGTTTTTCCCCCAAGGGAATAGAGCATTAAGAGTGCAGCATTAAGAGCACTAATACAACTATTTATGCCTGTAATAAAGTACTTGGCTGATCTCCAGCGTTCCATCCTATTTTGGAGCATATTAAATATTAAAGACATTAAATATTCACTGTGCTGTCCAGATGCACTGCAGATTCAGACCTGTAGCCCGTTGAGAGCTCGACAGTGTGTAAGAATAAAAGGTGGTGATATTTTGAGGCCTGTAACAATGCTACGCTCCCCTTCAGAGTGAAGTGTCCTCCCTGCCTATACATAATTAATTTGAATTTACTGTGCGTATTATCCACCTGTGCTGTTTGATGACTGACAAACAAATCTCTGTGTGTTTACACCAGCTGCATCTCACCGAAGCTGAACAGACAAACATATTTATATATCCACAGTCTGTTGATCATCTCTTTAAATGCCAGACCCCTTCTCATCCCTAGGCCTCTCTGCGCCTGCTGTGGGGCACGACAGTGCTCACTAATTGGGCTTGTTTTCCCCCAGCGTGCTGTAGTAGCCAGGCTTGACCCAACGTGCACATACAACCATGCACAGACATGCACAATACTCAGTGTAGAGCCTCTTACAGCCCAGCAGGGGGCCACCAAGACACATTTCACTCTCAGTTGCGATCTGCCCTTGGTATGAGTCTGCATTTTGTGTACCTGAAGTGTACAACACTATGGTACACCATGGAGTCTGACTTGGATGAGTGGATGCCTCAACATGCCCTGTATAAATGTCATAAAACTGATATAAAAGAACACAAGGACTCCTAAATATATAACATACTAAAAAATATGAAAACCAGCAGTAAATGTATGCTGTGTGTGTGTGTGTATATGTATGGTGTATATGCAAAAGATCACCTGCAAAGCCTCCCAGAAAGAATTCTCACTAAAATAAAGGGCTCATGACTCACTACTGCCCACATGAAGCAGTTAGCAAAGCTGGCTGTAAAAGAAACATGATTCATTCACGCTGCAGTCATAATGCTGCAAAATTCTCTGTCATGTCTGATCTGGGATGATATACACACACCAGTGTGTGGTTTATCTTGTATGTACTAACAAACGCTAGCTTTAGAGCTTGTGTACACTGACTCACAGCTCACAGCGCTGATGTAAGATCAGATATTTTCCTATCTGGAAACGTCAGAGGTGTATATAGTCAAAAAGGCAAGCAGATTGTTCTGGCTGTTCTTACGGCAGGCCTGAGGGACTCTGAGCCCTAAGGCCTTATGGCATAGTAACTTGGTCTCAGAGGAGCACTTCAGTATCAGGTTCCATCATCACAGGCTTCTGTCTCCAGAGAACCAACAAATGCAGGGACAGGCAGAGACTGAAAAGCTGCTCTGTCGTAACACATCATGCTAGTACTTCACTGGGTTGTTGCAGATTTGAGCTATTAGTAATTAGACTGATACTAAAGTTTTGTACAGCCACACTATGATGACTAAAATAATAATCATGATGATGATCAGCTTTAAAACCATGGTTGTTTAACACCTTTGTTTAGCAAATAATTAGGATTATTAATTAATTAGAATTAATTAATGTACAATGTGAGTTGATTAGGAAATGAAGTCACATTGTACATTATTAACGTTATATACCATAGCACTGTTGAATTCGCAATTCTGATTGATCAGAAGGTGTTGATTAATTGTCCATAAAAGCTGCTATGACAGTAGTCCCGGCGGCAAGGCAAATCACGTTTATATTAATGTACTCGTTCAGAACGTTATTGTTTCTATAGTAACAACTTGCACAGGCACTTGCATGTTTGGAAGGAGTCTCCAATGTCATTGCTTTGCTCTTTGTTTTCATTCTTTTTACTTTTCTGTTTCTTACCCCTTTTCTCTTTGTTTATTCCTCTTTATTTTTATCATTTGTTTTTAATGTTTATACTTTTATTATTATTGGTCAAGCATTTATTATTATTATTATTATTATTATTATCATTATTTTTTTCTTTTGCTCTTTACTCTTTCACTGTCATTCAACCATTATTATGCTGTTTCTTTATTTTCTTTCAGCAAACCTGTCTTTTGTCACACTAATGAATTATCTTGTAAACAATTAATATAAGCATAATATATAATAACTGGAAGCATGATACTACCTTATCTAATTATCTTTAGTTTGCTGTGTGTGCCTAATAAAGTGCACTTGTCTGCAGTCTCAGTCTAAATGTGTTTAAGAAAATGGAAAAATTTCAAAACACTGAGTCAGATTTAAACATATGAACTGAGCTCTTGTAGGTTTAATACACCAGTCAATAAACATTGATATCCCATGTCAGCCAATTAACCCACTTTATCTAAATCATTTATGTTTAATAGATTAAGGAAGTCAATTGTTGATCATGTTTAAATTATGACTAATGGTGCTGCTGCAATACTTAAATGGAAATTAGCCACATAAATTACTGATCTGTTTATTTTTCATGCTGCAGTTACATGTGTTCTGTTTTTTTTCTTGCTCTAATACTCCTTGTTGGCATATGCATCACGTTTCCATTTCTCCCACTCCTTCTCAGCCATGACCGAACAATGCAAGACATTGTCTATAAGCTGGTGCCGGGACTTCAAGAAGGTTGGTGGTTTTTATTTATTTATTTGTCATCCCACACACGGCATCATCCATAGATAACAGACACACACAGAGTGTTGCCATTGGAGCACCAGGAGGCTCAAGTCAATCTCTACATGTTTCTCTGTGCAGCGGAGTTGAAAAAGCAGAGAGATTTCTATCAGAAACTGGGCATGGAGGTACCCGGGGACATCAAAGGAGAGCTGTGCAACATGAAGGTCCACCTGGACGCACAGCGCAATGGTACGTTCCACCCACGCTCTCTCTGCTAGCTGATATGAAACTAAAATCACAGGAAAGCTTCAGTACAGATCATTAGTATTATTATCGTCCACCTTTAGACAGGGGCATCCATGGCATCAGCTATTTCATCAGCCTCCACCCATGCCCTGTTTTGTTACGTCACTCGGCCCAATTACAGTGCGGCTCTTTTAATGCGCAGTAACTGTGCTGTAGTCGGTGCTAATGGCTTTGTGGATGGCTATCCAGGGGCCTGCCAAGCCTGCAGCCTTAATCGTTGGCCTAATGCGCAAGCCTGACTTTGGTAATTAAGGCTCAAATGGAAGTGGAATTGGTCTCTCATTCCTGACTATCACAGCACGTTTGGCAGGCCTACGCCCTGCAAGAAAGAGTTCATTTAAACTCTCCACTGTGCCATCAGCTTGTGCTTCTGCTCGCTCTGAGACAGAGAAAGAAAAGACAGACAGATAGAGAGGAGGTGTGAGATGGGGGGGGGGGGGGGACATTGGGGAGATTGGATGCTCTAATGGTGTCTGTACTGCGTGTCAGGTGGCTTGAATATTTGCATAGTGCACATATTCTATATACACAAGTGTCCTATGTCTAACTTGCAGTGCCAGTTGATCATTCAAGTGATTCAACATTCAAGAGTTAAGAGTTTTTTGTCATTGTCGTGGACAACAAAATTGCAGTACTGCTCTGAACAGTGCCACTGTAACATATGTAAGAATTAATGTAGAATATATATCAAACAAGACATAGAGTTAAAAACACGACAGACATCCATTATTATAAACATAACGCACATTCCTCTATGTGCACACAAAAAAAGCACCACATGTGCAGCACTTTTTTTTCCATAATTGGGTGAAAGACGTATTGCCCATTTGCTGTCATCTTTTATTACCCAGAGATGCTCCTGTCCTAGTTCGATCTCCAAATTTGTCCTTGAAAGGGGACTTTGTGTTCCCCCTAATCCCTTCACCATGCTTAGTAAAGAAGCTGTAAGAGAAGTTATTAGTCTGTCCTTTATACACACCCTCTGTCCAGGACAGAAACCAGCACTGAATAAATCTCGATCCACCCCTCTCACCAGCAGCAAGTCTAATTTAACAGGAAGTCCCCCTTTTCACAGCTGCATAGCCTGCCTGCTTCAGTTTAGCCCCCTTTCACTTTGCTTGCTCTGCTCACAGGAGAATAAGAAATGAGCGAGAGGATATTCAGAGTTTCTTCTGGAAGTAATTTCTGGTTTTGGTGCATCTCAACTTTCAGTAGAACTTTATTTGAAGGGTACCTACAAAGGGCCCTTAAAACATCAGCATTACATGAGTCTTTTAGAAGGCAATTTAGGTGAAAGTGAGAAGAGAAAACAGCCCTCAGTTTTCATTATGGGTGGACTGAAAAGAAAAAAAAAAAAGATATTTTTACCCAACTTTTTCTCCCAGTTTGTTCATTTGCCAAATGCCACCTTCTAGCCAGCAACCAGGAAGTGTGCTTCCTCACCACATCTTTTCTAACTGCAGCTGCTCATGCCACATCACAGGGCAACTGCGTTTTTCCGCTTACTTGAGCTTACAGACACCCATGATTGGTTAGTGTCACTCTGATTAACAGGGGAGAGAAAGTATGCCATCCCTCCCACCCAAAGAGCATGGCCAGTTTTGCTCTCTTGGTCTCCTGACAGATGGCTGTGGCATCCTCGGGATTTGAACTTGTGATCTCCCTATGCTAGGCCAAATACTTTTCTTTCCACTTGGGAGCCATGAAGAAAATTTGTCACTGTAATTTTTCTGTTCTTAAGTTGTTAGTTTACTTCTGCTGAAAGCACATTCCTAACACTTTGTTTAAAGTTATGCTAGAAGGTATATGCGCTGCTCTATAACATTGTTATAAATGCAAAATTGATTACCCCTTCGGTGTGACAGTGTGTGTTAAAATCATTCATTTGGCTGGCATATGTGTTGTCAAACTTTCTTTTTGGTCTCTCTGGTGATTTCAGTCCATCTGTGTGTTGGAGGTGATGACATTTTTTTTCCAGACTGATTACTTCCTCTTTGTCCTTGCTTGTTGAATGAGCTGCAAATGAATGTGTTTTCATTAATTAGGTGTGACTGTGTTTTGTGCACATTATAAATGTGACTGGGAATAGGTTTGACATAATTGCATTTTGGGGTGGTGGTGGAGCTGCTGCTGCTGGTGGAGGTGGTGGTGTGCTGATCACTGTTCAAGTGTGTTAAATAAAGAAACTATGAAATTGGAATCAGAGTTCAGTTGTTTTTGCTCGCCATCTACTGCACTGGCTTAGTGTAAGGCAGGGCAGCAGGCAATGAATAATGAATGCATAAATATGTTGGAATGAATTATAGATGATTCAAAACCTTTATCAAAAGCATTTGTAGGCAACGGAAAAGCACAGGCAAAGGACCCTAAACAAGCACCTGAATGTAGATATCAGTAAATACCTTGAGTTTGCTTTGGGCTGGAACAAGCTATGCTCATAAACAATAAAAATTCAGCCAAGTTTACCAAGAAAAAGTGAAAATGTTGGCGTTAAAAGCCTGTAAGAGCTTTCTATATTCCTATTTGACTTGTATAAGTAATGAACCCCACACCACAGGTTTCAGCTCATACACTCTTTTCATAGAAAAGAGATTGGCAAGAAGCTGCAAAAAAAATATGCTCTTCAAAAAGGCCCTTTTATTCCACTGCTGTACTTATGGCTTGTGCAGATCCATTAATGGCTGACTGAACAGAAAGAAGCTACACCGACTCAAAAGAAAAGCCAGTGCACAATTTAATTTACTGTCAGATAAAATGGAAAAATACCTGATTTTGGCAGATGAAAATTCATGTCTGTGGTCATTAGGGTTTAACTTAATAATCAATTATATGCTTTTTGTTCCTAAAACCAGGCGAAGTAAAATCTGAGGATGCAGCAAAGGAGGGAGATGAGAAACCAGAAGAGGATAATGATTATCATCGTAGTGACGAGCAGGTAAGGACATGCACGTTGTTGTTGTTGTTGTTGTTGTTGTTGTTAATTCCATTTACAAGTGAGCTAGCTGTACTGTAACTAAGTGCCTGTGCTGAATTTGGTTATTCTTATTGCTAGGTTACCAAGAATAACACATGGAGCAATCCACTGATCGGTTGGCTGATTGGCTATTTTGAAAACCACCATAGGTTGCATGCTACTCTAGTATTTTGATGGGTTTGTTACTTCATGTAGTGGCTTCATTGGTTTCTTCTGCGTTCTCTGATTTCCTCTGAAACACAAAAACTTGTCACTAGCTGGATTGGCTGCAATAAATTTCCCCTAGGTGTGGATGAGTGCATGAATATGTGTGTGTGTGTGTACGATGCCCTATGATGGACTGGCGTCCCATCCAAGGTGTATTCCCACCTTAGACCCATCGTGACCCTGACCAGGATAAAGCGGTTACTGAAGATGAATGAAAGAATACAGTTTCATACTCTTTAGAGCAATAGAATGTGCTTTGAGATGTAGCCAAGCGACCTAGAATTCGTTTTCTGATGGACCATTCAGCACAGCAGCCTTCAATAGTGTCTGAGAACATTCAGTCTCTTTAAACGGGAGTCCCATCTGCTCGGCTGCTTTATGTGTTTTCAAATAAACACTTACACAGTGTATATCAGAGCTTGAAGCATCACCATTATTGCTGCTGTTGTTGGTTTTTAGGTCTAACACTAGCATTGCATGGGAAATGACATCATCACCCCACCAGCTCCACCTTTCATGTAATGGGAAATGGACACAGGTACTTGACCAGGGTACTGTGCTGCATTATCCTGGGGAAACTCTCTCTCTCTCTCTCTCTCTCTCTCTCTCTCTCTCTCTCTCTCTCTCTCTATTTACTCTGTCCTACTGTAAGCAGCAGTAGGCTCTCTTCACTACGCATGCCTATGAGACAGGCTGAATTATTCTCTAGCAAAGGTGGGAAATTTCATGTCACAGCAGGCCCTTCCAAAACTCATTTTTCCCCCCGCAGGTCACTGAGGCATTACTGTTGTCATCATTTCTGTTACACTTGTATCTGTGCGCAACACTATAAAAAGGCTATAAAAAAAAAAAAGCTTTTCTTTACCGATTTGCAGCTTTGTGAACTGGACCTATGATCCAGGGCTTTTGTGCTTCACTGATGCTGTCAGGAGGCTGTTTAGTACTCCTCCCCATCCCCTGCTCAGCATATCACACTGCTTAATAATGCAGGAAGTGGAGATTGGGACTGTGAGTCTCATTTTCAGGCTCTTTACTGTCCCTCGAAGGGCAGCATCTGAGATGGCCTCACACTTCTTGTGTATAGAATACAGAGCAGGATTTCTATTTGGCTGTGTGCTTACTTTTGCACTTTCTGCCTTCTCTCTGGATGGATGCCCATGGATACTGCATGCCATTTCTAGTGTGCAGTGCAAAATAAAGTGCTGTTATTAACAAAAATAGTTGGTTTCAGCAGTGTGAGATGCAGTTTATCATGGCTTTTGTGTGTGTGGTGTGTAGGTGAGTGCAGGCATCTGAACATTCTGTACTGCATAAATTCATAAATTGAAAAGATATGCAAATAGGTGATAACCCTGGCACTGTGTGTGTGTGTGTGTGTGTGTGTGTGTGTGTGTGTGTCTGCCACGTGAGTTTGGTTTTCGCTTGGAGTTTGCTGAATTCACAATTGGCTAGTGGAGTGTGTGACTCGGCCAAAGGGAGAGAGAGTGAGCATTTGGAGGATGGAGAGCAGTGGAAAAAACACATCCATCTCTGTGGATTGAGGATTAGGGGTGTGTGTGTGTGTGGGTGTGTGTGTGTGCGCGTTGGTGACATTTGGCTCAAGTTGCCAGCTCAAGGTCGTAGAGCAGGAGGGGTGTCACACACACACACAAAGAAAATGGTATAGAAAAATACTTAATGAGGCATGATTTGAGTTTGAATAGCTGTTGGAGGTTTCCTATATTTGAATTTATAGTTACATTTACAGCTTTTAATTTACAGAAGTGCTTACAGTGTCCATGAAAAATATATCGTAATGCTAGTACAAAAAGGTCAGGATTGAGTACTATCAAGCTAAAACCCTGGTGGAGAGGAGTTAGTAGGAGTTAGTACAGCAATGAGAACATGTTTTTTTGTTTTTGCCCAGAAGAGCCATTTTTGCTCACTGACTGACTGAGTCCCGTTGTTGAACGTGCATACGTAAGGAGTCTAGCTAGCTGAAATTTAGCTAGCCTTACCTAGCACGTAGTGAGCGATATATTGTTATATACTGTATGTACAGTATATGATGTACAGTATGTGGGTCAAAACAGCAAAGAAAAAACCCAACACATTACAAATGCAGTATTCTCCCCTTGTCTGATTTGGTTTCCTCTGGGTTCTCTGGTTTCCTTCCACTTCCCAAAACAATGCATGTAGGTGAATAGTTCATACTAAGATTGCCCCTAGGTGTGAATGTGTGTGTGTGTGTGTGTGTGTGATGGACTAGCATCCCTTTCAGGGTGTATTTCTGCCTCACACCCAGGATTATCAGGATAGGCTCCGAATCCACCAGACCAGAATAAAGCAGTTACTGAAGATGAATGCAGAAATGATGTTCTTAAGGATATGTTGCAGAGATTAATTTTAATTTTATGCTGACTTTAGAATTTTTAATGGTGTAACATTTGATGGTGTAGTCGTAAGGCAGAATATTATTCTGAATGACAAATCGGCACTTTCTAACCTTATTTCTCCTTTTATGCATTTTGCATAAATAATTTGCATAATTTGCATGTTCTTTTTCCTGTAAATATGTTTATGACGCAACAGAGAGGTAGCAGTTGATTTGTGTCATATACTTATGCAGTTAATAAATGTCTGTAAAATCTTTGAGCTGTATATATTTTCTCTGTAAGCAACAGTACGATTCGCTACAACAGTGCACATGTCAGATGCCTTTGATACTTTGGGCTATGATAATTAGAAAATCTAAGACAGCACGGAAGCTTTTTTTGTTTTTCTAGCTGCAGTTAGACGTGTGCATCGAGTCTCTCTTCCTTTCATCTGGAGGTGTAATTGGCTTGAGCTGGAACTGCATTAGTCATGTGTGTCACTATTTGGGTCGATTATAACTGGCCCGCCTATGCAGTAATGACCCAGTAATGATACACACGTGCGCTCATATACACAGAGTCATATTTCAGTTTGTGTCACACTAATGGCACAAGTCCCTGCTGCTTGACTGTGGCCTGTTGGTTTTAGCGCTCTCTCTTTTAGCTGGCTGCTGCGTTCGTCCACACAGTTTTCACCAGGGATTACAGCAGCACTCTCACACTGTTTGCCCTTCAGATGGAGGTGTGTTTAGCATCCATAAACACAGTCAGGACTTTGTGTGTGTGTGTGTCTTTGCTCTGTGTGTCCATGGGGCTTCTTAGACGCAGGAGCTCCATCTTTCTTCATTAGTGTTGGCTGTTGGAGGAGGCAAGCCCAAATTGAGCTGGGCCTAAATCTGGGCCATTGCTCACACACGCACGCACGCACACACACACACACATGCACGCACACACACACACTCACTGAAACTGCAGCCTGGCTCAGAACAATGACAGAACTCCCACAGCATCTGGTCTTTTCTGTGGGAAGTTGCTTCTTATCAAATGGTATAGAACAGTGTCAGTGCTTGTGTGTGCTACCTGACATCTCATTGGTCATAAGAACACACTGGCTAATAGGAATGTTTACATGATCTTTCTCCCCTAAGTTTTACTCCTTTTAATGGCATACCACTTTGGTGTGGTGAGCCTGGTTCAATCCTGAGCTCAGGTTACTGTCTGTGTGCAATTTTTCATGTTTCCTCCATTTCGACGTGGGTTTCCTCCAGGTTCTCTGTTTTCCTCACACTCAAAAACATGATGGTGATTGTGGATTGGCTACTCCATATTTCCAATAGTTTTGAATATGTGTGTGTGTGTGTGTGTGTGCACGCACGGTGCAGTGCGATGAACAAGCTTCCCATCTAGGGTGTATTCCTGCCTCGCTCCCAGTATTCCCAGGATAAGTTCCAGATCCACTGCAACCTTGAACAGGATAAAGCGATGAATGGCTGAAAGCCTGCATTTTCTAGTATCACTATTCTCTCTTAATAAGTTACTGCCCTCTTCCCCCCCCCCCCTCTCTTTCTCTCTCTCTCTCTTTCTCTCTCTCAGGTGAGCATCTGTCTGGAGTGTAACAGCAGTAAGCTCCGTGGACTCAAGCGGAAGTGGATCCGCTGCTCGGCCCAGGCTACCGTACTTCATCTTAAAAAATTCATCGCCAAGAAGCTCAACTTGACATCTTTCAATGAGGTCAGTCCAGACGGAACATTACATGCTACGGATTTGCTTCTCTCTCTCTCTCTGTAATCACCAATCAGCTGCCTTTCTTGAATCAGTGCATTCCTAACTGGTGTTAGAAGATTTTTTATTTATGCTGAACAGACCTGATAGACACATCTAAGATCCTACAGGAATCTATGAAAGGGATACCCCTCATCTCTAGAATGGACAGCAGCAAAAGTTCATTTCCTTCCCTAATCAGCAACAACCTGCTCTTCAGAGCAGCATTTATTTATTTCTTTATTTATTATTTTTTTAAACCACAGGGGTTCTGGGTTTTAAGTTGGAGCTGAATTCTACAGTTTAGTTTCACTGCTACAGTGGAAGTGAATTGTATATCTCTTGGGATCTGTCTCCTCTCTCTGTCACTCCCTCTTATTGAGTCACAGTGCAGCATATCAGAGCTCGTTCACACTGCCACGCTTCCCCTTCAAGCTTTTCCCACTGTATTTTCAGTGCAGCAGAAGCTCTTGTAATATCATTTGCTTTCCATCAAGCATTGCGCCGCCTGTCAGGAACTTTGCGGCATGATTTTAACAGCCAACTTTGGAACATCGCTAATCATTATCTCTCTTCACCCGTTTTCCTCGTTGAAAAAGTCTGTGGGTGGGCTTCTGCCACCCGGCTCCGTCTGAGTCTCGCTTGCCACAATATAGCTGTCAGATGTCTTTTGTTCTCTACTGAGCATGTAGTCACTGGTGCTGACAATCATAATGAACGCCCAAAATAGCACAAGCTGGTGCTGCAATTTTCCAACCACACAAAGGACCAAAGAAAGTTAATGAAACAATAGCGAATAAAGGCCGTGAAGCTTTGTCCTTTCATGACTGCTGTGATGTTTTCAGCTGTTCTGTTCTGAAACGATAGCTTGATAGTCGTGTCTACCCCTATAATGGTGGAAAGCAGAGCATCCTTCTGGTTACTGGCTCCACCAGCAGGGGGTGCTGTGGTTATACTGCACCTCGATGTTTCCTGGCGTGGGTCATACACACTCATACCTGTAACACACACACACACACACACACACACTGGATGGCCACAGTTGCACTGTTACACTGGAATGGAAATGTTTCGTCTCCAGTGTATTCCCATGTTGGTGCATACACAAATACACAAAACCTTGTACAAGCTTTTGTTTAAACACCAGATTAAAATACTGCAGAGGATTCCCTGTGACACATGCTTTTTACTCAATCTGTTTCCCAAAATCCTCTCAGACTACTTGTGGATTTCTTATTTCACATGTGGTCCCACATTTTTTTTTCCTGCTAGTGTACTAACATCAGATGATGATCAGTCTGAGATTTTTTTTTTTTGTTCTTTTTCATTCTGAAACTCTCGTGTCCTCCTCTTGAAATCCAGTATTAATGCAGTAGTAATGCAGACATTCCTCAGAGTGGCTTGCTTTTCAGGTTATATTTGTAGCTTGTATTATATGATCCAGCATGAGGCTCGTTCGTAGTCGGCTTCATTCAGAGCTCTTGGGTGCTTGTTGCGCTCTGCTTTGCTTACTGGGCAGCTTTCATGTGTGTTCTGTTTGCAGCTGGACATTTTATGCAACGAAGAAATCCTAGGCAAGGACCATACGCTCAAATTTGTGGTGGTGACAAGATGGAGATTCAAGGTAAATATTTTCAGTCCTCTTTAATGTTGAGGTATTGTCTCATGATTGAGGTGAAAAAGAGCACATTTAATCATTCAGCATGTTCATGAGTGCAGGAGTGTTGGTGGATTATCATCATTCATACTTTTTTTATACCACAGCGCTGCTGAATTCTCGAATCTGATTGGTCAGATGGTTTAAAGGATTCATTTTCTATACCAGTATCTCTGACAATAATGCTAACTCTAATTCAACTCACAGGTTTAATGTACTCCTTCTAACAGCGTATCGTTTCTGTAGTAACAGCTGGGCACTCCCAATACTAAAATAATAAAAAGTGTTGTTATTTAAGTAAGACTAATGTACTATCATTGATGTGATGACTCGTCATTTTTGAAAGGAATAAGGGTTAGTAAGTGTTCCACCAGGGTAGAGTCTTAGTAACATGACAAGCTATGTTTTCTTTCATAATAACTTCAAGACAGAGAAACAAAGAGAGGCCTAAGAGGGAATGACTTTTTTATACAAATGATAAAAGGAACAAACTTGTTTCTTGGACGTTCCACAACATTAAATGTAACTACTGGCACCAGAAGTGGCACCAATCCGATACCCAGGATCAATATCAGTCCCGCACCAGCAAATAATGGTGGATCGGGTATCAGAGGGAAAAAAAGGAATGAATTTGATCCAATCCTGTAACAAATCAAAGAAATTGGATTTGTTGTATATTTTTTTAATTGTAAAGGTTTACATATAAAGAAACTCGACTGTATTTTTTTTTTTTGTTATGTTGTTATTATTTAAATGTTACTATTATTTGTCATTCTGCTTTATTATTTTTGCAATGTGAGTGATTTTTGTGTGAAAGCTGAAGTTTTATGCAAGTCATGTTTTTAGCCATTTATTTTTTAAGTGCTTCAATTTAAAAATCATTTTAAAGCTTAGTAGTCTTTAAAGAAAGAAATAACGCATAAAACTTATGTCAGCATTGGCAAACTGCTGTGGTATGAGAGGAATAAAACACTTCAGGATGTGTTGTTACTGGAAATGAAGGAACCTCATGCGTGTTGATTAATTTCCTATAAAAGGACATATGATGTGATTATGGTATGAGCTTTTTGGGTTAATTATCTGTTGGATAGTTGGCATTAAAAGTACCTGACATTTCATATTCAGAATAATCTTCTTATTCAGAGTAATATATACATTCCTCCTGCAATCCTCTGCCATAAGCACTAAGCTCACTGTAAACACCCACACTGAGCAAATATTCCCCTTCCTTTCCCGTCTATCCTTTCATATACTGTAGCTGTAATCAGAGGTGTAACCTTTAAAGAGCAATGTCAGAAAAGAAGCTGAAGAATGCCATCACATGCTGCCCCTGTTGACCTTCCACTCACTTCAATCATACCTCTGTGTTTGTGTGTGTGTGTTTTCCAGAAATCACCCCTCCTCCTGCATTACAGACCCAAGATGGATTTGCTGTAGTTGGACAGGACGGTTGTTTTGGCCCAGGACTGCGCAGCGCACTATTTATGCAGAGACTATCAACGTCATACACACCAAACACACACCAGTCCCACGAGTCAGTCCCGACACGAGCCAGCAAACAACCAATACCAACTGACTTAATGCTACTCTGGTGATTCAGCCAAGCCAAACAGCTGCAGGCATTCCTTCTACTCATCATCCGCTATGTCCTCGATATGTGAAAGAAAAAAGAAAAAAACAAAAAAAAAAAACAAGAGAAAGCATATATTTATACTTTTGTACAGAAGAGAGACACGGACCCAAGACGCTACCGGTGCTCTGTTTACACACCAACAACAAACAAAGGGGTGAAGTTTTTATATCGCGACCATGGCTCACACCTCAGACAGGTGAAGAGCCGCCACTCAGTGTGCGCACTCCTGAGTGGGGGTCCCGTCACACTGCTCACTGTGGAGAAACTTCTTCACTGCCCACTCCCTCGTTCAGGTCTCAACAGTCTCGGGAGCACAGAAAATACAACTATATGACAAAAGACATTGTTCCTAATACGTTTGAGTTGTGAAGCGTCTCGGAGCATTTTCTTTTTCCTTTATTGCGTCACCGAACGTGGAATTGTGAATAGACAAAATTTTGTGTAGTAATTTATGTTCAATTTACAAGTATTGTACATAGAAATTGTTACAATGCAAGAGAGATAAAAAGCTGATAGATGAAATGTAAGGATGAGTGAGTGTGTGAATGCAAGACAGAGATTGACTGATAGACTGTTCTGAAATGTGGATTTTAAAGGAATGATTAGAGGAAACCAAATGTACACCAGTTTTCCACCTAAATACAGATGAGATACAGTGCTTTGCATAAGTATTCACCCCCTGAACATTTCCACATTTGGTAGTGTAACAACCTGGAAATGAAACATAGCTAATTAGGATTATATGTCTTTAATCTGCACAAAATAACCCATAAGATTGAAGTGTGAGGGGAAAAATGTATATAGTTTCCAAAATTCTTTACGAATAAAAAACTTAAAGGTTGTGATTTGCATAAGTATTCACTCACCATTTCTGTGATGAGTTCTGCTGCCATCAGATGTCCAATCATTAGTTGTGTGCAATCTGAATATTAATACACCTGTTTCTGAAAGGCCCCAGAGAATGTTAAAGAGCATACCGAAACACTCAGCATCATGAGCTCCAAGGAGCTATCAAAACAATGTTCTGGAAAATATCAACTGGTTTAGTTATGAAAAAAATCCCAGACTTTGAACATCCCACAGAGCACCATAATTGTAAATTTGTAAATAATTTTGCAAAGTATGCTGATTTTTCCCTTATGGAAATGGTATTATGGATTATTATTTTGTGTAATTTCATGACGTATAATCCCAATCAAGTCCATTTCAGTTCCAGGTTGTAATGCTACAAAATGTGGAGGGGGGTGGGGGTTGTGAATACTTATGCAAGGCAGTGGATGTTCAGATTTTTTTTTTTTGCTTTGATGCCAAACACATTCTAGTTTTTGGTTTATATTTGAGGTGCAAAACTGGTGTAACTGTTTTTCTTCCCCCTCAAACATTCTTTTAAACAGTCAGATGTGTGAATATATAGGGACATAAAGAATATTTGCATAGTGAGATTCCTTATCAGAATGTGTCCTTTATCCGAGGGACGTCACCTTATCTCACTAAACACACAAACTTGTTTTCCCCTTCTGTAATTAAAGGGGGTGTTTAGTGTCTATGTGTGATAATGGCAGTGATATAAATTGGAAAGCGGTTTTGAAATGACAAAGTGCTTTTAAACCATTCTCCCAAGTTATTCATTAGCCATCGCAGAGTTATTAATGTCGTCTAATGATGGATCGTTAACTTAAGGCATATTAGTCATGCAGAATATCACACACACTTCAAATGAACAAACTGCCTGCATTGAAAAGAAAGAAACAGGAGCTTGTATTAGGAAGCAAGCATTTACTGTTTTACGTGTGTTAAATACACTATGCGATACATTTCTATAGGGTTTGTGTCTGGACATGGACGTGGATATGATGCAGCACAGAAACGTAATCTGTATCCTAGCATCCGTCCCCGAGGTTCCCCCATACCACACCCACTCTTAGAACCATATATGCAATACATAGGCTTTATTATATGTTTAGCAGAAGCGATAAGCATTTAGGTTTCCACAGAAGCTTTAGTAGCCCACTCCTCTACAGAAAGAATGTAATCCATATGAGTATCCATCTGTACAGTTCACCTCTTGTGTTCTGCCACTTTTAGTGCCAAAGGCTCAAAAACACCCTTCAGGCTTCATGTTTATTCTGTATGGCAAGCTGTGTGGAAGGCAAAATGGAGAGATCATAAAGAAAAAAAAACGTATTTAATACTCGGAAAATGTCGTTTGTCACCATTCGTGTTTTTTCAAATTAACAAATCTTTTTTTTTTTTTAAATAAAGCTGGAGCCCTCTCTTAAGACACATCGATTCATAATATTTCAGACTTAGCTACAGAAGTTCTTATAAGCGAGGTCTAAAGGGCTCTCTATGAGTACTATCAGTACCGTTTCCTCTCTTTCAGCTACTCAGTGAAGAAATAATAACAATCAAGTTTTGATATTGAGATTTGATATCTCATTTTTATTAAAATGTCTCCTTTTTGGAATAAAAAAACAACTTGGTAGACGGGGGATGAAGTGGTAAATATGAGGTCTTCTAGCTGCTCATTCTGTGTGTCTACTTTCACACGGGTAAAATGCCAAAACCAGCTTGACCAAATCTCCTTTTATTTGGTTCTCAAAGTTATTACACATCTTGTTCTGTGTTAAAGACTACAGTCAATCAGATCTCTTGCCTGTAATGTGTTTTATCCTTTCACTCTGGATGAGCTTACTTTTACTGATGTCTTCTAATGTGAAATATTTCAGTATGTAATGAAGAAATGTTATGCTTTACTGTTTCTAAAGCACAGGTTCTGCTTATTGGTATCTTGTCCTTATTTTTTAGGTCTTTTTGACCTAGTCCTGTCGATTGGTTCATGAGCAATTCACACGTTACTACAGCTGTCTCATTTCTGTGTTAATTAATTGTATTAATTACTGGATGAAATCATGAAACCAGGCCAGCAATTCACAGTGAATAGTCCAAAATGGAACAAGCACATGCATTATTATTTCATGTACTAATTTTATTATTAGATGAGTACTGTTCAGTACTGATTAATGGAAAGTGGTCTGGGTGTGTTTCCTCTTACGTCTCAGTTTCTTCGTGGAGAAGGCTGGTGGTGCTGTCTTTCTTTCGAGCTGATAAATGGTGCTAATGTTTTATACACTTTGTTAAAAAAAACGTATGCTTACTGTGGTGCGGATGAGCGGTGGATGGTAAAATGATTCTCGCTTTTTTTTTGTCTGGTGCTCTTGAATTTTGTACAAGCTCATTTCTCCAGGCTGTCTGGGGAAAAAAAACCCTATGTTCTTTTTCTTTTGTTAGTAAAAGCAGAAATATCACGACTGCACCATCCCCTTCCACGCTCCTAAGAAAAACAGTTTCTGGCAAAGCTTCATTACTTCTAAGCTTTTCCTAAACACAGCTCCACCTGCCTCTTTTAGACCCTGTTGGGCCGAAGTGCAGAAATGTATAACTGTTAAGATTGTACAGGCACAAGACAGCTTTTTTTTTTTTTTTTTTTTTTAAACTGGCATCTGAAAGTGAAAATCTCACACCTGCAGTGCATCTGAGAGAGTGTTAGCTATTCAGGCCTGCATTGAGACATCAGTGCTACACTTGACAGACAGGCTGTAAGAAGATTATGTGAGTGCTCCTCAAATGCCCGGCACTTTCAGGGCTCTGTTTAGAGACCCGGACAGTGCCACAACATCTCTTTATCTCTCTCAGTGCTGGTGTGTGTTGTCTTTTGTTTAGACACTTTCCTCGTCGGTGATCATACTGGATCTGTTTAGGTCATGATTTATTCAGATATTCCATTTAAACGAAATGTTTTTTTTTTTTTTCTTCGATAAAAAGCTCAACAGTTTCAGTTTTGTTTTTTTTTTTTTGCTGTTTCTCATACCTCTGAATGTTCTCACCTTACATTAAGCTGATGATTAATCCCTCGACCTGCCTGTGCGTTTTAAAACAATTGAACAGAGAATAGGGGAAGGATGGATAATTCTGCATAGAGAGGCAATGTAAAGCCCTTCACCAGCAAGCCTCTCTGCTAGGACTGCATCCTGAACATATTACCATGGTTACGCTGATTGAAAGGTGCTAATGATTGGTCAGTGATTGTGGGTTGCCAGGTGTTTCAGTTGCATGCATGGATACACCCATCTGTCTTAACAAGGCACCGACCTCTAAACCTTCTAAACCTGGTATTCTTTAAAAACTTGTTCTGTTCTTTCTAATTGCATTAATGACAGATAATTTTCAGGACCAACCTTCACAGTGGCACCTTCCTATGAGCCATAAATACTGTCCAAACTTTGTTTATTTTTTAAATCGTATTTATTTATACTGTAAAAAATTGACTCTTTGCAGTAGCCTGTTTTTTGATACATCATGAGATCGGGTGTCCTTTTGTGCATTCAATTATTTGTGTTTTTTTTTTTTTCATTTGAACACATACAGGGCTTAAAAAATGAACATGTCACATACAAACTGTCCTTTCTGTCTTTCTGCATGTAGTCTTACGCCTATAATTCCATTTAAATGATGTGTGTGTTATTGCTCTTTGGCTACAACACTCCTGTTGTAATCTGATCAGGTTCGACTGTGAGAGTGTCTCATCTTTGCTTGGATGCTTCATTGTGTTTATGAGGAGGAAAAAATGTGCAATATACATCTCTCAGATGGTTCCTGGTTTCAGCTCTAGAAACTCCATTTCTTCATTTCTGTTTCTGTCAGGTGCTCAGGTCACTGAATGATTCCTTTCAGTCCTCATCTCACACACATTCTACGGGTGCCTGTGAGGCTTAGATCACACTAATGTTTCATTCTCATCAACTTTGCTTGTTCTTTTGGGGGTTAAACTTTGGCACTTAATGTGGTGCCATGTTTTTTTTTTTTTTTTGTGTTTTCATTAACTGTATTATGATTATTTATTGCACATGTAATAGGGATGGTTTCCATGGCTACACTTAAAGGAGTCTGAGTTTAAAACTAGGCTGGAGTTTCTTACAATTTTATGGACGCTTTTTGTTGAAAAATTTAAAAGTGTGTATTTCATGAATAAATGCCTTAAAAGAACCATATTTTAGTCCAGTTTCAATGATTCTTTAAGGTATGTTCCTGCATCTGTGGGGGAAAGTACAAAAATCTACTGTAACACTTCAGCTTTTGAAGGAGATGAAATCTGTGTATGCTTGCATATCTTTTTCTTAAACTGAATATTCAGAGGCACATAATAGCTGATCACTGAGATTTTGATTTCTGAGATTTTGATCACTGTTCTTTTTCCTGTTCACACGTAACACTGACTTGGTCTATAGGATTGTTTTGCTTGGCAACTGGGATCACTGTACATGAGCTAGGTAATGGCAGAGGCTACTGATTTAGCTAGCTAGAAGCTAACTCATAAGTCTTTTATACAGAAAAACACACTGTACGCAAGACAAAACCTTGGGCAATATCAATATTTCTCTCTGTTGTCTTGGTATATTATTTAGAAAAGACTCTGCATGACTTAACTACACTGTAGCTGCACTAAGCATTGGCCGCAGCTACATTCCAACTTTTCAACTTCCTAAACAGTGAATAGCAGAAGAGTGGATGGTTGAATGTAGCACAAGATCTTTTACAATGAATGCAGAACATGCAGAGTCCTTATTAGAATTATTACTAGAATTAATATTAGAATGATTAAAATTAGAATGAATGCAGCACAAGTTTATATTAGAATTTGAATTAATGTTAGAATTACACTATATGACCAAAAGCGTGTGGACACCTGACCAATCATACTCGTATGTGCTTGTTGAACATGCCATTCCATATTTAGTCCCCCTTTGCTGTTATAATAACCTCCACTCTTCTGCCAATAGATTTTGGATCGTGGCTGTGGAGATTTGTGCTCATTCAGCCACAAGAGCATTAGTGAGATCAGGCACTGATGTTGGGTGAGAAGGTTTGGGGCTCAGTCAGCAGTCCAGTTCATCCCAAAGGTGGTCAGTGGGGTTGACATCAGTGCTCGAGTTCTTCCACACCAGCCTTGGCAAACCATGTCTTCCTGGAGCTCACTTTGTGTACAGGGGCATTGTCATGCTGGAACATGTTTGGGCTTCTTAGTTCCAATAAAGGGAAGTCTTAATGCTACTGCATACAGCGACATTCTATACAATTGTGCTTTCAACTTCCAGCTTCCAGCTTTGTGGCAACAGTTTGGGGAAGAACCACAAATGGGATCACATACTTTTGGCTATATCGTGTAGTGTATTAGAATTAGAATGAATATAGCACAAGTTCTTGTTAGAATGTGAATTGTTATTAGAATTATTATTAGATTTAGTATTAGAATTATTGCAATAAATGTGGCAGATGAGTCCTTATTAGAATTTGAATTGTAATCAGAATTAAAAGTATACAAACTTTATAATTTTGCACTATTGTAATTTATTCAGTAGATAACTAATAGCCTGTTATCTCACATGTTAACACTGCTAGGTTTATGGTGTGTATAATTCTTCTATAAAACTGAAGGAGATGGTAAACTAAAGATGATGGCTGGCATTCATCCTTGACCCTGAAATGCCTGAGCCAGTGTCAAACTCTCAATGTCTTTTGTCTCTAAAGGTTTATTTAACTGTTCTTACATTAAATACAATGGAATTCTTTACCAACAGGTAACAATGTATTAATATAATTGACATAATATAATGGAAAGTTAATATTTAAAAAAAAAAACCTCTCATTTTACAATGTGCTTTACTGGTTAATTTTGTCTTGGCTTGGATAGAGATGGATTTGCATTAATGTCAAATTTCAGAAATGCCACGTTGGTGTTTACAGGTACAACTTCCTGTGTGAAAGCAGTTACAGTCTACAGCTGCAGGCCTACACACAGTATGACTGGGCCATTGAGGGATTTACCAAAGTGGAAATGAATTTGTGTGATCTAGAGGGAGGTAATGAGCCTAACATGCTCTTTTGCTTCCTCTCATTTCATTTTTTGACCATGCCACAATAGCATGGGTCTAATGAAGCAGGGAGAACAAATAGTGCACTTCATTCCTGCTGTGTTATTTGGTTGCTGGGCCAAATGGCCATGCCACTTCCTCCACTAAACAAACGCTGTGACATTGTTAGAAGGAGTGAATGTTGCAACAGTGTTGCTATGATAAACGAATAAGCTGACATATGAATGCCACTGAAAAAACATGCAATAATTATGGCAGGTGGAGTCTAGGGCTGTTTGCTGTCCCTGAGACCACAGACACTGATGTTGAGGAACATTTCAGAGGACCAGATTGCTGTTCTGTTTGATGCTTGGGAGACATTTTTGTTTCACCTCCATACCTCCCACACATCAAGAGGTCTTTATTGTTCTTTTTTGTTGTGATGTTACACTGATTTGGTTGTAGTGGTGTTTCCCTGGTGTTTTGATGCATTTAAACTGAAACTGTGAATTGGTGCTTTCAATATGGAAGAACAAACACCTGCCATTCAAGTTAAAATCACACATATAGTGTTACTAGGCCACTGAGAAATATGAACACTAAGCATAAGCTAGCTGAAGCTGACTAATATGTCTTATTCAGACAATGCAAAAGACAATGGTGTCAGTGGAAGCAAGACAAACCTGTGCAGAATATCAATATTTCTCTAAGGCGTGTTGATAAATTCTTAAGAATATACACTGTATGTAAGTGTACAATGTAACTACGCCACAAGAATATTAACACATGCTAGAAAATGAGATAATACTGGCAAGAGCAACACTGATGCAGCAGCACCTACAGCATTCTTTTAACATGTTAATCTTTGAGATGATGATGATGATGATGATTATTATTATTATCATCGCAAGTTCACCTTCTCCCACTCATAGTATTTTGCCATTTATTGCATGATTTGAATACATCTAGTGTTTGTAACACTTCTGAGTGCTAACACTTGCTCTAAACCCCAAGTTAAGTTGCAGCCCTCTTAGTTCTTCCTGCTTCCAGCTGTCAACTCCTTTAAAACCTATGTGCTTGGATTGCCTTATCCTTGACTTGTAAGTCATGGATAAACACCTCTGCCAAATAAATAAATGTAAGTATAAAATGGTGAACAGCATTTGGGAGTTGAACCGTCACATACATACGGTACATGCCCAGTTTGATGTCTTCTAGGCCAGGCTAAGGCATTTCCTTCGGGGAAGATCTGTAGCTTTCACTTGAGCTGAGATGTCAGTTCTAGAGATCAAAAGTTTTATCACTGCAGAAGCAGCAAAGCATGACTGCAGTGTCCACCAGAATGATGGTTCAGACAGTAGCTCATTTCTCATAGCATACAGTATGCTGTGTGTAAGTCTTTCACGGGTGATTTCTTGAAAGTTTTTTGGTGTATAATAGCACAAAAATATCCTGAGTAATGTTGCGTCATTTGTTCATCGCCTTCCACATATTAAAGTTAATACTAAAGTTAGAAATAAATAAGAATCTAGTATACCACCAATATATTGCTGCATAAATAGTCCTAACTGTACTTATCTCACAAATCACTGCAAATTTGGTTTAAATTAACAATATGGAATCCACCCATCATTATTTGACAGCTTCTAAAATAGCACTTGATCCAGCCAATATTGTGCAAGTAATCCAAGGTCAGAATCACATGTACCTGAGACGTGCCTCTGTTTATTCAAGCTCCACCCCACACGCATAACTCTCACGTAACTTCTGAATAGTGCTTAAATTGCGTTACTAGTTACATCTGATGTAACTTATCAATTACATTTACCAGTTACATTTGAGTTACTGGTTGACATCTGAGTTTAGTCTAGTTACACCTGAAGTCTGATATATCCTCACTGCACGTGCATAACTCAACTCTGAACACCACCCAAAGAGGCTTTATTCTTTTTCACTGGTTCTGTTTGAGAAGGGGGAAATCCCAGTCATTTAGTACTGACTACTGCAATTTTGTGAATGCTGTTCAAATGAATATATGACAACAACTCAACTGAATTGCTCTGTGTTTATTATTGTTGTAATTACATCCGCCCCAAAGTGTAATGATAAAATAGTGTGTGATTGCATGAGTAATTATAAGATATGAGCCACAGGCTATCACATGCATACAGCCAAAGAGGAGCTTTCTAAGTGCATTTTCTGGAGAGTTTTCAGATTATGAGCTTCAGGCTAGCCATTAACCACAGTCCTATGCCTCATTTGTTTGCCATAAGCCACCTGCTCAATGACCATAAACCTCTTCTGGCTGTCATGAAGCTGTTTAGTAATAAATGCCTTGTGCCCTGCTGTCAAACCTAGCACAACAGAACAATGCTTGCTCCACAGCTAATGCTAGCTCCATAGCTGGGTTGAAATAAGTGAGCTGCAACAGTCATTTGGTTAGCAGCAGATGCTGATTCGTTATACTTGATCATAGTGGCTGTGTGGCTGAACTTTCTTTATCTCTATAACTCCAATCCATAGATAACTATGCCCACACACCAGTTCTGGGGAGTAGGTAGCTACAAGTTGCAACATCACTAGCTTAACTACATTTTTAGTAGTGGCAGTAGCTGAGCTATTTTTGAAATAATGTAGGGTTTTCAGTAACAAGCTCCTTTTTTCACCAAGTAGTGATGTAACAAAAGCTACACTGCCTTTTCCCTTTCCATACAGCCAGTTTAACATTATCTTTAAATCACACAATTCTCAGAGTTCCAACTAATAAACCTATCAGGAACCAAGTTAAATATTTCTATTTAGTATAGAATTTAGGTGTAGATGTGCCTCAGGTTGCACAGACCTGTCTGGAAAATTGTGCTACAGCATGTTGCTACAGGTACAGAAGATGCTTTCGACCCTAGTGGATGTCGTTGAAGCAGTTAATTAACAAAATTGGCAACTGTTTTGATTGAGCATGACAGCTGACTTCAGGTCTTAGTTAACCTAATAGCTAGCATCAGCTAATATGAAATATCAAGCAAGTGTTGCAGCTAATGTCCAAATGTAGCTATTTAATTCAACGTTTTATGGATTATTGTCCATTAACTATAGCTAGATATTTCCACACACAATCTGAAGCAAGAGTAGTGGAGTGAAGCATCTCTGTATGATGTATTAATGATTGTCATCATCATGTATTAATGATATAAATACTAAGAGGTGTTTATAAACCGAAAAGCAAAAATCACTGTTATGGCATACCCTGTACTAAACATCTACATTTTCATTTACGGTTGACTTTCCTTGGTTTGACAAAACAGCTTCTGTGTCATTTTTCTTGAATTGTAGCTAGCTATTTTATCGGAATGCTAGTTTGGCTGTAGCTGAGATATTTTAAAACATGAGTAGCTTGTAGCTTGACAAGTTGCTACACACACATACACACTACCAGAGATACGATCATGTCTGTACGTGAATCTGTGCCAACACTCTTTTAGAAAAATGTATGCAGTTCACACTATTTAATGCCACATGATGAGGTGAAGGAGGGTTCTCTCCAGCAAAAAAATCTCTGGCAGGTGCAGTTTTGTAGTTGGTTGGCAGGTCCTATGAATAGCACATGAGTAAATGTGTCCTGAGATTTCTACTCTACTCTCTTGTGAAGAATTCATGAAGACAATGCTTTGAGATTCCCTCCTTTGTTCCCCCAAACCACACATGCTTACAGCACCGGCAGATTTCCGATGCAATCTACACCTCTGCAGTCCTCTGGTGGCGTGTGAGGTTAGTCGTGTTGGAGCATGTATCCCTGAAGTGCCCTTCAGAAACGCTGAAGGACAAAACAATGCTTGCTTTTTACTTCCCTGTAGCTACTCTAGAAAATGAGTAAATGTCCCAAAAGTCTCCATACATAGGGGAAATGAACACTTTTTTTTTTTTTTAGCAAAATGTAACTTTATTTACAAAACCTCCTCTACATGATTGCCATATCTTTGTAAACTAACACACAGCCTTCTCTCCCAACTCTGGCTCCCAGTTTGGCAGCAGTATCGTGTGTGATGTGCTTGCCATGTTTCCTGTTAGAGTCCATTGCAACCTTGCGACAGCTTCCTGATCCAGCCATGAGAATGATTTCAATACGTTTTTATTTTGTCAACAGCATTCTTAAAGACTATCTGAAAATATATATATATATAATATAAAAAAGTATGAAAATTTTGGAAAACATTTTGCTAAAAGGTGTTAATTTCCCCTGTGTATGGAGACTTTTGGGACACCTTGTATTATGGATTTGGATTTTATTGGCAAAGTCTTTAATAAAGAGAACACCTAACTTGGAATTGGCAGACTTTCATTTAGTACCCAAACTAATTAAATTTCATAATAAAGCATTCAAGCATTCATCATTCTCTCTCAAACTCAACTTTTGAGAAGCAAAAATAGTGCCAGAGTTGAGTGGAACTCAGAAAGCTTATCAGCAGTGGCTAACTTTCCAGTGCTGTTAAACCCTGTATATTTACATTTACATTAATATGCATATTTACTCAACACATTTAATTGCATTTACTCGACATACTTATGCAGAGTGGCCTACAGAACTGATTTTTCTACTTGGAAAACAAATCCTCATGCTAGTCCAGATAGACTTGGGTCCACAGATCCAACAGACTAAAGGAACTGGTACATACAGTACATAAGGAAGTAAGTAAAATTGTTTTAGAATTCAGTCTGCATTTGAAAATATCCCGGGAGTGTTTGGACAGCCAGGAGAAATTCCACCACCTAGACACTAATACATAGGAGCAGCTTGATTATCTTCCTTAGGTCTTGAAGCAAATGAGCTGAGTTGTACACAATTCAGATTTGTTCTGATACAGATCAGAACACTCTCAGGAAGACCAGCCAGTAGCGAGTTGCAGCATTCCTGAAATGACAAGGGACTGAACAAGCACCTGAGTGGCATTCTTTGAGAGTAATTGTCAAAAGCATGTGATATTGTACACTGAGTGATGGTTGCATCATGTAGCAAGAATGATATCTAATAATCCAACACCAAGGTTTTGCACCTTTTCAGAAGGAGGGAAATATAGCAGCTTAGTCTTGCTGGCATTCAGCCATTATGAGCTCTCTGCCAGAAAAACAGAGATACAAATTGTAACCTGGAGTTAGCTTGGAAGTGGGCCGAGACCACCTCACTCAGACAGTCTTGGAACGGCCGTTTTGGTCCACATGTGAGTTCTGTGTTCTCACTTGCCTAAGCCAAGTTGTAAAATACAATAGGGTTTGTTTCAAGCAGACTAAATGCTGCATGTGTGAAAGGACCCAAGAAAATAGATATATGGTTGAAAAGAGAACAGGACCGAGCACTGAACCTTGAGGGACACCAGTTAGCTGATAAAAATGGACATTAGAATATTACAGTTTGCTGGACTGAAGGATGCAAATAAAAACAAGAAAGACTTAAGGAAGTTTGCCTGATTGAGTGGCATGAAGCTTCTCAGTAACTACCACACCAACAGTGTCCAGTGCTGGTTTAAAGCCAGACTGGTTGGGATGCTGGAGCTAGTGTTGGTCAGAAACACAAACAACTATATCTGTTTACTATTAAGATATACTGTGCTCACACACACACAAAACCAGAAGGTGAATCAGATCTATGAGAATCAGTGCCAACGCTCTTTCAAATCAATACATGCAGTTTAAAATCTTGCATGCCACATGATGTGTTTCCCAGCAAAACCACTTCCCAGCAAAATCACATGTGAGTGGTGCAGTTGTATAGGGGCAGTGCTCTAAGTCTGACCTTTAACTCCGAATATTGTGAAGACCTTAGGAGAGAAGTTGTCCTGAGATTTCTCCTGTCCTTGTTGCGAATTCATAGGACAGTTTTTTGAGATGGTTCTTCTGCGCCCCTCCCTTTCCCTAAAACCACACATGCTTACATCACTGATGGATATGCGATGCAATCTACATGTTTGCAGTGCTCGGGTGGTGTGAGGCTAGTCATGTTGGAGCATGCATCTCACAAGTGCCTTTTTCACATTTCCTTTAGATAGATTGGAAAATGCCATTGGTTCTAATATTGGTTCTGAATCTCTGTTGACCAAAACCTCATTCCATTTCATACCAAAGCAATCGAGCCATTGTCTCTCTTTTTTAATTTTCTGAGCAGTTTCTTTTCACAGACTGCTGTAAAAGAAAATACATCAGCATTAACACCGAGCTTCAATGTTTGCTGCCATTGATTCTTCCATCTTAATGACTCTTTATTGATTGGTGTGTTTGTGACCCCCATCCTGTGACCTGTACATTCTGTCTGTGGTTTTAAAGCAGTTTATCCCAGTGGTGTATCACACCACTTCTCTCTCTTTCTCTATCACCTCTAATGTCTCTCACTCACTCTGCCATTCCCATTCTTCCTGAAATCTAAGAAGATGAAGACACTCTGAGGCAATTTATCTGACATACCAGTCCTCAACTATTGGTTGTGCCTGTGGCCTGGAGAATGAAAACCCATGAGGTTTCACTTTCCCTTTTGTTTGTGTGACTAAGAACATATCATTTTTCATCTTCTCTCTTGGGAAATTCTGCCGTTTTGCTATTGGACAGAAACTCAAAAGTGCATCCTGTGAGCTGAATGCCAGAAAGCTGACAGAAGTCTGTGAGGTACCTTCAAGACTGCAATACTGAAGGGTCTTTGTGGTTGGGGGTGACCAAACACTTGAAAAGATCATGTCTTTAGACTTTCCCCTTTTTCACTGAAACCCCTTGGGTGCTTTGGGTAATGACTGAACATACCCCAGCTGGTGTGCCACTCAAAACAGACATATGGGTGCAATTGCAGGTTTACTAATTTTATTAAAACCAGGCAGCAGACAAACCAAAGGACTGGGCAATAGTCAGGCGAAAGGTAAGGTGATCAGCAAACAGGCATAAACTAGACAAGGCTAAATCAATAGATGTGAAGTAGACTAAGGTCAAATATTAATCAAGACAGATATGGGTGGCTTGGACTCAAACAGACACAATGCTGGAAAGAGAGACTGCAAAGTAACACTGAGAGTCTGGGTTATTTAAAGGGAGTAATGTAACTGCAAATAGTGGAGTGTCATTAGTAATCAGTAGTAAAAATTTAAGCAGGGATAGGTGCTTGACAGGATCATCGTCTGCAACTTTGGGTATGACAGCCACAGTAGTGTATGCATACAAAAGAGCAGTTCCTTCAGACAGTTTCACCATTCAGAGTAAAACTCTGGAGATTGAAAATGGACCCAGTCCTATAACTAGGATGCTTTCTTTGCTTTCCAAATGCTCTTTATATCTTAGTCATGTGCACCTGCAAAACACCTCCTTTCTAATATTAAGCCTTTCCAAGGGACCAAAGAATATTAAAAACAAGCAGAACACACCCCCCCAAAGCCTCCCAAAAAACTGTCAGACAATGTTTTCCAAAAAAAGGCTGTTATGATTTACAGAACTAAGAAATATTGCATTGCAATGCCATTTCTCCCCACCAGCCAAATTACTGACATGAAAATATTTATATTCATATTTATATGTCATATTTAGAGTAAGCTGAAGGCAGAAGATACATTACACTTCAGAGGACTACTGTCATAAGCAGGACAACACCTACAATAGTTTTAAAATTGAATTGCAAAATCCAATTATATAGTTTAAAAACCTGTTTATCAAATATACAAGTGGAATATAGCGCTTCTGAGTTTAGAAAGACCTTCCTTGGAGCAGCTTATAAATGGGGTAATAAGTAGCTGCATGCGTAAATACAATACAAAGGAAAGATTCAGTGTAAACATCCTCAGGGTTTTTTTTTTTTTTCAGTGTCCTGTTTTCTTTGCATTACAGCAGCAGAGCTCGTTCGCCTGTGGTATATCCAATTCAGATTCTGATCAGATAGCTTCTTGGAAGGGAACTGAAAAGGACTAATATCTATCTGAAGGAAAGTCATGTTAGAGGTAGTGTTGATAGCAAAATGCAATAGTATTTCGGCTCCCTTACAGTAATCACAGGCTCGCCGCTATCTTGATTTTGTGGTAAGGACTAACTGAATACAGATGTGCTAACTGCATTACCTTGGTTGATTTTTGTTCAAATGTGGATGAGTGAATATGAACTTCCACTCCCAGCTCCCTTTTTAAGCTCAATAGATTCTGGCACAGATGTTTCTCACTGACTGTTTCTTACCTTGTGTATCTTTCAAATGGTAGAATCAATGTAGCACTGATTCAAAATAACGATTTCTCTCCCGTTTTGAAAGAATTTCTGACAGGCAATACATCTCCATTAAATACTGTCCTCTATTTTTTCCCCTGATTTCTAAAGCAGTGATTCTGTGAAGGCTTTTTGGAATAAATGGCCCATTTTCAGTTTGTGTAGCATGCCAAAGATAGTATAGAAGAATAGCTCATCTGCTATAATCTCTGAAACCCTCTTATACATCTCAAGCTAAAGGCACAATATAAGTGGTGATGAGCCTTTTGGACTGCTTGTGTTCTTGCTTCCTCTCTCTCATTGTCTCTCACCCTACCTCTCATCTGGATGTATGAATTTCTCTTTGATGCACTGCAGCTGTGCTCCTCTTAAAACCGCACGAGTCAACAGAACATGAAGAGACTGTTTGAACCACATAGCAATCTATCTGCATTGTGGCCCACACTGGAAGCCGACTCTCTCTGCTTTTCATTTGTAGCATGCTATCCGTAATCTGATTGATAGAGGAAGCACCTAGATGCAGCCTTTCTTGCCGACATTGTACTGCTCGGATGGGCAGAAGATGGATTATGATGGCAGACTGAAAGCAGACTCTTAGGCGTGGCGGCTAAGTGCTGACTCCACAGTACCTCCTTATTCTCATTCTCACATGTGCTCTCTAAGCTATGTACTGGGGTGTCCTTATCTCTGATTCACACAAAAGACACCAAGAATAAAACGCAAGATATTGGACCAATGAGATTAGAAGCATCCTGCATGGAGGCTATTGTAATCCTGAATTTATCATAAATACCTACTATTGAGTCCAGAAAGAAACAAGAGAAAAAAGTGACATAGCAGGTGGGTGGAAGGGATGGGTGATGGCAGAGGGAGGCTTCTGATTTACCATATTATTTCTTTTAATTTGTGGCAACAGAAGAGAAGATGTCTCATAATCATGCACGCACACCTCAGGGTTGCTGTTGACACACACTATCACAAAGTGGAGATGTGCAAAAATGTGCATGCTTTTGAAATCCTCCAGAACTAGGAGCCACCCTCATGCCGGAAGATCTAGGGTCCCTGAACAGCATCTAAATCACAGCACTTTCCAAAAATAAGCATGATGCCCTGATTTGCATAGCATGCCGATGTTACCAGTTGCCCCAGGATCTCAGAGCTCCCATACACTCATTCGATGTCATCTCACACTGCACGCTGCTGATGGAGGGGTACATGGAACTATAATTATGGTATCACTGTCCCTTTGGGGAATGTGAAAATCTGGGCCACATTCTGGAGTTCATTAGAAAGAGACACGTTATAGTATGATAGAATGCGCTTTAAAGGTCCAGTCAACTGCTAAAGCTGTGCCAAGCTCTGCTAAGATTAGCTGTTTCCTCCTTGGGAATAGATATAGAATAGATAATATTCATATTATATTTCAGTGGGATCATTGCAATAACTAATAGAGGAATCAGAGAGAAATAATTAAACAGAAAAAAACAACAGATTATAGGCAGGTGTTATAACAATAGTTGGGTCAAAGACAAAACATGTTTTGTGTTCATTTTACAGATTATTATTAATACATAAGGAATAAAACTCAACAAGACATGCTATTATAGGACAATGATCAAGACTGGGATGATAATTAACTGAAGTTTTTTATTTTCTAATAACAGCACATTCTGAAGTGTTTTGTTCCTCTTATGCCACAGCAATTTACAATTTTTAATTTATTAATGAACATCATAGTTTTTAACTGTTTACAGTTACATTAAATGTTATGAAAGGCCTGTGAGACAAGTTCTCAAATTTGTGCTATAACTTAAGCGATAACAGCCTCTCTTTTCTGGTAAGACAAAAAATGCAGCTTGTCATGTTACCGGGATCCCAGAAAGTCCTGAAGACACAGAAAATTCACTGACCATTACAAAGCTCTGACACTAGAGGCTCCTTCCGTAAATGTTAAATAAACTTCTTTACTGAAAGGCTCACCATATCAGCAATTAAACCTTCTGTTTTTTTTTAACCTGTTTACTTTAGATTGCATTAAGCATCTGCCTTCCAATGTTACTTCTCTGTTGTCTCATGAAGGTGTTTACAGGAAAAAAATGATATATTACCCATGACCCGTTTACATGTCCACACTTACATTTCCTGCTCTTGTGAATGCATACTTTTTGCGATCAGTTTCACTGTAGTTACTGAATTATATGCTTTAAGATGAATAACCGATGAAGACTGATGAGGGTTTAAAAACATTAGTAAAGGTCTAACATATAAAATAATCATTGAAAACGACAGCTGGCATTAAAATACTAACTTGTTTCATGAAAAAAAAATCATAATAATAGCACTTTTTTTGTGGCATATTTCAAAGGTGCATTAGGTAAGATTAGTTTTTTTCCCCCCAGGATCAGGTCTGTAATGGTTAGGTGGATTCGATATTTGAATGATTCCCGCCCATATTCATGAAGCTCTGCCTCCAGGATCATAGGTGGCCCGTATAGTGTCTATACTGACTGATAGGAGGCGCATCGAAACACAAACAAGCATTCCGAAACAGAGATGGGTTTTCTCAGCATTTACATTAACATTTATGGCATTTGGCAGACGCCTTTATCCAGAGCGACTTACAATAGTGCTTTGAAGTCTATCAAAAATACATTC
>CM075011.1:9505508-9525459 GCA_037576675.1 Pangasius sanitwongsei
ACTGAGCCTTGTGGAACACCAGTGGAGAGTCTGCGGGGAGCAGATGTGGATCCCCTCCATGTTACCTGATATGACCGATCTTCCAGGTAGGAAGCAAACCACTGCCATGCTGCACCATGAATTCCTAGGCTCATGAGGGTGGTCAAGAGAGGTCTTGTGGTTCACTTAATAGACTTTTGCTAAGGCCACGGCTTAACCCATTGTTTTTTTTTAAGCATGTTCTACATATTTTCTATGTTATTTGTACAATTAAGGAATTTGAAAAATTGACTATTGCACCTTCAGAGAATATTATATTATTGTTTTGTCCCCCATTTTGTCTTTGTTTTGACCCTTGTACAGATAGCTTTTCTGGTTCCGGATGGCGTATTTATTCCTATTGTTCCCTATTGTGCTGTCTTGTATAAAGATTAATCATAATAATGCTCAATGAGGTTGCTGATTTCTCAACAGCTTGGAATGGCAAGGGGCCTCTTGATCCAATCTACCACACTACATAGTTCACACTAATTAAGAGGGCCTCTATATTGTCCAGTTTATGAGCTCTATTATGTAATAAAACAATTCATTGATGCGGATGGAGCTCAGTTTAACTCAATTGTTGGATTATTTTAACACATGTATACTACCAAGCAAAGTTTGGACTCACTTGCTTATAGAAGGGGTTTCCTCATTTTTTACTATCTTCTACAATTTTAGAATAATATTTAAGACATTAACAATACGAAATATCTCATATAGAATTGCACAGTGACCAGAAAAAGTGTTAAACCAATGTAAATTATTTTATTTAAATCACTGGTGTCAAACTCATTTTAGGGAACGGGCCACATTACACTTCCATTGTCAAGTGGACCTGACCAAAAAAATCTGTTTACTTACCAATACCACATCAACTCCTCCTTTTAAATGATCTGAAAGGTACATTCTGAATGCACAAAAGATTGAACATACAGCATATCCCCTGCAAAACAGATGAACAGACTGTAATTCATTACCTAAGAAATACCATATTTGCACAGCGGCTTGCATGAGTATTCAACCTCCCTGGAACTGGTATTATGTGTCATGAATCTACAAAAATTAGCCCAAAATATTGAAGTAGGGATATAGTTTTTCAAAATTACTTACAAATATAAAATGTAAAAGTTATGATTGCATAAGTATTATTAGTTCTTTTAGAAAGTGACATGGTTACACATGGTCAAATGTTCAGCTTGCTGATTAAATGACATTTATTATCCCATTTTCCCCCCTAGTAGAATAACAGAGACTAGCTCTTTTTTTTCCTGAATCTTTCAATTAAATTACGAACCACAAGACGATTTTAATTTAGACCCATATTTATTCATTAGAACCTTTATTGGGCTTGCCCTGGCCTGCGGGTTGTATGTTTGAAACCCCTGATTTAAATTCTTCACAATATTCCTATTGAAGTTTTGTATACTTTTGGCATCTTTTCAGCCAGGTTCACGAGGGAGGTTCACCCAGAAGGCTTTTCTTAAACTTCCAAAACAGGCCAAACCATTGATTGATTGCTTCTTATTGAAATCTAGTAAAAAGTACCTATTAAAATACATTTTCATTCAGAAATTAATTTATACATGGCCATTAATGGCAATATTTACATATACATTTACCTTTAAAAAAAGCCTTTTAAAAAATAGATGATCAATCTAGTGTGTCCAGATTTTTGACTGGTAGTGTACAACCAGTGTACTGTATCTCTGGATATTGACATATCCACTAATTGTGCTGAACATGACAGCATCTTGTATAGTACCTGTCTGGCTGTGTCAGTGTAAGTGAGGCCACAGCAACCTGTTGTGGTTGTGTCTCTTCCTTTCTCTGTTCTGCCCTTCTTTGAGGATGCCTTTACTGAGGAACCTACAGACATCTGCATTTGCATTTTTATTTATACCCACAGAGATGGATCCTATAGTGCTTTGCTGAAGCTTTGCTCCTTTAATCTCTTGGCTTAGCAGCAGAAATAAAAGCATATCCTTTAAAATAAAATATTCTGTGAGTATCACTGTAATCGGCTTCACCTCTGCTAGATCACTGTGTACATCGCTGATTTTCTCACATTGCACACTAGAAAATGCCTTCAAGAAAAGACAGGCAAAGCACTATGCAGATTATAAGAGTGATGCTTTTATTGGGGTAAAAAAAAAATAATAAGGAACTGGGGTGCAATGTAGTTATGCAGCACTTGGTGTCATTGGTTGTTTACAAGGAATTAGCTAGAACAGTGTGATGCATATACATTTTTAGCACACACAGTACAACTAGGTTCTCATGTGGGAAAGAATTTGAACACAAGGATCTACAAAATGTTCAGACACTACGAGTCATGTCCACAGCTTTCAGGCAGCCTTATGTCCATTGCATAAGAGCGATCAGTCGAGAGGTCATCAGTCATTTTCGACATTTTGTTTCTTCTAAAAAAGCACACTATGACTGATTTGCTGAAGTTATTCCCTTTTTGAGGGGAGATGCTAAATTCTTAATGAACATCTCCTTGGAACCATTACAGGGGAGAGAGTAATGCCATCCCTCCCACCCAGCAGAGAGGACGGACAATTTTGCTGTCTAGGACTTGAAGGATTGAAGGTTGTGAAGGAATCTGTAGAATAAAGCAATTTATTCAACCATTGTGCATGTAAAGGTTTTTTTTTGTTTTTTTTTTGTTTTAGATTTGCATGGGTGTGGTCACCAGGGACATTAACAGACTGTAATGTGTAAAGATCCATTACTTACACAGTATCAGGACTTGAAGCAAACTATAGAGAATCAGGAAGAAGGGTATAATATGCAGATATATATTTACTGAAAGCTAAAAAAAAAAACTCAGATGGTTATGGGTGAAAAAACTAATCAACTAATGGTAGATTAAAAAAAAAATAGAAACATTTTTGAAAGGCATACCAGTAGGTAGCTTTTGATGTCAGAGAGGTCTACTGTAAGCTTTTTCCAAATGAGGCAGATGGTTCATGACCTGATAGTTTTTTTTTTGGTAGTCTTTTAAATAGTCATTTTGCTGTAACTGTAATGCATTTCTAATTTTATAAAATTATAATTAAATGACAAATCTATAATCCATCAAGACCCCCCCCCCCTTCTTCCCATATAGATTCCTTATATATTTTCTTTTGAAAAGAGGTCAGTTTCATATCTCCATAATAGTAACAAGTTAATTTTGGATGACAGTAGAATGATAGTGCAGCCAATCTCTGCTTAGCACCTGAGTTCCCTGCTTGGCCAGTGCAATTTCACACTCCCACACACATACGCTATGCTTTCTGTGAACAGAAGAACCACATCCCCCAATTATTGGCTGCAGCATCCAACTGATCTAGAATGAGTCTTTATAATAAGGCTGGGGATTACTCAAAATCCAACATCTCTCTGCACATTCCCATTTCTCTGCCTGCTGATGTCTCTGTCTTTGTTGTATTTTTATTTTCCCATCTCCTTCCCTGCTTTCACACTAACCTGTTCCTCTCTCTTGTTCCCAGTACAGGCAGGCACAGGATCACAAGGGAGTCTGAAAGTGTCAAACCCTGTAAGTGTGACAAATTTGCTCAAGAAAATAACTGTTTGCTTGAATGTTTTATTTTGATTTCTGCTGGAGATTTTATTGCTTATTTCTCAGCCACACTGAGTTGGTCTTACTTACTCATTTAATAATAATAATGTCATAATGTCATTACTTTATTCACATCACCTCAAACATTGCATGCAATATACATATACAATGTTTACAGGGATGGAAATTGCTTGAATAATTATACTTCACTTCTATACTTAAGTATTATTTTGGTATATTTATGCTTTACTTGAGAATTATTGAATTATTGAATACTTGTACCCTTACTTAATTACATTTCCAAGAAAAAAAAACCTTACTTTTTAATTCTTACATTTTTATTTAGACCTTCAAAGTACTTCTAGCTATTGGTAAATTTTGTTTAGCCCATCTAGCCCATTGACACAAGTCTCCCCTGCTGAAAGTACATTAGAAAATGCACAAAATATTCAATGTGGTTCAGATGTTCTCAGCAAGGCAGATTGATCAGATTCATATGTGCCTGTAGAGAACACTGTGTCTTATTTTTCCTTTTACATAAATTACATCTTTGACTACACCCAATCTTCAATCACTGATTTTGATTAAAAGAGCTGACATGTTAATGAAACATATCTGCCAGTTACCCAATACATAAAATCGTGCAGTGTGTCAAACTGTCATAGATCATATCACAGATAACTCTGGCATTTGGAAATATTACACTAAGTGTCATTAAAGAAAAGAGGGCAAATATACAATTCTTTACTAATATCAACCTGCAGAGGGAAGTACCAGCACTGTGGCATATGGACCTAGCATGTATCTCTCTTTCTCTATATCTTCCTATTTTTTTCCATTACCCACTTTTGAGACCTCCAGGCATTCACATTGCCAGATGGCACACTCATCTGTGCTACCTCCTCAGCAAAATATTAATGTGCTTGTCTCCATTCAATTTTTTTTTGTCGCCACTAATACCTCCTCAGGTTTCCATCAGTTGGCGCCCGCTGGATCAAACAGAATACGTGCATGCTGATGTGCTAGTAGATGAAGGTGGTTTTAAAGAAAGCGAGGTTTATTTTGGGCCTTTTCCTCTCCTCTCCCCATTAAACTTACAAAGAGTCCAACTGTTTCAGACCCAATTAAAATAATGAAAATGATGAAAACAGGTTTGTGAGAATGTTGGTGTAATGTATTTTATCTTGATCTTCTATGTTTCTGAATAATTATGACCAATTAGGGCTTCTCAATAATAACTACACACATTGACGGCTGGATATGTTATTATATTGGAGGGCTTGACAGTGCAACTATTAGGGCTGAGAAAAATCATTTTTTCATGAGGTCTCATCAATGGCATAATAAGAAGAATGGCTGTAATTCCTAAAGGGTTAATGCAACATTTTTACACTGCAAACACACACACACACACACACACATATATATATATATAAAATTAAAAAACACTAAACTTACGGTTCTGTTGTCTGTCCTTTTGTGTACTTTTATTTTTGTACTGTGATTATACAATGTTTAGCCTTTCTACTTGTAGTGTCTCATCCAAAGGCATTCTGGGGAAAAAAGGATGATGAAGTAAATAATTTCATGTGTGCCTTCTCAATCACTACTGATGATGTGTTACAGACATGTCAGTGACCCAAAGAGAGAATAAATTGACGTTTCAACTGATGTAATCACCTGCCACTGACAGGCTGCATGAATCTACAGTCTGGGCTAGAAAGAAATAAGCCCTTGTCTCACTTCTTCATACCATTCTGTGTATTTTTCTTGCATCTACTGGTGGTGCTGTTACACTCAGTTTTACAAAAATCCAAAATACTCCATTTTAAGACATTTGTTAACAGTAAATAATCTGCTCACTCTTTTATACCAGCCACCCCTGTCTACATAGTATGTCAAGGCCAGGTATGCAGTTGTCCTTGTTCCTGTATAGTCTCTACAGTTCATTTCGGGGCTGGTAACTATGGAGCCACTGTAACAGGCTTTTAAGGACCAATGTTCACTGGAATTTCCCTTCATTAAAGAAACTAATGAGGAATACATTATGACAAAAAATAAAGCTCATTTGCAATGACATTCTCTCTGCGCTGCCAGTCCCCTGCAGTGTTAAAAATAAAATCCTAATGAATAGGACAGGAGCTACTGTGCTAGGATGATAAGTCATGGCTTTTATTTGCCCACATTTTTCATTAGTCAAGACGAATCTGTTGCTTGCCTGTCACTGAGGTTCCTGTGCTATTGTGAGTCATGTCATAGCCCACATTATTATTCAGCAATTATGAAATAGCCCTAAATTGTGTGGAAACATAATTAGTTGAAGAAAATGGGGTTACGGTGCGGCTTTAAGCACCCTTCACTACACCTGTGCTCATTTGGGACGTACTGTTCATTTATTCATTCATCTTCAGTAACTCTTTATCTTGGGCAGGGCTGTAATGGTTCCTGAACCTATCCTGGGAACACTGGATGTGAGGTGGGGACACAGCCTGAATGGGACACCAGTCCAACGCAGGACACCGTGCACACACACATTCATACACGTTTTCACACCTAGGCATGTTTTGGGAGGTGGCAAGAAATGGGAGTACCCAGAGGAAACCCATGTGGACACTGAAAGAACATGGACACTCTACACAGACAGTTACCTTGGAGCTATGAGAGAGCAACACTATTGACTGTGCCACTGTGTCAACCTGTGCCAGTTCTTATGATGTGCAATTCATTGCGGGGTGGCTGTGGCTCAGGTGGTAGAGAAGGTTGTCTACTAATAGCAGGGTTGGTGGTTTGATCCCTGGCTGAAGTGAGGCACTGAATCCCAAGTTGCTCTTGATGGCAGGATAGTGCCTTGCATGGCAGCTCTCCTGTCATTGGTGTGTGTGGGTGAATGAAAAACAGTGTAAAGTGTTTGCTGAACCGCTAAGGTTAAAAGGCGCTATTATAAGTGCAGACCATTTTTTACAGCCTATCCTTTATCTATTTATTCCTATCTAATATTTGTGGAATTAATACAATTTGAAATACTCTAGGTGCATGTTGGTGTATTTTTGGGTTCCCCTTATCCACATCAAGACTCATTAGAATATGTGTCACCCTGGAATATACAAAGTTAAATATGCAAAGATATTCAAGCTGAGTTCTCATCTGCAGAAAGTACGTCATGGCCCATGTAATCAGTAAGAGTGAAGCACCTTGGGAACCTCACTGACAAAAACAGCCTAAAACCCAGCTGGTTTCTACAGCATGAGCTCTTTAAGCAGCATGCAAGATGCATGTGCTTTATTTGATTTGTTTTTATTTTTAAAGATGTTTAGGAATATGCAAATGTGTCATTTGCTTATCCCACAGAGCTTCATTTTAAAAGATGTTTAGAGATATGCAAATGTACCATTGCTAATTTTGTTAGAAGAGTTTGTGTTGGCTTTACTTGCTGCTGTCATTTATATCAAAGATAGATCTGTTGATTAAATGTGAGAATTTCATTACATTAACATGAATACATGTAGATACATTTAGATACATCCAGATTTCAATGTCAAATTTATTTGATTTTATCTGTTGCTGTTCTCTTTTAGTAGGAAACATAAGAAATCGAATAACTAAGTAATCCAAATACCAGGCTATCTTCAGACCATTCTGTTGATTTCATCTGAAGGCATCGGGTTTCGTTGAAATCATTTGCAGAAATTGTTCCAGTAATTAATTCAACTCTTCAAACAGCTCTACAAGCTACAACTTAATGCCTGCACACTCTATTGAACTGGTAAATCTATAAGCTTTTACAGTAATTTGAGTTTAATTTAAGGTATATTAGGAGAAAACTAAGACATAGATATAAAAAGTCTGACCAGACATTTTCTTTTAAAATAATAAACTTATTGAACAACATATTCTGGATGCACTCAACTGTTTATGTTGTACTTAACTCATACTGCAGGTTTGTTTGATCCAAAACCAATTTTGAAGGAAATGATGATGTATGATTTTTTAAATCATCTTGCTTTAGCAAGTATGACGAACACACTGTAAATAGAAAAGATCTATGCCATCTACACACAAGTTTTATCTCAATATTGTGTAGGTCTGTCTGAGAAAACCGCTTGCTGAATGCTCTGAAGTGTGTAGATGGCATAGAAATTACATGGTTTGTGTATGAATAGAGCATGGTAGTTAAAGGCACCAAGCTCTATAAAAACCATAGCCTATAGTAAAGTCATGTAAAGCAGGTGGCCATTTGAACATTTGAGGTTTACTGGTTTATTTGATTTGATTTCTGTAATTAGGTGCATCCTGTAATTGAGAAGGCGTGTCTTTTATAAAATAATTTTGTGTACTGTGTCTATTATTAATAACATGAGGCTGTATTCAGAGTTTGCAATTTAAGTCCAAAAGTTACATCATTATTTACACAGGGAAGGTTACGCCTATTCAGAGATGGGTTATGTGGCTCTCAAGTCAATTTTCTGAGCTCAACTCCCATGTTGTCACAAAACAGCCAGTTTCTGAAGGACTTAACAGCTGTTGTGTGGACGTTGACTAAACTTGTCATGGTGGTTGTTTACCCATAAATCCTACTGGATAACCTTTAAAAGATCTGTGCAAAACTTTAGTTAAGTGATTTTTAATGAAATTTCGACTATGAGGACATACGCAGCCAAATAATTGTTAGCATGATGAACATCATCAGCATAATACTATTTCTTATTTAGGCTTGCTAATGATATCTGGTTGGAAAAATCCAATGAATAAATCACACCTTACCAAAGTTGACATGTTCATAATGCTTAAATCACTCTTTCACACACTAGTGTCTTCTGTTTCTGATGGCCATATTCGCGAGTCACAGTAGAAATCCTCACCTCACTCCTAATGATCTGTGTTATGGCCTAATGAACAGATTAAGCCCCTCTTCCACCACTGTGATCAATGACAATGTTACAGGTCAGAATTCTGATTCCTCTTGTCCCTATGACAACTGCTAATTAATCTCATGGAAGTGGGATTATATGTATTAGTGTGAGAAGGACATTTAGAGCCATAAAGGCCTTTGTCATGGACAGATTACATAACCTTCCCAACGAATAGATTTGACCCTGGTTGACAATTCCACACAGTAAACATGAAGTGACAGTCTGCTTAGCAATGCACTGCTGAACATAGCATAGCCATTATTACTTGAGATTGCTTTATTTAATGAGGCTTGCACCCTCTGAACCCTGTGGTTACAGAACATTGAAGCAAAGCAACCCAATGGTTTGTGCATCCGTGTGTGTACTGTAGGTTATATTTAGATGAACAGTTTGTTAAATGCAAATCCACATAGACTCAGGTGACAAATGAAAGAAAAAAAATAACATAAAGTGTCTTAGTAAAGTGTTGGGCCACCACAAGCCACCAGTTTCAATGTGCCTTAGCATACATTATACAACTCTTTGGAACTGTACTGGAGGGATGAACAGCAATCTTCCAAAATATATTCCCTCAATGGTGGTGATGGAGAATGCTGTCTGGTGACTGTGAAGGCCATAGCATAGGATTTGCATAATTTCCATCTTCCTCAAACCAATCAGTGAACTCCTGTACCCTGTGGATGGGGTTGGGTTCGCCCTGGAATAGACCACTCCCATCAGGATGGAAATGTTTCATCACTGGATAAAGGTGATCACTCAGAATAACTTTGTATTGATTTGCAGTCACCCTTCTCTATTTGCACCGCATATGGCAGAAATCTAAGTAGTTATACTGATTGCATTACAAAAATACATCTCTGATTAAGTTCTCCAGAAAAGTGGCAGAAGAAAGTATACAGAGAAAGTATAAGGCTGAGGTTCTAAGATCCCTACTGTGGATGCTTTTTCATGATCCCTACTGTGGATGCTTTTTCATGATCCCTACTGTGGTGCTTTTTCATGATCCCTACTGTGGTGCTTTTTCATGAATAGAATACTTATTGACTTCTGTGGAAACACTGCAAATGTAGAATTAATTGCAAAAGTACATGGAATTAAAGGAATGATATGCACTGGAAACAATGTATGATAGCCTGCACAGTGGTGAACAATCAATTTTAGCAAGCCTTAAATATCTCATGAAATTTTCTTGCATCTCTGAAAAAATGCATGCAGATAAAATTCACATCGTAGTCTATAGAAATGATCAAGCCCTGTTAAACTAAGCCCACACTGTATCCACATTAGGCAACACTGTTTTCATTATGATATAGTGTTGTTTTCATATTGTGTTATGCTCCCACCTAGGAGTCACACAGAATATATTGTAAGGGCTGCTGTCACATTAGTCATGTACCTGCAACATTTGACAGTATGAGTTTTTCTCAGTGATTTAATTCATTGTATAAAGAAAAAAAATGAGCCTATTCAATCCAACCAACTCTCTGTATCATGTGCCTATAACCATTTTTGGTCTCTCTCTCTTTTTTTTTTCTAAACCCAGTTGCATGTTCAATGCATGTTCAAAACACCACCACCATCCCCATTTGGAAGGTCAATATGACTTTCCATTTCTTTCTTCTTTTTTTCTTTCCATTTTTTCATCTTCCCAACATCCTTCAAAAACTATGGTGGGGCAACAACCACCTACCTACCCACATTTTTTTTTTTTATAAAAAATTGTTCCTTAAGTGTTCTTTGGTTGGTTAGCAGTTTTAGCTTTCTATTAGGAATCTACTTGGAATGTTTTCTGCAAGGGGAAAAGACTTTGTTGTAGGGCTCTGCATAAACCTTTAAGGGTTCTCCAGAGGGACAAACTAAAGAGCCCTTTAGGGTAATAGATAATAGAGTGCATTCTCACCAGCTACCATCTCCAAAGTAAACGCAAGACCCAACCCTGCCTCAGCAGCAGCCTGGAGGTCAGACAGACAAAGACAAACAGATAGACATACAAGACAGAAAAACATGTTCATGTTCCCAAAAAAGTGAGTATGTGGCCTTTTTCAGGTTTAGAAAAGAAAAATGATTATTATGAATGGTCCCCAAGGTGGATACAAAGTTGAAGGGTTCACAGAATGGGAGGATGGGAAAAACAGCTAGTGCGGATGAATGGCATGAGTGAAACATCAATCTGTACAGGAAGATCCAAGTCAGAAGTCATTTTTAACTCTTGTATCCCAGTAATAATATGAAAAATACAGGAGGTGCAAGCCTTAGGTAAGATTCTGTTATCAATGCAAGGTAAATGACAACCAAAAAAAAAAAAAAGAGTTATGGCATTACAACAGATTAAACATTAGAACAGTTAACAGTTAAACATCCAGTAAATCCTTTTTTCCTAAGTCTGTTTTCACACCTAGATAATTTGCTAAAGTCTGTACCAGAGTTAGATTTTTTTGTGACATTGACTCATTGATTTCATTTGGTTTGGTTAGTTTCACACTGTACAGATTTTCAAGTGCACCAAATAATTGTTACACTTGGCTGTTCTTTGATTGGTCAGGGATTTGTCAGGGAAAAAAGAAAAAAGTAAAAATATTACAGTCCACTCTGAAAGTACGAATGGCAAAGGGGCAAATGTGAAAATGGAACTTTACTGCAGTAATATTAGAGCTTACTCCCTTTGACATTATTTTTGGTGTGGACCATGTAGCACCAGTAACAAACTGAACCTTGGGTTCATTTAGATGAGGACTGAGAACCCAAATTTTTGGTGGACCAGGATTCAATTGTTTGGTGGGCACTTGAGTGTGGGTGAAGTGTACACATAAGTTCAACTGATCTGCACCAAAGAAGGGAGATGTGAAACTGCCCTAAGAGTGCACCACTGTGGGAAATCAACCTCTGTGTTCAAGGTTTCAAAAATTTCACTGTCATTGTGTTTCACACAATGAAATTCAGTTTGTGACATCTCAAGCTGATGCCTAAAAAAATTACAAGATTACAAAAAGACAATAAATACAGATTCAACATCAAAAACTACAACAAAAGTGCAAAGTATAACACAACATTCAAGATAGATATAAGACAAATATTGCAAACCTATGGTCAAATATTGTTGTGGATTATTGACAAAAGGTCTCTGGTCTATTACACTATGTATGCATATCTTTATTAAAAACAACAAATCTACATAAGACTATGAAAAAATTAATCCATTCAATCTGAATCAAAAGCCATCTAGAGAGATTACTGAATAAGAATATTTCCAGAGAGACAGAGGAATCAGAGGTACAGAACATATTTTGGAATTATTGGATATTATAGAATGAGTAAAAATCCTTGATAAAGTCATTTTGATCTTCTGGTATAATATTTGCAAGAGGTACTTTAAGCCATGTAGCAAAAAACATAGCTAGTATTTTGTTTTTATTGCATAATAAATGTATTGGCCAGTAAGAGCCACCGTGCGTGGGGTGTGATAATTACTTGGGTGATGGTGGGAGGCAGTTTTGTTGCTGAATCTTTTATAAAACTCAACTCTGAAGCCATCTGGACCCAAAGTTTTACCACTTTTCAATGATTTTTTTTTTGCATGTGTGATCTCCTGCAGTTAAATTGGGTGTACAGTCATTTGGCCAGGCCTGGACTTATGATGGTGAATTGTCTATTTTAAAAAAATATTCGTAGAATTCTTATCTCTCATTAGCAGAAACTGGCAACCACTTGAAACTAAACTGAACAAGTTAGCTGAGAAGCAACTCAAAACTAAAGTTAATGACCAAGCAGACAACTACGTTTCTATTTATTTTCATAAGTAAGCCCATGAAAATGAAGGAGTAAAAGCTATTTGTTACTGGTAGAGTGTAGAAACAATTCACATTGTAATTCTTAAAGTTCCTTATAAATCTGAGGACTGATGTTAGGTCATTTCATTTTTGCATGTGTGGTTTCCCTTGTATGAAGCATAGCAGTTCATTTTTGTACGCCGGAAAGCCTTGACTATCTGAGTTTCACATGAAGTCTGAATTGTTAAACTACATAATGTGACTTTGAGCTTCTATCACAGATTTTTTTTAATCAAAAACTGTGCTGGATTCAAGACCCCAATAACTAAAGACTATGGGGCTTTCTGATATTCGAATCATATTAAAAACTGTTATGGAATTATTATGCATTTATCTTAATCTTTTATCCTGATCCAAGATCTCCATGGGTAAGGAGTATTGGGAGAAGAATGAATATGAGGATAAAAAAAACCTTAAATGGATGGTTTGAAAAGGGTCCAGTGATGATGAAAAATCACACATTTGATTCTATGATTCTAGTATTGTTTTTAGCTTAATTCTTGAATTTGTGCAAACAGAATTTTGAGAATGAAGATTGATTAATTCATAACATCTTGAAGCTTGGTCATTTGGTCTGTAGTTTCCTGTAGAAAGAATTGCAGCTGCTTAAGATGCCTAACATGCTTCACTGGGCCATGCAGGAAGTTGATGTTTCTCCATTTAACAAAGTGACCTTGACCTTTTACTGACATTATGGCTAAAGGAAAAAAGGCTGAGTTCTTGCCAATAACCTTTACTTTTTCTGACAGCTGTAACATTTTGGCTTCAGACATTTTTTTTTGTTCTTTTTCATAATTAAATGAACTTTTTGTAGTAATCAAGATGGTGCTTGACATTCTTGAGAAGCCATATACGTTTGTATAGCTCTCTCCAATAGATTGATTATGCCAGTTTTATTGTACTTCAATTACTAATTACATTTCATGACTATATAGAAAAGACTGAAGAGGCTTGCAAAGATTGAAAGACTTTTTTACTAGAGTACATTTCATTGAGAAAGGACATTTTAGGACATAGATGATTCTTTAAGCTAATAATCTGAAAGCAGGTCCATATGCATCACATACAGTATAATAATATGTTTGATACAGAATATATTTATGTGTCTATGTGAGAGTATATGAGTTTCACCTCAGCAGATTTTTTTTCTGGCCAGACACAGGGTGTGAAAGCCCTAAAACACCTCATTCTATTAGGTTTGTCTACTGGCACTACACCAGAGGCTGACTAACACTTACACTGCCCAATTAAACCAAAGCCAGTAGCTCTCTCCACAGAGCAGCCTTGCAGCTCAGCGTGGCATTGGCATCTGATTGAGACTTGAAGAGTGAAAGGATTGGCCCTCAAGCAATGCCATTCATCTACACACACACACACACACATTCTCTCTCCCCAATTGCCTACTGGATTTTTTTTTTTTTTTTTTTTTTTTAGGTTTTGCATTAGCTTTTGTTAATAAGACATGGTTAAAATGGGTTTCTCATAGGGCAGGTATAAAACCAATAGGACAGCAAGACTAATGCAAACTTCACCAAGGTATAAAACGTTCTTGTTAGTTACAATGAGTAAGCCTTCACTATTCTCACTAGAAATCCAAAGCTTGACAAGATCCATGCATCTTAAAACAGAGACTGTTGGAGTTGGGTGGAGTGGGGTGGGGTGGAATGGGAGACCTAACCAGGGGTTAAACTGGCTCCACTTATTTAATGGGTGCCAACAATGTTAATTTTATGTGTTATTTTATGATGTTCTCAAAGGTTATCATAGAAATTAGATTTAAAAAGTTTTCAATACATCTATATTAAATCATCATTATTATCTCTACTATACTATGCTATGATTTACATTCAAATTATAGTACCAGAGCTCAGCTCACATAAACAAAAAGTCTAATTTAACCCCTGGGAATAACACAAGTGTTAATTAGTGGCCCATAATTTCTAGCCTCAGTCCTGCTGCAGGAGTCCAGCTAATAGATCAACTAATTTTACTTGTTAAAGTCTTCACAATTATTATGTCATTTGTAATTACCTACAGTTATTATTTTAATGCCATATTTTTCAAGTACCCCAGCAACACTTTATTTGGATCGGTCATTTGATAACTTGCTGAGAATCACTTAGATGGTCTGTAGATGATTTGTAGAGTCTATACACTTGGCTATCCAATTAAAGTTGTTATTATTCTAATACTAATGGCTAGCGCCTCTAGAAAAGGACTACTGTAGGGTCCAAGGATGCTTCTGGTGAGTTACAAGACACATGGAGGGAGCCGAAAGCCTTAGAGAGCCACTGTTTGGCAACATTTTTCTCATGGCTGCTTCTCTACTACTAGTCTTTTTTATATTGTGCCCCATGTGACGTGTGCTAGAGGTATTAGTGAGCGAGCTTGGAATGATCTTGAGGGGTTGCAACCCTATATCAACCCATGGGACTGTGCCTGTTAATGATTAACATTTCAGATGATGTTAAGAAAATTCTGATTCATTAAGAAATCAGTGGCATGAGACTCCATTGTTCAAGCATTAAAGGACATATGCAAGATCAATGATGAGGACTATGTTGCCAAGTACATGTATGCATCTGATACTCTGACTGTATACTCTAAGGAACAAAATTCCACTATCTGGTGTTCTTCCTTATGTCACCTCTGGAAGTTTTCTTTGCCACTATTGCCTACATACAGGACCATATATTGATTTTCATTTCCTTTGTCCACAAAGTTCAAACCAACTGTGGACCATCTTTTAAAACAAATACATTTAAAGTCCTGTAGATTTCTGGGAAAGATGGGATGAAGATTAAGGGAAAAAAAAGAACTGCTCGTGATCCAAAGCACATCACCTCACCTGCAAAAAATGGAAACATGTACAATATGTGTACTATGGAACTGACTCACTTGTCTGTATTCTTATGCATGTACCACAATATATTCCAGAACAGTCACATTTATTACCCTCTTAAAGTTCCCGCATATTGTTCAAGTAAAACATATTATTCAGAAACAATTATAAATTATTCAGTACCTAGATTCAGGCAAATGATGGAAAACAGTACATGATGCTTCATATTGTGTCAGAAGAAAAAGAAAACATATTACTAAAAGATCTATTGAGTGTTTTTCTAGGGCAAAAAATAGAATGTTCTTGACAGGACAAATCACATAGTCTGAATCACCCAGGGAGCTCGCTGAAGATTTCACTGTTGCTTACAAAAGTTCATACTAAAAGTGCAGAGTCACTGTACAACGGTCTGTACTATAACAAACATTATTAACGCTAAAAAAAGTCAGAATCTTCTCACAGTAAATAGGAAGCTAAAGTCTTGTAAAACAAAGAACATCCTGTTCTTAGATGTATGTGATTACTATTATTGTCCCAGTGTGCTTCCTTTAAGGATTTATATTTTCTTCTCTGAGTTTTTACTCTCATTTATTTATTTGTTAATTTCCTTTTTCATTCATTCTATCAGTTCTCAAGAATCCAATCAAAGTACCAATCAGAACTTCATATCTATCTTTGAGTTAAACATCTTTGTGAAATCCTAAATGTTACTTACTGAAAAAACATCTCTTTTAGAAACATCCAGATGCAAAATAGCCTGTTTTCTTGACAAGAACTGGCCTTATCTTTTTTCCTTAGTGATTTGGCAGGCAGACACAAAGATTGCTGATTATGGAGGTGTTTCATTCCTGATTGAAAGCTTTATTCGCAAGGTCACACTCTTTATATTGAAAAGAGAACCATTTCTTATCCCCTTGAGGTGAATTATGCTATTTTGTCAGGCGTGCACAAGTAGCTAAAGTAGCCTTAAAATAGCCAAATCACAACATTTGTTTTTGTAATGTGTTTAAGATGCAGACATTCTTATTTTTTTTTACTGAATTCAAAATATAGTAGAAAGATTATCATTTCACTATTACATGGGGAGTAAATCCATTTTCTATTAATCCAAATTGCATTTATCTTTTGTTCAAACTGTATAAGCTCCTCCAAACTGTATGACAACATATATATGTATAAACTTCCAGCACTTTAATACAGCACTTTAGTGTGTCTTCTGAAAACTTTCACAGTAGAGAAGGCCTACAGAGTGTTCTTTTATAATTGCAGTCCTCTTTAACATTTCAGTGTTAGAAGTAATAATTACTGCTGTGAAGCTTGTGTTTTTCCCTCAGCAATCATTATTACCTGCAAATGCAAGTATGAAAGGTGCGTTTGGTACATAAGTAATTATATCTAAAGTATGGAGAGTGCTCTTAAAATAGCCTAGTGTGTATTTTGTCTTGAGGTGAGCTTGTGCCCATACAATCCACTGCAGATGATTTTAATGAGCTGTTGTCATAGCGTCCCAATGGACCAACGGAGGAAAATATCACCTGACAGGAAGCATCTGGTGGGGAAAGTTTACATGGGGTCAGAAGTGCAGCAGGTTTCAAACCTGTAGGTGTTATACATGCAGCTACAAAGTCCAACTTTTTCTATTTCTGTGAAGGTGTCCTTGTATAAACCATATAGATACAATCAGATTAAGAACATAAGATGTATTATCACTGTTGTGGTTCTGATTTCTTTAGTCTTCATGAAAGTTACTGACAATGCATGTCTGATCTAGATGGTCGAAACTCTCCTTTCTGTCCTGCTATGAGCACTAAAATGGAGATAACAAAGGAGCAAACTGATTCTTTATCATCATATAAATGCAGATAAATAAATATCTGTTAAATCTGTTAAATCTCTTAATTGGGGAAGGCATGGACCCCTATTTCTATTCCACATGCTCAGCCTGAAAGCTGACACTGTCAGGGGTGTTTGTGCTTATTACAGGAGATTGCTTCCTTGGAAAGAGTCGTCTAGACATCTTAGCCCTGGGGAGGCCGCATCTGTACCCTAGTTTTACTTTGTTTATGTTTAAATCTTCAGATATTACAACAGCAATATATAATCAAATTTTTCTTGAGATGAGTAGTATGGAACTATTCAGCTGAGCCTCACTCCAGTGTGTGGAGTGGAGCTATTAAATATAGATGAGATGATTAATGTGTGCGCTCATTATTTTACATGCAAGGGCTTCATTAATTAACCTCCACCCCCACGGCTGTATGTGAGTGGGTGGGTTACAGATGGCACTGGAACCCTTGTAATCCAACTCTTAATGTGGAGCTTCATGGCAGTGGGACTCACTCAAAGAGTTCCACTTTGATTACAAACTGCCAGTTTGCATAAAAAAAAAAAAAGTGGGCATGAAAATATGGCTGATATGAGATGGACACAAATGCAAATGCACTCCCTTTCTTTGTCCAAGTTGCGGGCGATGTGTGAAATTATAATGCACTTTATGATTCAGCTGCAGCTGTAGCGAGAGGTTTTTTTTTTTCAAGACAGAATGAGAATTGTGTCTAAAGGTCCAGATGGCTGGCTCTCATTTTCCTACACAGAGCAGAAAGTTTTAGCTACATGTTAGCTCAAGGATGTTTATTACTTTTATTGCTCTTTATTACTGAAATGAATGTACCAACTACTCATATTCTTATCTTGACTGCTACAACAGTAAGACAAAACTGATCTCAGATCAACCAGAGCATTGTTTACCATTTACATTTACAGCATGTAGCAGATACACTTATCCAGAGGGACTTACAAAAGTGCTTTGTAGTCAGCATCAGAAACATATCCTCATGCTAATACAAATAGATCAGGGTGCTGAGACTTTTCATGAAGTTAAAACATTGTTAGAGATTTAGTGCAGCAACAAAAATATTCAAGTCCACTTTTTTTTCCCATGTGAAGGCAGCATTAAGCAAAATCTAAAAAAAAAAGGTGTTATATAAAAAAGGTTGATATAAAAGTGTACTATAGCACAAGCCAATGAAAACCCTGAAGATGGAGTCTTACCTTCATGTGCTGCTTATATGAATAGCTTGCCAAATGAAACCAGATTGCCCGTATTTTAAGCTTGCTGCGCTTGCATTTTCATGCAGTTTTGTTTAGTAAGTGCTGCACCTGACTTCATAGTTTTCCTTATGATAAATATGTTACCAGCATGAATAGACCAAGAGGATGATAAATCTGCTTTAAAACTATTTTTGATGAAGGATGCTCTAGAAAAACAAAGCAAGTATGTCTCTGATCTCCAGAACCACCTAAAATATATCTTAATATTAAATTATGACAGAGATTTTGATCACCTGTTCACTTTGTTACAGGGGCGGTTGTAAGGATTAACTATGAGAGTATTTCACTTAGTTCACAACACTACTTCCCCAGTCAGGAAAATGCAATAGACAATCAAGACAAACAGACTTTCTTAGGAGATTAAAAACTATCTCTGGTCAATAACCTATAAGCACCTTTAACCTAGAAGCAGTTTCTTCTGAAACATCCTCGTCTGTCTCACCATAATAATAATCATCATCTGGTATGGCAGCTGCATCAGCAGCCTTTCACAGGGTGGTAAAATTGGCCGAGTGCATCATTTTGTCACTACTCTTACTAGACTCCAATATCGAAATCTTGTGAGAGGCACATGTGCAGTATCATCAAAAACCTCATAAACACCAGCAGAGGCCTCTTCATACTGCTGCCATTTGGCCACCTAGCAATCAAAATCTCAATTTTTCTCCCTCCTAAATCCATAATGAACTACCTCATCCTCCCCAGACATTCACTTTACAAGACAGATGCAGCTGTCTTCATTTTTTAACTTGAACTACAAGCTATTTGCACAGACTAATGTGTATTGTATGCTAACATTTAATCACAATTTGCAGTGTTTAATGTCTTAATAAAAAGGTTTTATTTTAGGTTGAACACATATGTTCAGTGGATATAAGAAAATAAATTAGAATATGACTTCATTTTATGCTTAGGTATCCTGATAAGTGTTAGTTTATCCTGATCAATTAGCTTCACAATCTCAGAATTAGGGCTGTAACCAAATTTCGCAAGACTCTCCAAGACTTACTTCAGTTTCATGTGTGTATCATGTGATATGTGATATGATGCATCATAATTATTTTATTTCTTTTAGAAAAGGAGAAACCTACATTGATTAACTATATTTAAGTGCAACACAAAACTTTAGTCTCTAGTCTAGTCTCAAATAGATCTGAAAGCCACAATAATCTGCTTTCAGTGTTTCTCATAAATAGCACTGATGGATCTGCTCTGTCATCCTCTCAACCTTCAGGATGAGAGGCTCAAATTAGACCCACATTTGTTCTGTTCTTTAGAGAAGGAGAATGTTAAGCATGCATTTATGTATGACGGTTTGATCCAGTTTCTGAAGTGTTCATAACCATGGTCCTCTCTACAAAATAATATTTGAGTGTGTGATCAGGACCAGGGTGTTATTCAAGTGTGGATGACTGTAGGCAATATCAGATGATTGTTCACCTGTACTAGATAGATAGATAGATAGATACATAGCCTGAAATGTACATTGCAGGTGGTAACGCTAGTGATTTTACTGTGTTTAAGATCAGTAGCGGGGCAATCCTGGACAACCCTTCTTACCCGCTACACAGTGTGCTGGTGGACCAGAGGAGCATTTTCAGCCAGAGACTGATCACTGCCAAGTGTTCCACTGAGTGCTTCAGAAGATCCTTTATCCCTGTGGCCATCAAGC
>CM075011.1:9525559-9543865 GCA_037576675.1 Pangasius sanitwongsei
TTGAGAGCAATTGTAACATGGCAAAGCAATTTCCCCCTGGGATTAATAAAGTTCTTTGAATCTTGAATCTTGAATCTAATTGTCAGCTAGCTTTCTTTAAAATGTGCACATTAACTAGTGGGTGTCCATGCTATGATGCTATTCCCTCTGGCAATCCTGGTCCCTGATGGCTGCTCTCTCTGGTCCAGTTGCTTATGTGTAACAATATGCAGCTTCCCTTGAAGGCTTGGCATCATAGAGCTGAAACAGATTATTGTATGTACTGTGAAAGTGAAGCATATGCCGTGTAATTCACAGGAAATTAGGTTATCAGATACAGTGCCCTACAGCTTTTCTATAAAATCTATAAAAATAGAGTTAGCTTGTTTACTGTTAGGAGAACTTCACCTCAAGCTGTTTAATTTATTAGACTGCCTGGGACTATACTCCCGGGTTGTGAAACGATGTCCTCAATAAATATGAAGTGTTGTGTGTTTAAGGTGTACTGTAGCTTTTAGAGCATGTCATTATCCCAAATGCTGTAGAAACTGATTCAGTTCAACTGAGCATAATTCAATTACTGACTATTATTTTTCATAATTTTTCATTAATTATGCAAAGCTTTGTAATATGACATTAAATTAACATTTTAATAATCTTCATTATATCACATGGAGTCAGAATTTAGTTACTGTGTTGGAAAAAGTGGTTTATTACTTTACAAATATATGCCTTCGCAACAGCATTTATATGCAGTACATATGATGATAAGAATAAAGCACCTTTTCTACAATATTATTGGGATATTGGTGCGATTGGGGTGCCATTTAGATCTTGTAACTCTTTTTAAAACTCTTTTTAAAATTAAAAAAAAAAATACAAAATGTCTTAAGCCATCTCAGGCAAGAGTTTCATTTTTACAAGGGTTCTTTGCTGCCAATGGCTGAATTTTAAGATTTTTATCATAGAATTACCAAATACACAAACTGTGGATAAGTAGCATACATGCTAATGACATGAAGACTTTTAGGACTTTGATGACATCCTATTAATAATGTATTAATATTAATAATTTACTTTCAATAGATAATGTGGGTGACATGGGTGTACTTTCAAACTGACCTCGTCAGTTAATATCACAATATCATTGGTAATAAAGGGTGAAAATGATTGAATTTTATTTTCTTCTTCCCATGATCTTCTGGAAATTCAGATGGCGCAACTTCCATTGGAACATGTGACTTGGTAGCAGGGTAACAGGGTTGAGTGAATATTGTTGGATTAAAATATGCATTTTTCATAAGCTGTAATGGATGAGTCATGGAAAAGGATGTTTCAAGCATGAGATGCTAAATGGATTCACACATTAATGCACAAATAATACATTTTTCAAAGTATTTTAATGATTGTATTTCAAAGTAAAGTGTAGTTACAGTTTGCTGGAGCCAGTGTCTTTGGGCTACAGCTGATTTTCTTGGGACTGAAAAAAGGTACTATGGGAGTTGGTCTGAACAGGGTTCAGTAGACAAGGAAGAAGTGAAGCTGGTTGGAAACATTCCCCAGCAGTGTCGACAAGCAGAAACATAATTAGAGACAAAAAGGCTAATGATAATGGGCTACGACACTTGTTAATGGATTCTCATTAGGACTATTTCTGTTCATGTCTGCAGCTGAGGAAAAAATAATGATAATGTTGCCTTTAGGCCAATCTCTTTGGTCAAAATCAAACAGTCTTGGTTGGTTTTGATGTTTTCCACTCCTACTGAAATTCTGAAATAACATGATCCCTTTGATCTGAGCTGTATGGCCTGAGTTGATGTCATTCCATTCATTTGTTATGAGTCCCTTTTGTTCTAAGGGCTAATGTGCATGTGTGTTGCATTCTGCTGTGCTATATTTGAAAAGTGTTGAGCAAATGTGCTAAAAATTTACTCAGTGGAGTAAAAGAATGATGGGCTCAGAGTTATGTGGTGGTGATGCTGGGTAGAATATTCCTAAGTAATACAGTGAGAAAATGGCAGATTAGATTTTTGTCACAAAAAGGTGAATGGATCAGTGGACTGTTGGAAAATGGAAGAAATCAGGTTGCAGATTATAGAGGCATGAAAACCAATAACCTGTCCTGTGCTCTTGCTCTGTATGTATAACTGTCCTTGTGTTGGGAAGACTGTAGAAAATGGAAGACTGCTGGGCATACAGTATGAGGAGCGTAGGTGAGCTTTGCTGATTTGGATTCAGCACCTGTTCTCTTCAAGCCTGTCATGCTGGGCAGTGGAATTAAATGTTTGTTTCCCTGGTGGGAAAACTACACAGAGCTACAGGCTGGGCTTGTCCATGGCTGTGCCTGTAGGGAAGGTTTGCATTGACTGTGGGGTGCCAGTGCACACCTGAGGACGTCTGTGCTCTAAGAATGGGAATGAGGATTCTACTGAAAACCTTTTGTTGCTCTGCTTGGAATGAAGTATTTGTTACTCCAAGAAAAGAAAAGCCTGAGCAACATACAGAGCACACACAAAAGTCTGCACAAAGTATAACAAAAGGCATTGAAATATTGGTGACACTTTTCTTAAAGACAGTGTTACATGATGCCTGCATAAGCCTTTCATGACAACTGACAAAACAAAGCTTGTTCCAACTATCATAATGTCTGCTCTTCCCCATATTGAGCCACATTTAACCAATATCGCATGAGCAAGAGTGCGGCTACTGCATATCTGCTATTCAGTATAACAGCATCATTACAAGTGCTATATTGCTTTTATACAACAATTTTATAAGTTGAAATTGATGGCCTCCTGATTGGTGCAACAGAAAAGCGTCCTATCTTATGGAGGTCACAAGTTCGGCTCGTGACGATGCCATAGTGCCACCATCTGACGTTGCATGAGCAGCAGTTCATGGGTATGGGTAGTGGGTAGCTGGATTCATGCGCCTTGGAGGAAGCACGTGATAGCCTTCGCTGTCCCTGGTTAGTAGTTGTCAGGTGATAGGGAGGGGAGTTGTCTAAGACTAAATGAAGGGAGAAAATTCTTCTTCTTTTGGCTGCTCCTGTTAGGGGTCACAGCAGTGGATCATTGGTCCACATATTTGATTTTTACACCAGATGCCCTTCCTGACACAACCCTCCCCAATTTTATCCCAGCTTGGGACTGGCACTGGGAGTGGCTGGGGTTGGTTCCCTGGCCGGGAATTGAACCTAGGCTGCGGTGGTGAGAGCACCATGGCCTAACCACTAGTCCTCCAGGGATCTAAATTAAGGGAGAAAATTAGGGAAAAATAATGTGAAAAAAAAAGAAGAAATTAATATCAAGCACCTGACATTTGGGACACAATACGGCAAAATAAGTTTTTATTTTTGTTCTACGAATGGAAAGAGATCCTGAAGAAGCCATACTTGCCTAGCTCACTCACAATGAGTTGTACATTCCTGTTAAAGGTGCATCCAATGAAATTAGCTTCTCTCTTTCCTTTTCATCTTCATCTGATTTCATATTTTAACTCAGAAGTTATATTCATGAATAATGTATTGTCTGCCATATTCACTGATGATATTGCAAACTCTACTGTAGTAACGGTTTAGGTGGGGCTGTTGCTAGAATTGGAATTTTACACTGCAAACACAGATTAGCGGGTTGACACAAACAGTGAAACGTTCCAGTGCAGTTATAGTAAATATAAGCACTCTTGGAACGCAACTTTTACAATCAAAGTAGTGGACCGGAATTAACTGTTGTATATTCAGAATTAAGTTATGTACACTTAGTGAGGAGTTAATACAGAAATTGTGCACACTGGTATTCAGACCTCAGATGCAACTACAGACTTGCTCACTACTTGGACAGTAGCCAAAAACAGAGCCATCTCAGTTGCATGTGATTCTGACATTGGACTTAAACCCAATTTTCTTGCATGACTTCGGCTCGAGCAAGGAGCAGTAGTAAGTCCAGTGCCATACACTCAGAAATATTGCTTATTTTTGAGGACCTAATTGTATATGGCTAAAATTATGAACTACACTTACTTGGTCAACTTATTCTTTTAATTATTTTCTTTACAGAGCATGGTGAATTAACAAAAACATGGGCATTATTTTATTAGTTTGACAAATCAAAATAGTGAATTAAAAGCATAATTTAACAGTCTGCATCACATTATGTTTTCATGACTTCAATTTAGTACCTCATTTCATTCATTCATCTTAGTAACTGCTTTGTCCTGGTCAAGTTGGATCTGGAGTCTATCCTGGGAGCCCTGGATGCAAGGTGGAACGCCAGCCCATTACAGGGCATCATGCACACACACACACACACACACACACATTCACATTTAGGGGCAAATTAGAGAAACCAGCACAAGAGTATTGGAATGTGAAAATTAAACAAGGGTTTAAAAAACTCACACAGAAAAACATACAAACTCACTTTAATTTAAGGTCATACAAAATATAAAATATATATCTCCCTGTCATTATGGCATTATATAATTGCGATAGATTTTCATATAAATCTTAGAAGTAGTAAAATTTAATTCACTCCAGGTGCTATATTAACTCATTAGAACAGCTGCCACCTGTTGAAATAAGCCTTTATAAATATTTATGTAGGTCTTTGTCTATATAATCAAGGGTTTATGTAGGAATTATGCCTACATTATATGCCATTCAAAATCATAGACTTTATCTAGGTCACGTAAGAGTTTCATTTTAATAACTCTGATTTGGCACAAAAGCCACATAAAATAGCTCTAAGCTGCACTGTATGAAGTTTAATATTATGTGTTTTGGGATTTGGGGCTCTAACAAACGCAACATTAAATCAGGATGACGACTGAAAGGTGCATGGAGCAATGCGCCATTCCTGTTGCAAAGTAGCACATAAATCCCTTAATCCGTCCTCCAATCACAAAATTTTCCGTAAACAGTGAGGCAAATTAGTTTTCATTGGTCCCCCATCTGTTTTCTCAACTGTTTATGCTCAAGCACAGCTTATTTCTCTCACTACAGCACTGAAATCACAAACAGGTCAGTCAAATTACATGCAGCTGATTTAGCTTGTGATTTCGAAATAGTAATAATTTCTGAGCTGGTTTGGAAAAGCAACAGGTTACAGAACACGTTGCATTGCATGGATCGACTCGTAAAAAACTTCTTCCTTCATTAGGCATGACATTAGCTAGTTGATTTACCAGTGTAAGCTAACATTACCTGGCTGGCTACTGTAGTATAAATTCAGTGCTCTGCCACATGAGTCAACTGATGAATATTAATGATTGGTAGGTGATCTCAGTCAAAACAATCCGTGAGGTTTCCATTTCACTGCAGGTTATATACTGTATATAATTGTGTATGTGACAAATAAAATCTTGAACTCTTGAACTCTACATACATGTATTAAAAGTATATAGGCATGATTTTTGTGAGTAAAAATGACTTGAAATGTGTTTTACACACTCTTTAAAAGATAATAGGACCTGTAATTAAAATTCTGTCCTTTTTTCCAGGAGGGTTTGATTATTTTTCTGCTCTGACACACTCACTAAATCTGGTAATTAACTGGTGAGGTGAACCAGTATTATTCAACAGTGACACTTTAATCACAGAAATACAGGAAGTTTGTCTTGGCACAAAAATGAAAAACATTTTCACAGAGTTTGTTTGATTAACCCACAATCATGCTGCTGGTTTACTTTGATTTTCACACCTTCCTTGTTTTTGTTTGGTGTACGGTGGTGGTCCAGGACCTTCCTAATTATCACCACACACAGCATGGGTTCCCCATTCACGCTGGCTGACATTTTGATTCAGGAGCAGGAAAGGGAAAGCAATCAGCAACCAGCCTGGAGCATCCAGCAGTGATCGCCATCCATTTGTGACATGTTTATGTCGCTTCCCCACACTACCATCATGATGCAGGGGCCGCTGTTCTGTCAGAAGTGAGCCTCTGCCTTTGCATGCTTCACTGGGTTCTGAAGCATCCTTAAGGATACAGCCACACAGCAGGCCACTGCTCCCTGTGTGTGCATAGCCTTTAAAAATGTCTGCAAAACAGCAAATTAAACAGAGTGCAAGTTAGAATAAGTAAGAATAAGCAATGTTGTTCACACATTTGCAACGAATCTCCACTGCCACTAAGCAGAAGATTAAACTTGATTAAATTTGGCTTTGTTAGAGAATGGATGCCTGCTATAATAACTCCCCTGGGACGACTTAACAAATATTTCTTATTTTTTCTAGCAAGAGTGTAAAATTAGCTTGCCACGCCTTTTGTCTCACGTTGACTGTAAAAGCCTTTTAAAGTGAATGGCTATGAAAGCTTGAGGTAATGCAGATGTCATTATTGCCATGATAGTGAAGGTTATGCAGTTTGCAGTTGTGTAAGAAACAGAAACTGATATGCTTAGTGATTAAGGTTAATAATAATTTTCTGGTTGACGCTGTATTTTCATTATTCCCATGGTTATGTGCCACGTTGCCATCACAGTGGGACATTGCTAGCGCAGTTACAATGCTCTTTAATGCCATTTCCTCCTAAAAACAGAAGCGCAAGAGCTTCTGTTCTCACGTTAGACTCAAAGTTCCAGAATGTAATGCTGATGTACGGGTTACGGCAGAGATTCAGCTCAGCTAATCTCATTTGTTTGAGCAGAGTGTACAGATGAGGAGGTGTGAGAGCTGGACAATCTAAAGGACTAAAGCACTGCTGCATCACTCTCTTTAGGTAGGTTAAATCCCACCTGCGCCACTATCAGCAGGTAGAATATCATTATGGGTAATGTAGGAAACCAAAGTAAAAAAATCAGTGAAATGATTTTAAACTAGAAAAGTGAATTCATAGTTTCATTGCAAAGTGTATTTTTGATTCCACTGAAGATGGTGTGTTAATTATTAACATTAATATGCATATGCAAGTGGGTCAGAGTGGATTTTTCATTGAAGTCCTCATTAAAATTAACAGTGGCTGCTTTTAGTGTATATTTTTATGCCCCCTGAACAAACACATTTTTTGCATTTGAAGAATGCACTGGAGAACGAGTGGTGAATTATCAAAGGTTATTAGGTCCGTCCTTCATTTATGGAAGGTGATAAGCTTTATGCAACACTCTGATTCTGGAGATTGCCTTAAAAGTAACTTGCATCCCATTAGATACAGTGTCTCATACAAGCCTGAGTGATGATGCTGACAGCAGGAAAGCAGAATGCTGTTTCTGTGTTGTTCAATATCACAGGCTGGTTGAGAGAAAGATGCATCATCTGATATTACTATACTGTCTAAGTGAAGCAAGGATGAATTCATAGCGCTCTTCGTCTCTAGCTCAGCAGATATGACATGAATGACATGAAATATAACAGGTCCTGGTGTCCTTCAACTATAATAATAAGTGAATATAGCATATCCTAATATAGTTATATATGTTTAGCTCTTATATACACAATTTCACACAATATATTAAACAATGAATTGGTAAATCTGATAAAAATAAGGTTTTACATGTGCTTTTCTATTACGTTGCATGTCCTCCAGCCTGCCTAACCACTTAAACTACTGAAAATAAATACATTTTTATTATTATTATTATGTTTTATGTGTTCTGAGTCATACCTGTTTAGAACACATTATTTGTTCATTCTGAATAATGTGTCTGTATTTAGTTACAGCCCTAGTTTAACATGGTGTGGTATCTGGGACTAAAGGGGTCTTCTGTATTTCGCATGAAGTACTGCATCAGAATGACAGTTTTGTCACTGAGTAACAATGAGTAAGTTGGTTTTCTTAATTAAATAAACAGCAATGTTAGCTATGCTATCAGTAATATGTATTTAGCCCTCTGGTTTGCTCTGTCAGGCTTAGCTGAGTGATTTATGTACAGAACAATCTCATACAAAATGCTAATTAGCTCATTAACTAGCAAGCTATCTGTTAGAGCTAATCAGGCTGCAATAATCAGTTTTGTCCAGTGCACCTGACTATACCAAGCCTGTTAGTTTGTGTTTGCTCTCATGGTTTGACCCTGCCTAGTTCCTTAGTTTATCCTTTTTGCTGATTGCCTGCCTTACTCCTGTTTCTGTGACCTTGAATCTGCCTAGCGTTTTGGACTTGTTTGAACGGCTCTCATTAAAAAGAACACTGACTCCAACTCCGTCTCAGCATCTCTTTCATGACACTATCATAACATCATGATATGTAGTTATGAGAGTGATTATTGTAAGGCTGGACCTAATGCCAGGTTTGTCACCTAATAATGGTTTTTGGCGCTTTTTTGTTCAGAGATCATTGAACAAAAACACTACACACAGCACAGTTTTGTATTTTTAGCTCAATTCCTTATTTGATATGTAAAGCCAAAAATGATATAGATTTTTAAAGATGCTAGAGACAAGGCCTGAGGGTGTTAAACTTCCCTGTAATATAAAATACAATTCTTGCATCATGTTGGTTCATCTTTCAACATACTAAATGAGTGGACTGGCCCTAGTGTAACATCTTTACTTTTCTTTGTATTTCATCATCAACTACACAATGGCTTTCTGGAGCAGTTAGAGATCACACTTGATTTTCTTTATTTTCTCTTTAGTTCTGAGTCTGCAATAGCAAGAAGAGTACTTTTGTTCTTCTGGTAATTGACCAAAGACTTGAACTAATCGCCTCACAAAAGAGTTGGTCATGGTGTGCAGTGTCATACTGGGATTTCATATTGCTAACAGTTTGTTGTAACTCTGTTTCAATTCCTCTCCAGACATATGGCACACACACAGGACGCCTGCTTCACAAGGGCCACACTGAACCACATGCTCTCTGTGTCATTAATCCAAATACAGTGCTACAGCCTTAATCTTTAAATTGAGAGGTGTTTTCTGATAACAGTAAATCTTACTGAATAATGAACTATTTGAAGAAAGAACGTTATATTCGAGCCTGGTTTGTGAGTCATAAGAAATTTAACAAACAAATTTCAAATACTTCTTTGCTGACTCCACCCCAAGCCTATAGGTAAAGTTTGTAAACGAATCAGCACTGAAATAGTATAAATAGACACCCAAAGTGTCTATAGCCGATAGTGTTGACAAATTGGCGGAACTGCATTTTAAAATGTACTTTTATTCATTGATTCATTTTCCTTGGCCGACAAGGGCATCAAACACATGTTTTGTCCAAGTTGGCTGGACCTTGCATAAATATTCACCCTCTTGTACCCCTTGAGAATTTCATCTCAACCCATTTTGCGTCATTCTCCATCATTCCCAGACTAAAACACTGGAAAATAATCTTATAGAACATTGGTTTTAAATATTAATAAATAATAGCGTATACTAAATTAATAAAGGTTACTGTATTAATTTCACCCTTTTGGGCCAAGCAGCAGTGCCCCAGGCCATAGCCACCCAGAGCACATCCTAGTACTACAGTGGGATACAGTGGGACTCAAAATGGGTTGAGATGAAATTATTGGTGTTTATTATTAGTGCGTCTTACTACATTCGATAAGGAGGATCAATGTAAATTATGAAAGTAATCCAGTGCCATCCAATGATGTTTGTGTATGTAGCTGCATATGACAAATGATATAAACAATTTGAAATTATACATGTTTAATTCATATTCTCTCTTATAGAGCCTGTTTGATTTAGTTTACCACTACGTGTTAATTAATATATTAACTAACAAACATGTACTAACATGTACTTAAGGTGGTCGTTGTTCATGGATGAAATCACTAAGACTCACGTCGTAGTTAAGGTTATCTCTTCATTAGTTTGTGATTAGTACATGCCTAAACTCATCATTAGTTCATGTTTAAGTAAATATTAATTCAGGTATTAGTGCATGATTATTTATGTATGGTTATTGTAAAGTGTTACTGAAAAAAATCACTAGATGCACATGTGGTCTAACAGAGATCAAACTCATGAGCAATACATGCACCGTTCACAAAAAATGACAGCAAAACGGAACACAAAAAATGAGGAAAAAAGGACGGATTGCTGGGTTGACAGATTGAGTGTGCTGTCTTTGAGTTGACAATGGGACTTACCATTCAAAGGTTCATAAATAGTCTTGAAAAGGTGAGGTGTAAAACAAATGAGCTGGAGAATGGATTTGGTTGTGGGGCACAATTTGAGAAAAACTAAAGCAATCACAATAATCTATAAACTGAAAGATCCCTGCAAGACAGCAATATTGCATGAAATACAGCTTGCCAACAACATCTCCAAATGATGTACTGTTTTACTGGAGATTTATAAAGCACTGGTGATAGAAAACTATTTGCTGTCTTGTGAGGCTTGCAAATAGAAACCAATATACCAAGAAAATGATTCAGCATATACCTGGATATTTTTAAGCCAAACTTTAAAGATGCTTTCTCCACTCTGATTTTTGAAATGAAGTTGAAAGCATGTAAATGGGCCATCCATCACATGCTCTCTTTCTGACAGGGACTTCAAAGTAGTGGTCACTTGTCTCCTCTTTGTCATCTCTCTCCTGATGATACAGGCTCCTTCGTGATATACCTCCTTTGTGGCCTTGATAGCCTGTGACAGCTTTAAAGTTTGCTGATGCACTGTTTCTGTATGCATGGCATGAAGGATTGCAGTGATCGATGGCACATTAGTATTCTGTTCACCTCTGCCTGCCGTGTGTTGGGGAGTTAGGGTTCAGAGATACTGTGTATATCCCTGCACACACATAACCAGCTTTTCTAAGAGTTTATAGTATTTCTAGTTGTATTTTCTTTAGAGATAATAACCTTACATTAATCCTGTGCATACGGAAGATCTGACATATTACTCCAGTATTGGCAGCACTTCACTGGCTTCTTGTTCAATACAGAGTACATTTTAATGTACTTAAATTCGTTTTTGAAAGCTATAACTGGAGTAGCACCTACCTATACTGTATGTCAGAATGTTTAACTGAATATACTCCTGTCTAAAATCATCAAACACAGATTGAGTTTATGTTCCAGGAAGAAAAGCAAAAGAAGTAGTGAAGCTGCTTTTAGTGCATCTCCCTCCCACAAGACATACAGTGAGCATTTCCAGTTTAAAGCATAACTTTAAATTTGAGGTTTTCTCTAGATTTATATTTGTTGTGTCATTTAACTTTTTTTTTTAATTATTATTGTAATTGTTTTAAGAGTACAATTCTCTACAACTCTCTTATGCTATTATAATTTGTTTTGGTTTTTTTACAATTATTTATTTTTAGAATTTCTTTTACATTTTACATTATCTTCTCTATTTTCTGCTTCTTCTTTTTCTGTTGCCTTTTCTTTTTAAAGCACTTTTGAGCTGCATCTCAGTATATAAAAGGTGCAATATAAATCCAGTATTATTATTGCTGCATTAGATTTATGGTACAGACTGGACATCTGTATGCAATTTAACAGCTGTAGAGTAAAACGTGGCCTATTTATAATTTAATGCCATGTTTGTCCAAGACAGCTTTTTAAAAAAATGCTTTAAGTTACATGTTTTCTAACTCATTCCTGAATGCTTGGTTTCAGTGCCATGAGGTTGAATTCAGTAGCTACAGCTTTTTCTCGGGACTGTGTTTTTCCCCTCTTTTTTTCCCCTGTGCACTGGTGCATCAGTTCTTGCCACCTGAAAATGATCTGTAATATTCTCAGACTACAGACAATCGATATTAAACTGACTGGTGTGTTTTGTGAAGGTTCATATTCCTCGGCTGCCCTTTTTCTTTCTCCTACATGAATTGTCCATAAGTTATTTGGAAACAAATAAAACAGAGAATGCATGCCTTCCTGAGAAAATGTGTGTGTGTGTGTGTGTGTGTGTGTGTGTGTGTATATCCCAGTGGAGTTTGTGAAAGGTCAAGTTAACAGCAAATGCTAGGGATGGGTCTGTCAGTGTTGAGTCAAAATGTCCTTTCACATCCAATTCCAGTACCCGGTCAGCAGACATGAGGGAGAACACCATGATCTCACTTAATAGATGTTATCATGCATGTAATATCAAGTTTTGAACATCCTCACACAAGAGATTGTGATTAATTAGTATTTATTTAAAAGACACAATGTTCTCTCTTTCACCTTCTAATTATCATACCAGGAGGGAATCTCACCTCCAACCCACATACTGGGGTATAATTATCTTTTTTTGTATTTTACTAAAAGCAGAAAAATATTCAGGGTCTGGATATTTGTGGGATGGTATGAATTAGCATTAAACCTTCACATTTAATAGCTAGTCACACATGTGCTATTTTCTAGTGCCCTTCTAAAAGGTTTCGCAATGAGCCTCTGTTGACACAAGTAATGGGCCGTAAAACATTAGGTAGAAAGCCGTTGACACTTCAAAACACACACATACACACACACACACATACAGAGTGAAAGCCTGGTCCTTAGCAACAAGACAACAAGTTTAGACTTGGGTTTTGAACAAAGTAACCTGTTCACACTGAAAATCTGACATGGTTAAAGCAGTACATGTTGAGAAACCATTAAAATATTAATAAAACACAGGTTTCAAGGGTTCCTCTAGTTCCTGTGCTTGGCACATTATGCTCCTAAAACAGTGAAGACACACTCAAGGTTATTCGGAGCAAGTGTAATGCAAATGCGTACTCTGTACAAGCTTTAGCACTAAGCTGTGGGGAGTGTACTATATATATATATATAGTATTTCTGTCTTATATATTTCTGTAGGAATACCATAGAAATACTGGGTAGGACCGCCTTTGCTTTCAGAACAGCTTCAATTCTTTGTGGCATGGATTCCACAAGATGTTGGAACTACTCCTTTGACAGTCAGTCCATGTTGTCATGATTGCATCACATAATTCATTGCACATTCATGCTGCGAATCTCCCATTCTACCACATCCCAAAGGTGCTCTATTGGATTCAGATCTGGTGACTAGGGAGGCCACTGATGTGCACTGGAACAGTTTGAGACAACTTTGCCTTCTGACATAGTGCATGCTAGAAGTAGCCATTAGAACATGGCTAAAATAATGGCCATTAAGGGATACACGTGGTCAGTAAGAATACTCAGATTCATTCAAACAATGCTCAGCTGGTATTAAGGGGCTCAAAGTGTGCCAAGAAAACATTCCCCACACCATTACACCACCTCCACCAGTTGACACAAGACAGGTTTGGTCCATGGATTCATGCTGTTGGCACCAAATTCTGACCCTACTATTCACATGTCACAGCAGAAATCAAGATTAATCAGACCAGGCAATGTTTTTCCAGTCTTCACCTGTCCAGTTTGGGTGAGCCTGTGCCCACTGCAGCCTCAGCTTTCTGTTCTTGGCTGACAGGAATGGAACTGGATGAGGTCTTTTGCTGTTGTGCATTCTGAGATGCTTTTCTGCTCACCATGGTGGTAAAGAGTACTTATTTGAGTTACAGTCACCTTCCTGTCAGTGTGAACCAGTCTGGCCATTCTCCTCTGACTTCTCTTATCAACAAGGGGTTTCCACCCACAGAGCTGGCACTCAGTGAATGTTTTGTTTTTCACACCATTCTGTGTAAACTCTAGAGACTGTTGTGTGTGAAAATACCAGGAGATCAGCAGTTTCTAAAATACTCAAACATAAGTTGTGATTGCATATGTTTTTATCCCATTGCTGTGAAATGTTTGTTTTTTTTTTGTTGCTATTGCCAGGATTTGAGCTTTTCCACATTTTGTAATGCTTCCAAATGTGGAAATGCTCAAGTCCCAGGAATAGCCAAAAAAAAAAAAAATAAATAAAAAATTTAAACCCTGAAATAATATAAAAGAACATGCTAAATGTAAAATGAATACAGAAAATATTTAGAGTAACTCTGAGTTAATGGATATTCTTAGTTCCCAAGAGTGTTGCTTCAATTATATTTGTACTACCAAGCAGTGAAATCTGTGTGAAAAGGTTTCTACATTTACTAATTTAAACCAAATATACTTAATAAATATAAAATAAGTTAAATCGAGAACTCCTACTTTGGGCTACTTTAGTTCTATGTATTGGGGGTTCATTTAGAAAACCCATGACTATCCAAAGATCCTTGAAGAACCTTTTTCTCTAAGAGTGTGCATCGAAAATGAGACTCTTTTGTGATTTTAATCACATTATGCTTGTCATACCGTTTACAAATCCAACAAATCCAAGGCTAAGACCAAAAAATGTTCCAACAAACCTCTCACCATTTAATTGTGACATTTGAATGTGGCTCTATGTGACATAGAACAAAGAAAGAAAAAAACACATATTGCGGATAAAGAGGCCTAAAATCTGGCTTTGATTCAAACCTAGATGCTAACAGTTCCATGGGCCTTAAACTGCTGTAGTCTGGCTCTTGAGTCTGGTTTTCCATCAAACCTATGAAATATATAATAACATTGAATTACACTCCATCAAGTGAAATGCAGTTTGACTGCATGAGAAATTACATGTTTTGTCATTTAATTATACTGAGATCTAATGCAAAGAAGGTATTGGATAAGGTATCATTTTAGTATCAAATTTAATGTGATATTGAATATTCCTGTAGAGTCTACATCCTACTGATCCATGTCTGTAAACCAATTACACAAAAGCAAAATGAAACAGTTTAGCTCTTTAATCTGGTCATAAACATCTACATCACTTAGGTACACTCAGTGTTTCATTGAAATAATAACACTATTTTGTTAGTTAAAGTACATTCACTCAGATCCTGTTGCCGCACACACACGCACACACACACACACACACACACGCACGCACACACACACACACACACAGAGCCAGCATGAATAATTTAAATAAGGAACACTTTGATGTTTCATCAGCAGTGAGCCGATGATTCCCTCATCACATATTCCAGAAGTCACATTTTTCCCCCATCCAGCTATGGTCTTCGCCTTGACTGACCTTCTTCCTTTCCTCTTTGTGTGTCTGAGTCCCAGCGTACCCCAAAACTCTGACCTCTTATGTATATGTTATGACACCATGTGCCCTGTGTAATGATGCCAGCTTAGGAGGGGTTTGTGTTTAATTAGCTCTGACCCCTGAAACCTGCCTAGAACTGCAGCACAGGATTAAAGTCCAAAGGAGCTTATTATGCTTAAACAGGTCAAAGTAACAGTAATTCTTAAAAAAGAAAGTTGGAAAATAACCACTTTCATGTAGTCACCTTAACCAGCAATAACCACTTCTTAAAAAGAACAAGAAAGAACTATTATCATTAGTTCAGAACTGGGGCTTTGCAAAGCAGGAGTGAAACTGTGAGCTGATTATAAACCACAGGTCTTTTAGTTATCCCTTGATTTACAGCTGAGTACAAAAATGTGCATACCTTTACTTGAAAACGACTGACATTTAATGCAGGTTTCTTTCAGATGTTCCTTCCTTATCACACATTGATAATGATAAATTAAAATGATATTTCTTAATGCATTCTCTTGTTTGATTTAGATTTTTGCAATTGTTTTGTGTTTTTGTGTCATCCATTCTTTCATTTCTGAAATATAGTATTGACTGTCAGTCATGGTATCCCTTAAACATGTCAATATCTTTTTATAATGTTCTCCAGCTCTGTGAAAGGTCAATATTTTCTGTTTTGGTTGTGGTGAAAGCTGTTTTCTGGATCTTACTGACTCTTAACTGCTCACATTTAAGGCTTAAACTACTGCATATGCTGACTATGTTAAGTTATTAGACAATTTAACAGGTTGCGTTCAAATAAATTAATTAAAGCATGGTATGGGGAGAGTTTTGGTTTTCCCTGTGTCCATGTTGGTTTCCGTCAGACACTCTGGTTTCCTCCCACATCCCAAAGACTTGCATTTCTTATTTTTACACTGTTCTGTGGGTATCATCATTACATTAAAACAAATAGAAATCCTGATTGGAAGCAGTTGATTAGATGTTATAATTTTGTAATGGATCTTTAAAAGTTTTGTATATAATCATTTTCCATCCTTTTCAGTGTTAACAAAAATATTTTTGAGACATTAAATAAATATATAACTGAAGTCGGTGTTTTTAATGGAAGTAATACATTCACATGTAATTTTTTTTTGTTATATGGCCCACCCCTGCAAGGAGATGGTAACTTGTCTACCATGGTCTAAACTGTATATTTACTATTTAAAAAGATCTCTGCTAGCTGCTTAAAGCCAAACGTTGATCAAGACCCTGAAGCATTAGTTGAAGCTATAATTCATACCAGTGTGTACATCCTATTTCACATCATGTTTCAGGTGCCTACATGCTGGATTTTAATTAATTCATGTTGTGTACATATATATTCATGTATTTATTCATGTTGTGTATGATCAAATATATTCATAAAATTGTTGCACACATTTCATAGGTGGTTTTAGTATGTATTAAATAGTTTAATAGTTTTGCAAGTATTAGATACATTTCACTGTATAGTTTATTCTTTATATGGAAAATTTTGTAGAAAACTTTTAAGGATTTTCAAAATTCAAGTATAATCCTATTAGCTGAATGGTTTTGGGGTTTAGTGCAGAGTAGGCTTTGATAATTTTTCATAATGAAACAGAATATTAATCATTGTGAATCTGAAGAGAAGTTCAAACTGCAGGAGAGGAAAATATTGCTGGGTGGACTGACTAAGAAATGAGAGCAGTATAGTAGCAGATGCAAGATATATGGTGAGACCACAGTCTCAGGTACACAGACAAACACACACCCACACACATCAGAGCTGATATCATATATATATTAGAATGGATACTCTGCAGCATCTCTTGAGCTCAGCACTTGGTATAACATCAATATGAAATGGGTACATAGTGACGGTTTCAACAGCGATGTTTGTTATAAGAATGTAATAACAGGATTATGTATATTTTCTCTAGCCCTTAAATAATTTGTGTTTCTTATTACTGCTTATTACTGTTTATATGATTTTTATATAACATAACAATGCCATGACACCATAAGGACAGAGTTAGCCAGACTTTCTCTGACCCTACATGGGAATGAAACTGGTTTTGATGTTTGACGTGACACATAATTTCATATGACTCTGATACAACAGAAGCACACTGAGCTACAAAGTCATGGTGTTATAATATACACTATATGGCCAAAGGAAAAGTGGACACCTGACCATCCAACCCATAAGTGGGTCTTCCCATGAAGACATGGTTTTCCAAGGTTGGAGTGGAAGAACTCTAGTGGCCTGCACAGAGCCCTGACCTCAACCCCACTGAACACCTTTGGGGTGAACTGAAAGGCTGACTGCACCCCAGGTCTCCTCACCCAACATCAGTGCCTGACCTCACTAATGCTCTTGTGGCTGAATGAACACAAGTCCCCACAGCCACGCTCCAAAATCTAGTGGAAAGCCTTCCTAGTAGAGTATAAGGTATTATAACAGCAAAGGGGGACTAAACCTGGAATGGGATGTTCAATAAGCACATATGGTTGTGATGGTCAGGTGTCCACATACTTTTGTCCATAGTGTAGGTAAATAATAAAAAAAAACAACTTTTGTCGACAAATGCAATTTCATTTATGGTAAAATGAAGGTGTTATGTCACCTTAATTTAAAAAATTGATGAAAGCAGTCTTTATGACGGCTGATGCCTTTTAGAATAAGTCTTTATAAATTGTTATGAATGTTTATATCAGGTTTTATGTAGCCTTGTGAACACTGCCCTTAAGTAAAGTGTTACCAAATCTCTTTTTACTGTTTTTTTTATAAAAATGAAAAGCTGTACAACAGAACAAAAGGATTATCATGTTCAGTAATAAGTTCATATGTTTTCTGAAATTTTTTATACACAAAAATAGTAAAGCTGAGTACACACAAACACACCCACCTTTTTCACTCTCACAGACATGCATCTACATAGGAACTTGTGCTCTACAAACTCTGAAAGGCTATAAATGAAACTGTGCAGGTGTTTTCCTTAAACTTAGTTTTCATTTTCCCATGTGTACAAGAGGCCAGAAGAGACAGAATGAGTTCATTTGCTGTGGCAAAGACTGAAAATAAAGAACTGTTCATTCCAGTTTATTAAAGCGTGTGTGATGATGTATAGCCGGATGCAATTAAAAGTTCTGAAATATGACCCATTGTATATACGCATGATAGGTTTTGAGGTTTTTAGGACAATAGAAGTAGAAAACATACAGGATGCAAGTTATGGGGGCACATCTGACCCCCTCAGCCCCTTAATTAAGATGTTAAACCCTTAATGAAAGTGAAGACTAAAGGTTTAGGGGGGTTAGAAATTCATTGATTCATTCATTTGTTCACATCAGCCCAGAACACCTCACCATCAGCAGGGGGGGGGGGGGGGGGGGGGGGGGGGGGGGGGGGGGGGGGGGGGGGGGGGGGGGGGGGGGGGGGGGGGGGG
>CM075011.1:9543965-9558050 GCA_037576675.1 Pangasius sanitwongsei
CCCCCCCCACACCTAACCACAAACACTTCTACCACACCCTCCTACCACCCCACCACCCAACAAAAAAAAAAACACCAACACACCCCCCCCCCCACACAACCCCACCACCCCCCCCCCCCCCCCCCCCCCCCCCCCCCCCCACCTGAGTTCTGATTAGACAATTCCTGATTACTTTCTGGTCCCCAGAGTAATAAGCCCTTCACATGTATCATGCCATTGCGAAGTCTTGCCATACATTAGCATCTGAGTAAGTTCCAAGTCTTGCATACTGGTACTGATTCTCTTATGTTTCAAGGCTTTCCTTGATTCTTGACTAGTCTTTGGATTCTGCCGTTTGTTTTGATATTTGATATTACCTACTGTGCTTTGGCCTTTGTGTATGTTAACGACTCTGACTTTGGATTGTGTTTTGATATTGTCAATAAACCTCCTGCACATGGAGCCTCAGCAATCCCCTCATTCATGTATGTTACACATTCATTCATTCATTCATTCAGGTCAGGGTTGTGGTGGATCTGGTGTCTATCCCACGGACGCTGGTCATGAGGGGAACAAATTCTGGATAGGATCCTTGTCCATCACAGGGCATGGTTCATAAAAGTTACAGGTACTAAATTATTTTAGTTGTACATAATAATAAATGCCATGTCAGAAAGACACAAATGCATAAATTATACACTCTCAAGCACCCCTACTATGGGCCATACTATTTATAAACTCATTACTTATTCATTCACTGTGAACAGAAATGCTCACAAATTAGTCAAAACCTTTTTGTAAATTAGCTAGCTAGCTTAGGCTTGTAATTTACAATTAAACTGAAGCAAGTTATATTATAGTCACCTGGGGGGGAAAGATGACAGCTCTATTTCAATACTGTGCTTGTTACACTTTTTTTAGTAACACTACATCATTTATTTAACTCCAAACATGAGCGACAGAATTGCTGCTTCAGCAAAGGACTGCTCAAAGCATAAGTAGCAGAAACCTGCAGTCCCAGCAAGAGACTAATTTCAGTTTACCACATGCCACTTAGCACTCATATTTACATTTATTTATTTACACACTTTTACCCAAAGCGACACATAAGTGAGGCAGAATCCAATCGATGCACAAAGCTGTTAAAGAATGTGACTGTAATATCAGTGCTCAAGGCTATTCCATCAGTTGAAAAAAAATGTTTATAAGTGTGTGATCTAGCATCTACATTTATAGCATTTGGCAGACGCCCTTATCCAGGGCGACTTACATTTATCTTATTTATACAACTGAGCAGTTGAGGGTTAAGAGCCTTGCTCAAGGGCCCAGCAGTGGCAGCTTGGCGGTGCTGGGGATCGAACTCATAACCTTTCAATCAGTAGCCCAACATCCTAACCACTGAGCTACCACTGCCCCTAGCAGTCCAGCTAGCATGAAATGTGCAATGATACCAAATTACAACAATGATATTTGCCAATTATAATGTAACTTTCTTTCCATTTTTTAGCCAGCGAAAATGCAGATAAACGTTTATATCAAATACGGCATTGTTTTTAGCTATAGTAGGTGCTATAGTGTTAATTCTGTGTATGAAAACTAGGATGAAAATGTTCAATTACCTTTTTCCATGATTAAAAAAATAATAAAAATTCTTTGTGCACTCAGTTGTGTACAAACAACTTGAGGCAATTATAGAACTCTCTAAATCATACTGCCCAGGATCACTTCTCTCTTTTCTGTCTAAACTTCTTGCATGTGCTACATACAATTGTCTCTCTTTCTTATCCAGAACAGCCTCCAGGATTCTATCCAGTTTGGTGTCAAAGTTGCACACTCAGCAGAAACTTGTATCTGTTAACGAGAAGCTTCATGCAGCTAGATCATCCAAACTATCATCAGTCCTCCTTGATATCACAGCAGCCTTTGACACAAGACGCTTTTGTCCATCCTCACAAGTCTTGGAATTAATGTCCTAGCATGCCGGTGGATCACCTCTTACCTGAAGGAATGGTCTTATCACGTGACAGGGAGAGGATCCACATCTGCTCCATGTAGATTCTCCAGTGAACCACAAGGCTCAGTGCTGGGCCCTATTCTGTTCTTCCTCTGTATCTGCTCTCTCAGTGAGGTCATATCCTCAAATAGTTTTCATACCACTGCTTTGCTGACGACACTAACTCATCCTCTGCTTTCCTCTCTATTTCTGCATGGATCTCAGCGTATCTGGCAGACATATCGTCGGGGATGGCAGCTCATCACCCGAAACTAAATCCCAGCAAGACTGAGCTGCTGTATATCCCTAGAGATGCAACCCCACATCAAGATCTTTTAATCTTCCTGGAGAACTCTTGGATCACACCATCTGGCAACTCACGCAACCTTGGGGTAGTCCTGGACAACTCTCACTCTGCATGTCATCTGATCCCTGCAACTGATCCATAAAGCACCTGCAAGACTTGTTTTAAATCTCCACAAGTTCTCCCACATCACTCTATTTCTGTGTTCCCCGCACTGGCTTCCTGTAGCTGCCGGCATCAGATTCAAAACAATGATGCTTGCATACAAAACCAAAAATGGACCAGCCCCTACCTATCTGAAGGCACTTATCAGGGCCAGACTAAACAACAATCAGACGACTAAATATAATCATTAGAATGTATTTTTAAATCAAAATTGCCTACCAGAATTGACACTGGTGTGCTAATGAATGAAATGGTTAATGAGTGAAATAATTTTTATGGCATATGCCCTTATCCAGAGCGACTTACCATTGCCTCATTAATACAACTGAGCAACTGAGGGTTAAGGGACTTGCTCAAGGGCCCAGCGGTGGCAGCTTGGCGGTGCTGGGATTTGAACTCATGATCTTCTGAGCAGAAGTGTTTTTGATACAGTATAGTCGAAATGAAAAAGCTTACTTTTTTCATACCTATTGTTACTGTAGAACCATTTCTCATATAGCATTTTAATCAGATCACTAATTTTATGAGGCATTTCCTTTCATATTTTCAGTCTGACTAAAACATAATAAGAGTGGGAAGAGGAATATTAAGATGTTCACGGTGTGCTGTAATTCCTACTTTAATTCCCACCAGTCTTTTTTGTGCAGTATTTTAAACAGATTGCCTAATATGTCTTCACATGCTTAATGAAAGTCTCCTTTGCACAAGACTGAACCACATTAACATACTGATGATATGTTTCCATGTGTATTCCATGTGTACAGAATAAATGCTTTTTGGTTCATACAGTATATGATCTTAAGTGTGCAATTTCCCAGCTGCGCTAGTATGTTGCAGTGATGCTAATGAGCTCATGGAAAAACATGCATGCTCTAAAACAGGTCGACATTTTGTGGGTGCGTTACACAGGGCAGGTCAAACTGCTGCATTGCAGCAAGAGATTTCCAAGTCAGCCATTTTGACTTCATCTACTGCACTAAGACAATCGAGCAGGTTAGCGCTAATGTGTTTCAAACAGTTTTCATGAAGCTAAATGCAGAGATATAGAAAAAGCAGTGGGAAATGACAACATTGTGGGAGCAGTGGAAAGCATGTGTTGGTGGCAATGACCAGCAAAGATGAAAAATGGGAACAAATATGTAGAAAATAAGAACATCTTCTCTCAAAGGCCCATCGCATTTTAGGTAAAGAGGGAGCTCTGAATTGTTGTTGTTCTTCTTCTTTCAGCTGCTCCCATTAGGGGATCATTGGTCTGCATAGTTGATTTGGCACAGTTTTATGCCAGATGCCCTTCCTGACACAAACCCCAATTTTCTGGGCTTGGGACCGGCACTGGGAGTGCACTCTCATGTGCAATCCCAGCGGCTGGAGTTGGTTACCTGGCCAGGAATCAAAACCAGGCGGTGGTGGTGAGAGCGCCGAGGTCTAACCACTAGTCCTCCAGGTACCCAAACAGGGAGCTGAGAATAAATAAGTTAAATCAAAGAGTCAAACTTTGACCAACAGCCTGAAGCATTAGTCTATGAGTCATACCACTGTGTATGTCCTATTACTACAATACACCTGATTCAGTATAATTAATCAATTTTGTGTTTTGTGTATCTGTAAAATCAAGTGTATGTCTGGTCAGGTATAAGTGTATAAATAATAATTTAACAAGGATAAGCTGCAGTTATGCAATAACTACTACTACTACTAAACAAATAAACAAATAAATAAACATAGATAGATAGATAGATAGATAGATAGATAGATAGATAGATAGATTCATTCATTCAATCAATCAATCAATCAATCAATCAATCAATCAATCACTCAATCAATCCACTCTGGAGCTGTGGGGCAGCAACACTACCCAATGCAAAAACAACAACAACAACAGCGATAACAACAACAACAACAACATGAGGCCACTCAAAATGATGACATATTTAGTGTATGTAATGGAATAGACTGCATTCTTCCCTTACAACAGCATTTTGGGACAATTGTTTAAGAACAAGGGCAGCCTGCTGGTGCAGAGGGTAATGTTGTCACAGCACAGTTCCAGGGTCCCTCGCTCGATTCTAAAATACTGTCTGAGAGAAGCCCAACATTATATGGATTATGATAGTTATTATGATATTAGGTTGTTAGAATGTGATGAGAGAACTGAGGAGCAATTCACTTCAGACATCTCCATCTCAGGATCCAGCAAATAAGTGTTTTCTTGTATTTGCTTATTTGTGAGACCTACACTAAAGTGGCCAATAATTTCATGAAATCCTCTATAGTTTATGCTTATTATTACACTGTCTAACTGCTGCTTTCGGTTTGCATATGTAACCATAATTATGACCTTTTTTAAAAAAAAAAAAAAAAAATCATATTATGTTTTTTTTTTTTGTAATATTGTAATAGTGCAACTTTCTTCCTTGAAATATTACTTTATTCTCAAAGCCTTATATTATGGAAACCCTTTATTTGGATAGTCCACTTTTGAGCAGAAAAGTTATTCATGGTTCTTGATGTTTAGGAAATATTATACAGACATTTAATGCAAATGTGCAATGTATTAATTAGATATTTGACATGTTGAAATAGAGATAAATGTCTGTTTATATATAGTTAAGAATCAGCTGATAGGGAGGTCTGTTGGTGGTTTGTTGACTGTTTGTGGAATGGCTAAACTTTAGGTGAATGATTTGAATGTGATGGAAATCATTTACACATATTTCATGCAATTTATGTGCATTTGTTGTATTCACTGTATGGGCTGGACTCTTTCATACAGCCAAAGCTGATTTTTAAGTTACACTCATACCGATGCGACAGTTTCATGAATCAGACACAAAACACTTCATATAGTATTTCATTCCCAGTGCTTGAATCTCTTCTCATGTCTACGCAACTTTGATTAATAAAGGCCAGGAGATGCTGGTAAGTCTTCCTGTAACCATTTAATGTACAATCACTTTTACAGGCCAATACAGACTCAAGGTGATCTGTGGCTCTGCTGTGTCAGACAGGGACTTTGATGGATGACTGGTATTCCTTGGGCTAAGTTATAAGGCTTTTGAATGGATGTCAAAGTTGACAGCTCTGTCACATGAAGGCTCTCTCAAGTGCAAACAGTCAGAGGATGCTGTCAGAACAAAAACTACAGCTCACCCAACAGGGAACTCCTACTAATAGTGGCACCATATCCCCCTGCTTTAAATCAAACTGCTCTGTTCTGTTTGTTAAGTCATTTGCCATTTTACCCAACTGGAAACGGCACAGAATTTTTTCCCAGTTGGATTTGATGTTTTAGATCAGCCCCTATGCTATGGGTAACATTACAGACTTTGAAACTGTGAAAATACAATAAAACCTCTTTCTGTTGGGGAGTAAAGCTTTTTAACCGTTTGTTTTTTCAGGATTAAGTTTTTTTAATGAAGTATCATGAGACTAAAAAAATCTATAAAAGCTATAAAAATCTATTTCATCTATTTTAATTGATCCTTTGTGACTTTGACTGACAAGAGGAAACTATAATGTATTGTATTAGCTCAAAAACATACACTTTTTGTGTGACGGGGAGTGATGCCATCTCACAGCTTCAGGGTCCCGGGTTCAATCCTGAGCTTGGGTTACTGATTATGTAAAGTTTCACATGTTCTCCCTGTGTTTGTGTGGGTTTCCTTCAGGTTCTTAGGTTTCCTCTCACCTTCCAAAAACGTGCTGTTAAGCAAATTGCCCCTAGGTGTGAATGGTGTCCCATCCAAGGTGTGTACTCCCACATCACACCCAGTGTTCCCGGGATAGGCTCCAGATCCACCATGAATCTGATCAGGATGAAGTTTTTACTGAAGATGAGTGAATGAACCTACACTCTAAAAAAATTTCCATCGTCAAGCAATCACTGGTTTGTTCCCCTGGAGAATGATTTAAACTGCCACAGAAGGGTTTCAGAAATGAATCCAAGTAGAACCAATTTAGCAAGATAACCAACCATTATCTATTTGAGTAACTCTCAAGGAACTCCTTTTTCTAAGAATGTACCTCAGTTTAATGATGTTCTCCAACCCATTTAATTGTATACTGGCCACTTTATTTTGGCCTTCATGCCCTGACTGCACTCTGCCTTAACCTGTAATGTGAACCTAGATTGACTTCCTGGCAGATGCAGGAGTAGGTAAGAGAGAATAATTCTTTCCTATTACTCTTAAATCCCTGAGCTCGAGCATGGAGACAGCTTCCAGTGAGCCAAGGTGCCATCCATCACAATTTCTGTTTTACCTCAATAACTCCTGTTTGACCCAGTGTTCCTCCCACCTGTGGACAGTTTGATGATGCATGTCCAGGCCAAAAGCTCCTCATTCCTCTGTGTATGCAAAGAAATATGCATCCTTGCCATCAAATTAACCCTGTGGCTTTATCATAAATCTATTGGTTTGTTATTCTCTATGGCAGAATTCAGCCATTCAATCTAAAGAATATAAAAGCCAGAAGCAAAGTGCTACATGAAAAAGCAACAAAAAAGTGGAATTGTGTCTCTTTTGATTTCAATCATGTGGCAAAGTTCAGACGGTCCAGATGTTCTGGGAGTGGGAGGTTATTATGTTGGACTTCTGCTAAGTTAAGTCGATGCTATTTCTCTGGCTTATATTTGCTCCTGAGTTATATGCTGTTATATGTGTGGCGGCCTGGGAAAACGCTACACATGGTCATATTTTGACATTTTAGAATATATAGAGTTCTGAAAACTACAGGTTGTCCTGAACTGAAATATATTTGTCTTTTTTATGTAACTTAATCACAAGTAAACTTCTAGCATTTTAAAATCTCATTACCCCCAAAAGTGAAAACTAGAAAATTGTATTCCACTGAAAGACACCTGGCCTACCTTGACATTTATAACCTGATCTACTTATGGAAAAACAACATTACCGCCCAATTTTTAAAGAATTATAAGTTTAAAATGGGAAAAGAGTTGTTATGATTATCAGCATCGTGCACATCAGTCTCTGTCTCATCACCTGCGGTAAAAGTAACTCACAGCATTTAAACCTGAGCCTTGTTGTCATCTCTTCACTGGACTGGTCTCAGTTCATACTTACACCAGTGGAGGCATAACCTGACTGATTATTTCAGTCAGTTCTGTTCTGTTAACTAAATGTCTTTTTATTTGGTCATTTAAACATTTTGTCCATAGTCATCTGTACAGAGTGTGTAAGTGCTCTTCTCTGCTTTGATGATGATGATGATGACGTGATGACGCAGGAGCATCACAGAAATTTTGAGAGTCCGTATTTGATTACAAACTGAATTTATTAACTTTATTTGGCTATGGTGTGTAACTATCATAAATATGATCAAATCTTCAGAAAGGCACACTTAGCTAGCAAGGTTTTAGACATTTTTAAGCAGACTGACTGCATTTACCAATGCGTTTGTTAAACTAGCTCTTTAAACAACATGATTTTTGCAGGCTGACACCATTACAAGGTTAGAAAGTAGCCTAAATAAACACATTTCCATATCACTTGGTAAAATATATTTATGTTTTCTTAAAATAGAGGTGTCAAAATATATTACTGATGACTCAATTGGGGTCAAAACCTCATTTTTTCTGTTTTCCAAAATACAGCCACAGCAACATCAATGAATGTCTCAAAGTAGTGCCAGTGGGTGATGAACTACACTACCCATCAGCCCCAGCATGTCACATGTCACTAATCACTCTCACCTGTGTCCCGTTATACCTTGTTAGAACCACTATTTAATTTCTAGCTTTTCAACCTCTCACCATCGAAACCATTTGTTGTTTTTGGTTATTGTGTGTGCCACAGTATCACTTATAGTCTGTATGTTTGTAATCATGTGAATGTGATAGTCTGTGTTGTACACTCCTGGGTGAAAAAAAAAACAAAAACAAGGGGCCAAGCCCAAAATGGCAAATATTTAATGGTCTTAACAACAAATCATTGGTCAGAAAATTAAGAATTAAACAAATGCACTCCTGAGACCCTGTGCCAGCATTTGCTTGTTTACTTTTGCTGCAGTGAACTGTTTGGGGGAAAAACTAGAAACACGGAAATTCCCTTATATAGTCTTCTTGTACACAAAGGTAAAATCATGAAAATGTTTGATGTAAAATTCAAACTAACAAGTCTGGGTGTACAAAATTTTCTAAAAATCTCTTCAGAGATGTTTTTTTTTTTCCCCCTGAAATGATTAGTCATTATCTGGTTATCTGCCACACCTGATGCAGCCCATTAAGGGCCTGATCGCATAAATGGAACCAGGATTGATAGAGCAGGGAGAAATCTACAGCATTGTTTAATTCTTGCTAATTTCCTGACCAATGATTTGTTGTTAAGACCATTGAAAGATTAATATTTTGCCATTTTAGGCTTGGCCCATTTTTTTTGCCCCGGAGTGTAGTCCTCCTTGTTTGTAGGCCGTGTTAGTTTGATGCCGATTTCAGCATTGACATGACAGAATGATTTTCCCAGATTACCGCGTGTATTTTAAACTGCCTTAGTCGGTGACATTATCATATTCTTATTATATCATACCATAAGGATGGTAAGTCATTAAGAAAATGTCATTGCCTCTTAATGAAACTGGTAATGGCACAAAGTAATGATAATACATGCATTTTAAAATATATAATAATGTCTTTATGATGTTGCATATGCAGTCAGCTGACCTGTATGATTGATGTTTTAATACAGCTACCTCAGCGGCTGTTCTTAGGATGCACAAAATAAGGCTATTACTTCAGTGGGGTGAGATTGTCTATTCTTGTGGGTTTGCTGTCCTCATAATAAAATATATTCCTGAGAACAGTCTCTTTTATGTGTGCGCACACATCCTTTCACTTGCTCTGCCTGACCTATGGGAAAACCAAGAACAACATGCTTTATATTGCTGTACTCCCCAGCTCAAGAATGAAATGGGAGACTCAGAAGTAAAAACAAAAAAAAAAAACACTAGACACTTTTAGACCCAGGAAATAATTTGAAAGTACTTTTGTGCATCTCTTGGAAGCATATCTGTTGTCTTGATGCTAAGCAATGAGGTTAGGGCTGGGGTAAAGATGCTCTTTCATTTCTAACTCACTTTAATCTCCTCAAACACTTCCAACTATTCAAAGGGTTTAGGGAATCAAATCACATTTTTATCCAAGGAAAGCGCTGTGTTTTGAATTAGACTAAAAGTGTCAAGATGAAAGATACCTGAGTTGCACTTGAAGGAAACTTTATAAGTAGAAGTGAAATGGGGAATGCATACAGGGACTTGAGAAATACACACAGCGTTGGTTCTTATAGCAGTTAGCAGGCATGCTAAGGGCCATGCTCTGGGCAGCCATGGCACAGCACTAGCACTTACTGCGAGGTCACACTGGAGCGCTAAGTGCACAGTCAGGGGGATTGGCTGAGGCACACAGGGCTTGATGAAGATGTAGCACTGTGTCCTCGGCTGCCATATGGAAGTTAAATGATGACTATTTCACAATATCTCTGCTTGGCCACTCTGTTTCAGGTGACCCAAACTGATTCCTCATTCCGCCAAAGCCTGTGTGGCTTCCAGAGACGGAAATGAATCAACAAAAGTGGCAGGATTGCTGGTTGTTAGTGTCACCATCATTTCCAAGGGAGCCACTAGCCTAGTTAAAAATGAATGGGCTCTATTCACATCTATTCCACATCTAATTTTTTTTCTGAGATTAAGGGCACATTGAATTTTAAAGCGCATGTTGAGATTGAGGAAAGCCATAACTATTGAGCTTTTCTTTCTTTTCTTTTTCTTTTTTTTACGATTAATAACCATGTTTTATTAATTTCCTTTTAAATCTGTGTTGTCCTTGATCTGATTGTTTGGCAAAAAAAAAAAAAGTAAGGCAAAGGATTATTGTTACACTGTCAGGAGACAATTAGTTTTGATCTTTTGGTTCTATTTCACATCTATCTGGTAAGCAAATTACTTTTCAGGCAACCCTTCACACCATCTCTTCCATGAATTTCAATTACCCTTCTCAGAATGCGGACACACATCCACAGAGTCTAGAACAAATAAGTTCAATATTTTATTCCAGTCCTAGCACAGGGAGACACAAGTGTTAGAAGCAGGAATGATTCATTTATCTTGTATAGGTGTTAAGCAAGCGTAAAGTTTTGTGATAATCAGCCTGAACTAGGTGAAAGATCATATGTTTTTTTTTTCGGTTTTTTTGGAGATCAAGAACAAACTGCAGCTAGAATTCTGCTCAGTAAATGTTCAGTTACATCTTTTCTCTGTTTATGCCTGTTAGCCATTTACTGATAGATAATGATTTAATTTAGAACAGTGCTAATTTAGGTGTACGTTTAGTCTTTTGACAAAAATACATAAACTCCCTGGCCACTTTAATAGGAACACCTGTACCCCTGTTCACTCATGCAATCAACAAATCAGCCTGATTCCACTCCTCTCAACTAAGAACGGGAATGTCACCTGGTCTTTTTTCAATCGTCACCTGTGCAGTTTTGGTGAGCCTGTGTCCTCTGAAAGCTTAGATTAGCTTAGAAGCTGGGCAGACAGGAGTGGAACCTGATGTGGTCTTCTGCTATTTGTCTCAATTTTCAATATGTTTTCAATGTGCATTCTGAGATGCTTATCTGTTCATCACGGTTGTAAAGAGTGGTTATTCTAAAAGAGTAAGTTACTATAGCCTTTTGACCTTTCTCATCAACTAGGGGATTCCGCCCACAGTGCTAGCACTCAGTGAATGTTTTGTGTTTTTCACACCATTCTGTGGAAACAATAGAGACTGTTGTGTGTGAAATTCCCAGGAGATCAGCAGTTTCTTGAATACTCAAACCAGCCTGTCTGGCACCAACATCTATGCTATGGTCAAAGTCACTGAGATCACATTTTTTTCATCTATTCTGATGTTTGATGTGAAAACTGAAGCTCTTGGCCTGCATTTGCATGTTGTTATGGATCATGCTGCTGCCACATGATTGGCTGTTTGAATTGCAGGAATGGGCAGGTGTACAGATGGTCCTAATAGTGGTTAGTTAGTGTATAGTACAATGACAAATGTGAATAAAGCAGGAAAATACACCGTAAAGAACTATATACAGTAGGTTTACTCATATTTTACTCATTCAGTTGTTAGCTTTAGTCTAGATTTAGTTAACAACAAACAATTTAATTTTAGTAACTCTAACAGTTTTAGTGTTTATTTCTCAAAATTTCCCTATAAATTCTTTTTATGGAATAATTCCCTTACTTTTATCCTTCTTAAATGTAATGCCATTTTACATCTTCGAGCTGAGCCTCTTGCCACATGTACCTGACCATATATCACACAGCGTACTTTAATTAAGTGTCTTGTAGAATAACCTTTGCAAAGTAAATGTGCAAAGATGAGGGGGAAAAGTTTTACCTTTGGCCAAAAGGCTGATTGTAAGGAAAATTTTATTTCATATATTTTTAATATATAACGTATAACGGTGAATTTATTGCTGGCCAAAGTTATTGTTTAGTCTGAAAAAGGGTTGCTGGTGAACATTTTTTTCTGGCTTTTCATCAACAAAATTAACATTGATGTAGCATGATAACTGCTACTGATATACACATTTTAGTGTTTCCATGGAAAGGCTCTGTTTGTCCAAGTATTTCAGATCATTTTCAGGTTCCAAATTGAATTTGTTCTGATTTTGACTTCAGGTTATGGCTGGGACTGAAAACTGTATCTCATAAATACATGATCCTTATCAGTTAATTGCAAATATCCTGCTTCCATTCTTTTATTAAGCCCCAAGTTTTCTTGTTGCTATGCAATTTACATTGTAAGAATCCTCTGTTCAAAATCTACAGAGACAGGAATGGCTTTGAAACCCTTTGGGAATGATAATCTGCTATTTATTCTGTAATTTTCACAATCTTGTGTTTAAAATTTAGTGAGACATGAAAGACTTTATAAATCTGTTGGATGGAAGATGTTAGGTACTAAGCCAACAAGTGTTTTGCAACCTGACCACAGTATTTGATTTTAGTTTTTAACACAGCTGTGATCGGTGCTGCCAAGTCTGCACTTCAGGTCACTAATGATGTACCATTAGGGACTGATTTTAATTTTCTTTTCAATAAGGGAATGTTTATAACTGAAGACTTATGTACTTATCAGAAAACATCTCAAGAATTATGTAGGCTTGCACTTATTCAGTGAATCATCACATACTAATTCAGTGAATCAATATTTCTCATGTGTTGATTCACTGAACTTACCCATTTATTAAATTAAAGCTGTTGGTGGTTCATTTTCACCATATTGGATCTGAAGAGTCTTGAAAGCTTCAACCAGTGCTAAGAAGATGAAATGTATGAAAAGTTTAGGCTTCCTAAAATCCATCATCAGCACCACCTGGGCAACATAGTCTCACATTTGCAAGTATGTTAGCTAATCAGATAAAATGTTGGATTCAAGTGAAATATTTCTTGCTCATTACAGTGCCTCTGAATCATGTATGATATGACTTGGCAGCTGCATTCGAATCTAGCAAAATAAACCTTTACATATCATTCTTTCCAAATACTGTGACAATGTGAGGGATCAATCAATCATACATTCTGACATAATCTTGGGAGTGCATCTCTATCAGCAGACATCGGAGTTGAACTATTACAGTGTGAAAATCTGCAGCAGTGTCATTCTGTCTCAGTCTTACACTAGGTGTATGAGGCATGTAAAGACAATGGCTTTATAATTAGGAGTGCATGAATGTGTTTTTCCCTTGACAAGGAAATCTCTGAGGAAAAATGATGTGCTTGTTACAGATGATTGTTTTGCTGCACCAATTATAACAAACAGCAAATCAAGAAAAAGAAAGAGACAGTATAGACTATATAGAAAAACTATAGCATCAATTCAATTTTATTTACAATGGTCACAAGCTTTACAGAAATCTGGATTTAAATGTAAAATTTGCCCATGCTGACACATGTTTGCAGAAGATCCTTTAATGAAAAGACCTTTCCAGATGCTTGCAGTGTATACTTTTTCATTTTATTTTTTCAAAGTTGCTCAATTTCATACACTTTTAACAATAGACCCTAAAGGTAAATTTAGACTAATCAGTTCTGATGACCTGTTTCTTTCCAACATGTCAAGAGTCAAGTGTGTCAGCAATAAAGACTTCTTACTAAATATGGGATGCCACCATCTTGGCACTGAACTGGGGTGATTCCACAGTTGAGGTGCTATTTGTGTCCCACTAATATTACAATTACATATTGTATATGTATACATGTAAAGTAACATAGCTGTCCTTCATAACAACCTATGTACCTACTGTATGTGATGATTTCAGATAAATAACTTAAAGATTAATAAAACCTATCTAGAGCACTTACTAGGCAAAATTTCTTAAAGTCATCCTTAACACTTTTCCATCATACTCATCCATTAGTATGAAAAATGCCAATTTTAGTTGTGTTCAGTCATGACATTCACTCAACTCTGTTAGCTGAACACATTCACACCTATCAAATGTTTGTATTATTCCACAAATTTTGAATTGTTTGAATTTCCTGAAGATCATGATTTATAAAGCTTAATAAAGTTGAGGAATGTGTAAAAGACATTAGAAACTGGATGCTTATTAACTTTCTCTTACTTAATTCTGAC
>CM075011.1:9561908-9580356 GCA_037576675.1 Pangasius sanitwongsei
TCATCCCACCCTGGTGGGTGCACACCCACCCCCTTGCCCCTGTTAGGCCCTAAACCCAACCGGCACCAGGGGGGACATTTGGCTTACAATCAAAAAAAAAAAAAAAAAAAAAAAAAAAAGAATTTTACTGTGCTATAATGTATTTGTGACAAATAAAGCCTGCTTCCTCTTCTTCCATGAAAACAAGGAACCTGAAATAGAAGAAATCTTTTCTCTTTCACACGCACGCAGGCACGCATACACACACACACACACACAGAGTAGCAATAGCTGTGGTGTTTTTCTTCCTTTCCTTGTTTCTTTCTTTAATTTTACATGTAGTATAGTCCATATGCAGTTATGGGCCCTCATCATCATTTTATATATGACTAAATGAAATTAGCTTAAAATTAAAAATACATACATTATTTAGCCAAATGATTAATTCAAAATAAACATTAAATAACATCTATTACATTTGTTTCATTAGATCATAAGTGTGCAGTCTCTTTACTATTTAGCAATTTATTTGTTCAATTGACTCAGGCCACTTTTCCATTCAAATCAATTAACATTCAATTTAGAGTACCAAATACTTCTCAATTATTAGTAATGTAAAAACCATTTATAGAAACAGATACCAGATCTATCTGATAGCTCTGACTGTATAAAAAAAAAGCTCTGACACTAGTGGCTCCTTCTAAAATGCTAAATAAATGTTTCTTTACAGAAAACTTTACCATATCAGCAATTACATAGAAAAGATAATGTATTAGAACATATGCATTAATATAAACCTTGCAGGTATTGTCACAGCTGCTGTGATAGAAACCTAAACAACAGCCAGAATTGAGCATTCAACAGTGCAGTAGTGCTGGAATAGGCTATGTGCATCAGTTAGTAGCTATCCAGAAGAAAGGTAAGGCTCAGTAATTGGAAATGAATGTTATGTGATCAGCAATTTATCAATATCTATTATAAAAGAGCCAAAGTCAGCTATTAGTTATGTAGGGGAAGTGGAAGACTCAGTAATTACTGCATAGTTAATAATGAACTACTCCAATCATCGTAATTGACCGGTTATTGTTGGTAGTTAATCATAGTAATGTAAGTGTAAATGAGGGACTGTTCATTAGTTCCTGCATAGTTATAGAAACAGTAAAGTGTTACTGTTTTACCTAAAGGACTACTTGCATTCAGTGCTATGATACATCTCCATTTTGAAATAGTGCAGCTCTTGCATTTCTGGCAGCATTGTTTACATTCAGTACAGTGAGACAGCAAATTGTCCTTCAGGTTTCTCTATTCCACATCACAATGTGTGTCCACTGTAAGGTATTTGAGACAGAACATTTTCTGACATGCTGATAACATGGCCAACATGCATTAGCAATATTTATCTTTATAGTGTCTGCGTTACTTCTGTAAAAAAGGCAGACTGACCTGACTGATTCTCAAAGAAAATCACAATAATAATTTAATATATGTGTATAGAAACCAATATCCAGTCTCAGCTGAAGACTCTGTGTTGGCAACAGCACAACTTACTTTCTTACTACTGTGCAGACTAACATTAGATACAATGTTTGCTTGGGTGATTGTTTCTGTCAATAGCTATTTTCTTACCTTCGTAGTTGTGTATGCATGACAAAGCATAAGGTTTTCTCCAGCTTACTTGACGAGGCTTTGCAAGAATTCTTACATGTCTCATGAATGTCACTGACGTTTATTTGTAACAGCTCTTGGAGCTACTGACTGTAAAATACCACCATTGCTATTGTAAAGAAAGAACAGGAATCGCAGGAGATGAAAGAAGAATGAGCCCATTACTTAAAAAAACCAAACCAAACTGGAGAATAGCAGCATCAGTGCTTAAAAGGCCACAACTGTGCTGTGCACTTCTATATACTACTAAATACAATGCAATTACTGTCATACCAATTTTCTTTAGCATTTACAACAAGCTCAATGACCTTTATTAAATTTAGAAATGGCAGAGGTGAATTTTTCACTCGACCTTCATATGTCTTTGTAGCAATTGTAAAAAGCATCAGCTTCCTATCTCTCTTGGGGAATGGCTTTGTCTGCCTGAGTGGAATGAAAAGCTGAAGGTCACGTTGATGGCTGACTGCCTCAAGGTTTGCAAGTCGCTTGGACTCTCTAGTTTTGTGCCTGCAGTGGAAAAAGCCCCTTTTTTGCACCTCTGTCCTATCTATTCCCTGTAGTGTGTGAGCGCTCTGGCTCAGGAACAGAGACAGATATGATATAGAGGGCAAAGGGAGACAGGAGAAAAGAATAAAATAGAAAGAAAGCAAAATAAGAGAGGTAAAATTGATTCAGTCCAGTCTCTCATTCCTCACTAGTAATCTTGTTCAGCAAACCTGTACCTGAGCTGGAGGGATGGAAGGATGCCCTCATCGCTATCCTGACTAACAATGTACGAAGATGCACTCTTAGGAGCTGTACTTCAGATTGAGAGATATAGAGGAGTAATATGTCTATGGACGTTTTTACTTTGTATCTGCTTGTGTATGTCATTTCATATGCTCACATCTGACATCATATCTCACTGTCTTGCGTTTGTAGTCTAAATGATGAATGAGAAGCTCAGCTCACAATTCGTTTTATTGCTTTACAGAAGAGATGTCTGTCCCAAATTCATTTGTGTGCGAGTTCCCAATGCATCTGTTAGATCAATAAATGAGATATTTACTGTAAATAAATTATAAATAGAAAGGTTCCCCATCAGTTTATGATTTATATCAGATGTGAATCTTTAGGAAGCCTTTTCATCACACGTGTCACATTTTGGTGCAGTGTTCAGGAAGGAAGCTGCCATATCGATTTAGTCACTTGGCCATGTCACAATTCAATTACATTTCCTTGTTCTTCAGTTGCCTCCCATAAGCTTGCTTTGAGGGCTTCTCCATAGGGAATGGTTGAATTATGCACAGGGAAATAAAATCATTCTAAAGGTGAGCTCTGTCATTAATCTCGCTCTTTGCATTGTTCTGTTGTGATCCAAATGAATAATTAAATCTCCAATTCTGTTACTGCCATCTTAAATATCCTCTCAATAAGATCTCATCAAAGTATCAGATGCACTGGCAGTATGGTTCCTGCTTAATGGTTAAACAGTGAGATACTGCAGGATTGTGAGCTGCAGCGGTCTTTTCATCAAGTCTATAACTCTTTGAAGAGTCCCTCATGCCTCGTTTGACTGCTGGAGTTCTCTGCCTGCTCCGGTTTGGGCTTGTTTCTTTATTCTCCTCCACTCATGAACTTTTGCTAGCTCTGTGAAGTATGTGATTAGAAAAAGTGGGTGGCCCTTTCAGAAGTTTCAAAGCATCTTCCCCCCACACAGTTCACCTCAGTAGTCATCTGTGTAGTTCTGCCAGAAAAATCCACAGTGGTGGACGTTGCAGACTGAGTGTTTTGAGTGTGTGTGTGTGTGTCTGTGTGTGTGTGCATGTGTGTGCGCGCACAGTGGGATAACTAAAAAGTGTGCTATTAGATCGGGGTCACAGTTCAAACTGACTGCTTTAGCTTCTGTAGTCCTGGATCAAGTGAGTTCTCTCTTGCCTTGGAGAATGGTTTGTGGTATATTAAAAGCTGATGCAGGTGGACGACTTTAATGTTCTGCCTGGCTTATGACTTCATTCTGAGGTCTATCAGAAAAGAATTGACAGTGCAGAACCTTTTAGTGTCGTATTCCAGGGTTTGCTATAGAGCGTATATGTTTTAGGGATTTTTTTTTAGTGCGCATTTGTGAGTAGTTTAACACTGCAGGTGATAATATAACACCAGTGTCTGCACTTTGTTAGACTGTGAATATGCCACATTGAGGAAAAGCAAACTGGATGTATATAAAGGTGATATATCTGAATGGTTTCACAGGAATATTCACGGCTGATAATTAACACCATCTTTAAAGAGCATCCCAGAATAAAATCAGTGTGTAATGTTATTTGACATACTATGTAGTATTCTGTAGCCCAGCATTGTATGTCTCGGTCTTAGCTTTCTGACAATTCACGATTTATATTATTGTTTTCACTAGCATGCTTTACACAACTATGTCATACAACCAGTGGGAATCATTAGCCCCTTTCACACATACACTTTTTACACAGGAATGCAATTGCAGTTAATCAGGAAAGGCTTATATGTGAATGCAAGAAGGAGTTGAAATCCAGGTAAGATTGATGCACCAATCTAGCTCTAGACAAGAACTAATACAATCAAAGGGAAATTTTTGGACAGCAGGAAAGATGAAGTGACACCTTTTGAGGTGCTGATTAACAGATGAATGCAACAGCAGTAAGACAAGCCTTGAGTCAACAATGATAAATAGAAATGTCTGGAAATTGGAGTGACTCATAAATACTGAAGATAATATCCTTAATCAGACGAAATGTCATTTAATTTTGAATCACCAGCAAACTCTGAGAATGTGGTATAAAGACAAGAGAAGACACAGGTTATAAACAAGCTCTAAATTCACAGAGACTTACAGATATGTTTTATAGTCTCCATCCAAAAACATCTCCTTATGCTTATACAAATGGTGCAGGGTCTAAAAATACTATCAGGCTAAAACTAAAACCTTTATCAACCTTTTAGTAACAAAATGTGTAAATGTTTGCGTAAGCTAAACTAAAAAAAAATATTTTCTGCTGGATTTACAAAAGTTTCAGAGACGCTGAATTTCTTCATATTTGTGTGTATGTTGATCACTCATAATGTGCTAAGTGTGTGCCCGACACAGCTCATTTGCATTTAGTGATTCCCACAAAACTCCATAAAAGTTCAAGTGCATAGAGGGTTGGGAACATGAAATGACTACTAAATGGTGAAAGAACAGGAAGAAATTCAGAAGTGGAAGTTATTTGGACTCACTTCTATGCCCTTAAAAAGATTTAGCTGTTTAACAGCACCTGAAAATATCAAAATCTGACACAAACTACAGAAAAGGTGACTTAGGTGTGATCTAAGAGAGTTGAAAAGAAAATGGTATAACATCACCAATCACATTACACGGGGAAATGACTATTTTTAAATTGTTTTAAGTTTCTCAGGTGACATGCTGGCAGTCACCAGCTTTAGAAGGCAATGCCATGGCAAACGGAACCAATTTACAGCTTTCATCCTCTGAAAAAAAAAATCATACTGGTCTTTATATATCCTTTCCCTCATAAGCGTGACCTGTACTAAATCTTCTGTCAGCTGAGGCCTTTGTTACTGCTTGTGGCTATGTGCAGACAGACCGGCCGATCCTCCATTTATACAACAGCATTTCTTTTGCCATATTTGAATGACTATTTTTTTTCATATTCTTTAAGTAATGCCAATAATATAAAACGACTAGGTTTCACAAAATTTTCTCGATGATACTCTTAGCCCCTGACTTAGTGAAGTAGAATGAGGAGCATGAGTATGAGTAGAATACAAATGTTTTTCTGAAATTACAGAATATTCATGATTATCAAATTTCTTGTGTAAATGCTCCTATAAACAATTTCCAAATAAATCCGTTCATATCCAGCTTGATACATGAGGCCCATTGTTAGAGAGGGGATACTACAGAAAGAAAAACAGGCACCAAATTTTTTTTTTAAATCCATGATGTATAATAGGACCTTTATGGTGAATGTGAATGTAAAATACTGTTTAAAGGCTGTAAGTGTGAATGGCAAAAAGCCATTCAGAAAATGAGAAAAGGTGGCTGTAACTTTCAATCAACCAAGTCTAAGAGCTAACAATGTATCAGCTAACAGTGTTGTTAGCTAATAGTTGCTAGCTAATAACCTTAATAGTCCTGCACAGGTGACATTACAAAAATTACAATATCCTGAAATATCGTATTTCTACCAGCGATGTCTATAAGAAGCTCTTACTTAATTAATTACTTGTAATTATTTTCAACATATCATCTCAACAGCTGGCAAACTCTATTTTTTTTTTTTTTTTTAGCTTTTCCAGCTTGTTGCAAGCCCTGTTCTCAAGAAAAGGAGTGTGCCATCAAAAAGCAGTGCATATGTTATTCTTAATTTTTAAGATATCATTCCACAGTATGGATACAGTCCTCTTTCAGCTGTCTGTATTTCACTGGCAGACAGCATGTCACTTCCTCTCTCACTCTTCCTCTTATACATTCTTGGAGTGAGTGAGAGTGGTGTGGTAGCACCGGGATTTCCTCAGCGTGATGTAAGGCACTCTGGCAGCTGTCAGGCGCTCACACAGAGAACAAATGAAATGTGGGAGCTTGCTGCTCTAAAATTAATAAGAGACAGGCACACATTAAAGGCTGAGTGGTGGGCTGTGTGGAGGTTGCACTTCTGGAGTCTTGCCATAAAATGTCAGTTTTAAATTTCAATTTACATCAAGAGAGAGAACATAATGAACTTAGCGTTCTGAGAAACTTAAAAATATCACTTCTTGCATGGCACATAATACATTCATCAGTATAGTTTACATAGCAGTAACCTTTAGGCCCGTCCATTTTCCTTTAAAAAAAAAAGCAAAGCTAGGAAAAGACGTGGCATAATTAATATTATATCCTTCTCGGTCTTCGGGCAGGGCTTGAAATGAATCCCAGAGAGAGGGTTATTGTGGACTTGCAGCATGGCTCCTCTCACATGAATGTTTAAACATGTCCTCTGTCTGTTTCTTTGCTCCACAGAGCCAGGTTTGTGCCTCTGGCTAATTTTCCAGCACTGGTGGGTGTATGATAAACCTTTCTAAAGGCAGAGCAGAAAGAGAGCTATCGGAGAAGACGGATGAGCTCTGCGAACACAGTGTGGGTGAAAGCAGTGAACTGGACACTGTTATCTCAAACATCATTTGATGGAAATATATGATTGACTTTTTCTATCATCTACTTCACCCAATTGTTCAGACTATTAGTAGATGTGCCAAAATTGTTTAACAAAGCATGATATACTGAAACGAATTCCACACTAGAAACTCACAACTGACTAAAATCAAATAAAATATTGATAATTTTTAAGTTTCACAGCTGACGTCAACTCCATGTATGGTAACCACAAACAATTAACAAATCCTACTAATGAAAAAAATTAATAAACCCTACTAATGAACTCAAAACTTTCTGAAACACTCTAGTTTATATAGATTTTCCAATTCATCTATTAAACAAAGAAACAAATAAGATGTAGAAGATGCAGTACATGGAAAAATGTAGCTGTGGAAGTAAGCTAGCTAACTAACTGACCTAAATACCTTTGACTCATACTCCATTTTCACAGCTGTAGCTTACTAACTCCCATACTAACCTTTTTCTAACAGGCTTTTAGCTTGATAGTATTCTCAGGCCATTTGTGCTAGGATAAGGATATGTTTTTCAATAATAAAGCACTTCTGTAAGTTGGTCTGGATAAGGGCATCTGTATATGTAAATGTACATACTGTAAATGTTCACAGTAGTACTAAATTTTTGTACTATGTATTGTTTTTCATAATATCAGTGATTACAATAGCCTTAACAAGAAAACAATGTAAGACAGGAGAAAATATATTTTGCTCAGAGTTTAACTAGCACATATTCACTTCTAATCAACCAAAGATAATGGCTTCCAAGCTGCAGTTGTGTACAAGTTATTATCTATGCACGAAAACGATTATAAATATAAATTTAGATGCAAGTGTGATAATAATGATCAAGATAATTACAGATGTTTAATATTTATAAGTCATGATAACTTTATCTACAAATGCACTGAATGTTATAGAACCCTTAGACATACTATATTTGGACATATGAAGAGGGAAGAGATGCCTGTGGTTACATAATTCTCCAGTCAAAAAAATATTAAATTATACTTAATGATGATTTTCCACTGCTTTTGTAGTCTACAGCAGCAGTTTATATTTGAGTAGGAAATTTACAACACGTCAAGAAATGTTTTCCTCTTATATGGTACCACAGCAATTTGCCAATAATTACAACTTTTAATTTATTAATGAGTGAAAAAAAAAAACCCACAATTTGTCATGTTACCAAGAAACTAGAAAATTCAAAAAGTCCTCAAGAGTTTCCTGTAGCAGAAAGCTTACTGTTGCAAAGCACTGACATTAGAGACTCCTTCCATAAATATTAAAGAAACATTTCCTAACAGAAAGCTTCAGCATATTAATGATCATACATTTTCTTTGTTAAATAACACATTTTTCACACTGTTGATTATTAGGTTTAGGTTATGGAACATTTTCCATACAAGTCCCTGTGTAAGTTGTTGCTATAGAAACAATACTGTATTAGAAGAATGCATTAAATATAAACCTATCATTTGACTTACAGCCAGAACTAATGTCAGAACTGTGGTTGTAGACAATTAATCAACACCTTCTAACCAATCAGATATAGGAATTCAACAATGCTGTGGTAAAAAGAATGTAAAGATTCCATATAAAATGTAAATAAGTAATTATATGCTTCAATCTTTGCAATAGGCTTTGCACTAGGCTAAGTTTTACTTAGCATCAGTGTATAGAAAAACACTTAATAGAAATTAAAGCATGCCCTGACATTATCGTTCAGTGCCCCAAAGCAAGGCTGCACAATTTAATCAGCTTTACAAAAGGAAGGTGGAAAACAAGTGTGAAGGTGCAAACAAGACAAGAGCCCCCTGAGATTCATCTGAACTTTCTAAGAGATCCAATTAAATGAAAGCGATAAATAGACAAACACTAGCAGATGATCCTTTGTCTTGTGTTCCGCCTGTACAAAACGCTATTTGCTCGCTGCAATACCAAGAGAAATAAACCTGAACCCTCCCTTAACTGTTATTGAGATTAGATCTTGCTTTTTGTGCTCAGACTCGAAGTAAACACAGACTGTAGTACTCACAAAAGTGGTGAATGCTGAAGTGCTTATCACATCATTCCATTTTTAAGGAGTTACAATGCACATTTTCTTTGCAGGTAACACTGTGGTGGGCAAAACCAAAAATAACACAGTGAGTGTAATTGATTCACCGCAGGGTTCACCACAGCATGCTTTCATGCATCCTGAAATACACAAGGATAGGCCAGAGTGAGCCCTAATCACGGATCCCAGCAGTTAGCATGCTAGCAACAACAGTGGCTTTCAAACAACAACAACAGCCTTACAAGACCTTAGAAAACCTTACAAGACCAGAAATGAATTGTGTAAACACCTCCAACAACAATAAAGTTCTGAGAGGGTGAAGGTCAGTACTTGTAATTCAGCATGAGGAGAATGCTATGCATTCAGATACCTAGCATACAGCATACTGCACAGTGATTGGAAAGACTGGAGGCTGCTGTGTTTTCCAAAGAATATATATATATATATTCTTACCCTAGGCTAAGCTGATACTTCAAAAGCTGCATTGAAGCTAACTTGCATAGCCATAATCTGGTTAAGTGGTTCTCTACTTTCTTAAAATTCCATACAATCCATAGAAGTACCAAGAAATCATTATTGTGACTCCCTGTGACTTCATTTTTGGACACAAAACCACTTTAATTAGTTTAGCTGTTATATCTTCTGTGGCCGTTAGTAAGCATGCATCTATGGATACAACACAGATCTAGATGTGGTTCACATAACCTTTTGATTTGAAGTGTAGATGTAATTAAAATGTTGTTATACTAACACCAGAAATAAAAAAAATAGTCACCTGTCTAAGAAGTTAGCATGCTAGCAGCAACAGTGGCTTTCAAACCAGACAAGAATGCAACAAGAAATTAATGGTATGAACACAGAATAATACTATAGTTCTGGGAGAGTAAGATCAATCCTTGGGACTGGTGTTTCAGAGACAAGATAAGCATAGTCTTAGACTAAATTATGCTAACATTAATGTTGTTAGTGTAATAGGAAAATGAGGAAAACCTTCAACCAGCTTTTTCCATAGCAGTGATGTATGGCTTCTTTTTATATTTCATTTGGTATCTCCCATGGCAGGTCTGCCTGTTAATGTCCTGTTTACCATTGAAAGCTTAGCCAGTCCTGCATGCTTCTCGACTGTTTGCTTTTTACATATATAGACCTTTTTTTCTGCAGTACCCATATGTGGTGATATTTTGTTAGTAATTAAACCTTTTCACAGCAATTATTTGAAAACGTTGACTGTCAAGTATGGACATGGATATTGGATGCAAGGACAGGTTTATTGATGCAAAAGGCAAAGCAGGCAAATCCCATGGGCAATTGCAGGCGATCAACAAACTGATTAGGACTCGATAAACTAAACAAACTGGGTCAAAAGCAGAATTCCCCTATTGGCAAGAGATTGCGAGTTCAGATTACAACAGTGCCACAGCCATCCGTGGCTGGAAGTCTAGAGAGCAAAACTGGCCATGTTGTCTCTCATACTCTCACTTCCCTGTCAGTCACAGTGACACTATCTATTTGTGATCATCTGTGAACATGTATGAAGAAGAGGGCAGATAGTGTTTTCCTCAGAGTGTGTTATGCTGCTCTTTGGTGCAGCATGAGTAGCAGTTTGAAAAGATGCGGTTGGCTGGCTTCATGTGTCTTGGATGAAGCACGTGTTAGCCTTCACCCTCCCCAGTTGGTACCTGTGGTTTGACTGAGGAGAGTGGTTAGTGGGTGGATATTGGCAAAATGACCAAAATATTTTTAAAAATAGTTTAAAATGTCCTTCGTTTTTTCCCCTGGTATTGGTGTAGGACATTTATGTTTGGATGTGTCCGTTTGGACATGAAATGTACAAATGTGCAAATTAGTATATCAGGGGAACATTTGCCACGTTGTTCTTGTTGTCACATCTGAGTTTAATTTTGCAGTTTTGTTACAAAATCTTAATACATGAAGAGCCAATTTATGACTTACAAAGGCATGAGATTATAGAGAACAGATCTGTTTTTGTCGAATGTAGAAAGTAGAAATGTCATTACCGCCATGCTGAACTAATGTCATATGTTGTTATATTTACTTAGTGTAATTAAAGCGTACCACCACAATTATTTGAAAATGTTATGGTATTTCATCATTTATGGTTTTTCCCATAGTGTTTTCTAAAAAACACAGACAAAGTCTAGTCTGGAACTAAATTAACCCTCTGAGCAGTTTATAAGGTTAGAAAAACTTTAGTCTGTGTCTGGGAAACAAGCTTTAAGTGTATCACTCTGGGACGTTTCTTATGATATTCAGTGAGGGCTCTAAGTTCCTAATGAACCCACTTGAGGCATTGGCACTAAAGAAGATCTGCTAACTCAACTCACTTTCAAAACAATTTATTTACCTTGAGTTTACTCTCCGTCTGTGCAGCTAAATCTGGATCGTAAGACAAATGAGCATCTTATATTCAGTCCAAAAAATTAGGCAGTTCGTAATATGTAATTCGTATACTGATATGGCTGGGGACTGGACCAATAGTTTAGGCAGGTGTGGGTGGTTGTCTGTTGAGTATCCAGATGTTTCATCAGCCAGTTGGATAATAATAAGATATCAAAGAGCTCCTGTGGGATAGCGGTGAAGCCCTCCAGCTCTAGCTAAGCTCTTCAGAGTCTTTTTTCCCCTTGCCCGTCTTGCATGCACTAAGCTTAATAACCATGAAAGACTGAATTACTCAACACTGTGCCCCACAGTGAACTCTCAAGGAGAGAGACTTAGAAAGATAAAACAGGAGAGAGGGAGAGAGAGAAAGAGAGAGAGTCACATGTCAGATTCATAGAGTTAACTTCAGTTATCACGTTTCTATACATGGTTGGCAGTTCAATTTTGCAGCTCAGAGCTTAATCCTAAGATGTACACAGTATGGAGGAGGAAGTGGGGGATTTACTCTGAGAAATTTGCTTATGGTAAATGGCTAGAGGGGTTATGTGGATGTGTGTTCAGCACAATTAGCTTAAGCTACAGGACCAATAATATGGGATTATACAACCATTTAAAGTAGAGCTATGCTAGTCTGCTTATATTTTATCGTCATGGTGCAGCAATAGAAATGGGGAAAATATTTGCATCACTGGGAAATTCTATGCAGATGCAGTATTTTTTGTAAATATCTAGATGCGGCAACTGGATGATGCAGTCTGTATACAGCATACGCCAACCAAGAGAACTATTGTGAAATATTGTGCTCATTATTGCTCAAAACCAATTAGCCAATTAGCAAAGTGCTGACAATGTGGAACATGGAGACAACGTGAAGTTTTGTGGAATGTAATTCATAATATGTGTATGCTTATCTTTTTTTAATATATCTTCCCAAAGCTGGTAGCCCATAAGTCTCCTTAGTTATATCACACAGGCTCACTGAGGCTGAGATTTTATATGACCAGTCAGTACAGATGAAATCACTGAGATGTCAGATTGCTAATTGAGGATCTCTCAAATGGGACATTTTCAATCTTCCTAGACCTCAAACTCTTTCTCTCTTTAACGTGCTGAAATGGAAAAAAGTCCAGCACTGACCCCTGAAATTAAATGGCCCATAATTTCACCGATACGTGCCAGTGCACATCGGAAGGAAATGGTATTTTGTGAGAAAGTAGAACATACCATGCCCACACCTGCCCCTAATTTCAGTAGAGTGATCAGTTTCAATAATTACTTCCATCACTGTTTCATCTTTGACTGCTAATCTCTTTTCTACATGTGCCAATCAAGACGTCAGTCATGGTGTCCCCAGTAGTGGTGTGACCTTCCTTACGCTGAGCTTTCTTCAATCAATTTTTCACATCTACAATACCATGCCAAAGGCTTTCTTTCTCTCTGCAAAGCAGAGATCCCTCAAAAATAATGAAATGAAATCAAAATAATTACTATTTTGAGTAAACAATATATCAAATCATAATACGTCTTTATGTTTAAAACTGCTGTGTGAAGTCAAATTATGACATCTAAGGAAATTGGCTGGTCAGTTCTTTCAGGCTTCGTGGAGAACTTGCTACAGTTCTTCGATCTCTGCAGGTTAAATCTATAATATAGATTTAAGATAGCTATCTTATATCTAAGACAGATAATTTATTTTATATCAGAAACACAATCTTTTACTTAATATGGTTCATTACTTAACAAAATACAAGAAATTCTCAGACAGTTTAAAAAAAAAAAACATTGTGAACCAAACTATTGCTCCAACAGAGGAGTCTCTATATAAATGTAAATGAATTGCTTGATTTGTAGATAGCTAACTGTTTTACTTAACAGTTATAAAAGTCACAGTTGTGTTTGTAGATTGTCAGAAGTTATATTGTGGTAAAAATAAACTTGCCAACATTATGCAACCTCACAGTTCACGTAGCTATGATACTGTTTCCTCTTACGAGTTGTTTTATCATTGCATGAAGACATTCATATATTCATATGGTCTATAGTCTATGACATTATAGACACTATATTGGTCTTCCTAGGCATGGTTTGGGGTGCTATATTCTTTCTTGCCTGTTAAAGGAAGGAAAGGGCTGACGGGATTCATAATTTGGAAGGTAAATCTATGGCAAAACGATTAGCGTATGTATATACAGTAAGTCTAAATTCAATAATTAAAGAGGTTTATGGCTCCTAAATATCCTGGCACAGGAGCTCTATGGCACTTGCCGATACTGACTTTATAGGTCTGCAGGACACCAATAGAAAGCTCGCTCTCCTGCTGGCAGCTCATTTGGAGAGTCAGAGGAAACTGTCAAGTTTGAAAAGGCCATCCCTAAGTCCGAATGCTAATGAACCTAATATTTTGTCCCCCCTCTTTTTGTTCACCTGCTGTGAGACAGCTATCTGAAGTTGCTGTGGAGAGGACTATCTAAGATACACTTCAGGACTTAGATGTCACACATGGAAGATGCAATGCCATTTTTATGCAATGTGAATTGTGTTGTGGTGGAAACTGCCGCTCGGTGATCACGGTGCTCATATGCGAGCTGTGCAGTTAGGAAAGATGTACTCCTGTGATTTCATCATAGCGGTGCTTTGTGTGCAGCCAAGCAGATAGTGGTTTTCCGCAGCTATTTACTTTCATTAGAGTTTTGAGACCATGGGTAGTTGCTTGCACCAGAGGCACCAGAGCAATGTTTTCCTTTATGTGTCCTTTCTGATGACACTATTTGTATTGTGCAGTACCTAATAATCTGCATTCATGGAATAATTAGTGTTTAGAAAAGGAAATATATGGATACAGTTTAGATGCAATATAAAAAGCACATTGCAGGATATGCAGCTGAGGCCAGTCAGAGTGTACTGATTCAGAGATCATTTTTTATTTTGTCTGAAACTGATCTTTAATATTTTTTTGTTTTAATTCCAGGACAATCAAAATTCCAGTGACATGCAGCCATAGTGCTGGTGAATGTAAATGTTCTTGCACATCTGAATCCACAATCCAGTCCATTCTGAACATTAGTCCACTCTCACACAGCTGCCTATCTAACTCACATGTCTCCTGTTAACCTTCATTTACTTCTGTGAATTTATACCAGTTCATTCATCACCTTTAACACCAAAGTTTTACCCGTCCACTTTGTGTCTATGACCATTGTTTTTCCTGGTGTTTGGCTTTTTTTCCCCCTACCCTTCATTTTGATTTTGATTGCCCTGCACTGCTCACTTTGCTTGATGTTCTATCTCTGATTGGTTTTGACCATGAGTTTGTCTGTGATTTGGATTGTCTAAGCCTCATGACATTGCTGCTAAAACTGCCCTTTTGATTGGGATGATGAGCCGCAATGACACTTATTAAAAAATTTTTATATATCTGTCATCACAATGAAATGATTAACATGATTTAGGATGAATATTTACTGAATAATCACTTTGCATCAATGCACAATATTAATTGAATGTCAAAGTCCTTTTCAGCAATCATACTATAATAATTCATAGTCATGTTCTGAGAAAACACTTTGTTTCATGAAACACACTGTATACAAACACATCGACTAATTTTTTTTTCCACCAACCTAAGTGTATAAAGGAGTTTGAAGTTGTTCCTTCCTCGACAAGTGTCTTCACCATTGTTAAATGTTACAAGAAGATGCTCAGTAGTGCTATTCTGTAAATCTATGCTTATAATAACTGTTTCATACATTTAGAGTCCCTTTAGAATCGGGACAATGCAGAAGTCCTTAAATATAATGATTTAGGTGTATGATGCAACATTTGTATTATTTCGTTTTTCTTTCTTATTTAATAGCCAATTAGTGGGTTGATGTAATTTAATGTAATTAATTTAATGTAATTTAAAAATGGCTATGTTGCCTTTGGGCTCAAAACATCACTCATAAAATGTGCAATTAATTTTATATATACAGTTGTTTATATACATTTGCTTATTTTATGAAGGATGCCAATAATTCAGTAGAGTCAGAAAAACAGTTTGTCATGCTATCTGGTGCACTGCTTTCTGGTGCTATCATTTTATATAGTTATAGGTCAGTTTCCATTCAGTATTTTCTGTTAGTGAAGTATAGAAATGGCTTAATATAAGTTTGAAATGGTTAAACAGCTCTCAGTAGTACATGGCAGGAGAGGTAGCTATGGATTTTATTTTGTAGGCTTCACTACCATGTGATCTCTAATGCTTGAGCCACAGCACAGTATTAGATACATTTAGATTATATAACCTGTTAAAAAAGAAACCCTTGAATTTCAAGGTGAGAGTAAACGCTGCTTTGTGGCTATTACAGACTTTGTAAGTGGAGGCCCATGATTTACATTTCACTGAAGCTTGCGCTTGAGAATCTCTTTGAAGCATGATTACCAGTTTAATCTTTTAGACAACACAATCCTATCATCATTTGAATGACACAGTATATTCAGTTCACAGCCCTTTTCACATTTATTGAACTGATGCCAACTTGGTCGCAAAAAAATATAGAACAAAAAAAGACTGTACTCTATCTGACTTTTAGGAGAAAAAAGGCATATAAAACAAGCGGCATACTGTATTTCTAAATCACAATCTGTTTGTACATGCAGCAGTGTTTCTTGCTGAGATCCGGGAACACTGCTTCGCATCTGATTTCCATGCTGGTACAAAGCAGACTCGGTCTACAGAGCTTGTACCGCAGTGAGGCATGCTTCTCAGGGAATCCCACTTTCGAGACCAACTTTATGAGCACGACACTCGGCCGCTCTGGCAGCAGAGCAGAAACACAGGACCATGAGCAATTCTATGAAATCACTTTATTCTCAGTGTGTGGTGATTCCATTTTAGGGGGAGTGGTACAGTGTTAAATCAGTCTAAAATGGGCATGCAGTGGGGGCTAACAGGTAGAGCGATTAGGAGCACAGGAGACACACAGAAGTATCTTTAACAACCTTGCCTACAGTGCACACCATATGCATGCATACAATTTGCCAACGCAGAGAAAGAGAAGGAAAGGAGATAGGGAGAAGAGATGAGGAAGAGTTTTCTTTTTTCACAGTTACAAAAGAATGCACAAAAACAGGAACAGATTATTCTCAAAAATACAACACCAGAAAGACAAGAACAGGAAGAAGTTATAGACAAAACCACAGCAAGAATTGTTTATCTTGTATCAGCACAGAGGACACGGATAAGGACAATGCAGAGAAACAACACACATTTACATTCAAGTCACAAGAACGGAACAGCTCATAGTTTTCTGTCAGGCAGTTTTTCGATGCTGTGAACATCAAAATGAAAAGCACAAGCTGAAAGGTTAGGGTTAACTCAAACTGTGTGTGTGTGTGTGTGTGCGCCTTGAGGTGCATTTTAACAAATATCTGTTGGTTTGGAAACTGTCACAATGCCATTTGGGTCACAGATTATTGGAAGGGGATCTGAGTGTTCAGCTCTTATGGTGTAATCAGAAACATACTGTTTGATCTTGGATGTCAAAAAAGAGAAGAATTTTAAAATGAGAATTTTGTTACATTCTGGACAGTAGCTTACCCTCATGGTTTGTATGGAGACAAACACAAGTTTTACAAATGTTAAGACATGAAATAACACAAGAACTCAAAGTAAAATGATAATGCGTGATAATGTGGTGCGTTAAATAACGGGAAAAAAAGAATAAAAAATAAAGAATTCCACGTTAAAACATTCTGTCACAAACAGGCCCACTCTTTGGTTTAAGAAAACATAGATGTGGAGGAGATGGGCAGTGTGAATGGGCGGTGCTGGATGGAGCTTTTCGGGCAGTGTTCCCACATTATGTTAGTAATCATCTCACAGGACACAACATGTGATCAATTACAAGGACTGAAGCTGAAGGCAGTTTATACACATTTCACAAAAAAACACAGTAAGTGTTGTGCTCTAGACCTCAGTCTATTATGTTACACTAATTTCTTGTTAATGGGAGGATTTTCTATATTTAAGCATCTTAACAGCTCACTAGTTTGGTTAAAATGGACTCTAAATGGTTAGCACAGTAAGATCCTATATATTTGTTGCTTTCAGTAGTACATGGCAGGACAGATAGCTAATATTGGAGCCATAGCACAGTATTAGATGCATTTAGATTAGACATAATTTGTCTAATCAAAATGCATCTAAATGCAGCTATGCTTCAATAGCTGCATATAAACAAAAAAAATCTGGGAAATCAACCAAGGCCAGATGGAATGTTTGGAATATTTGGAATGTTTTAAGCACTCCAGTGGCAGCTGATAGCTAACTACATTTCTCTGAGCCTCGAAATGTCACGCACTACACATTTTCATCCGACAAAATTTGAACCGTATGCGACTGATGATTTCACCTGAATATATAATAGTACATAGCTGTGATTTACTGTAATACAAACATTATCAGTAGTATTTGAAATGTAAGCATGTTTCCATACATTATACATAGCCACCAAACTGTTTTTTTTTTTAATCAAAAGAAAGCATCACAATACTTCCACATCGGTCGTCCCTGATATCTGATCTCTCATCATTGAAGAATGCAGACCCACTCTTTTCCTTCTAATCAATTACTACAAATACATCAGCACAAGAACACTGACTGACAACAACTTAAATAAAGGCGCAAAGAACCTTAAAAACACAGGCTGAGGCAACAACGAAAGAGCACGGCTCAGAAAAACAAACCCCGCGTTAAGCCCACGCTGAAACTCACACTGACAAATAAAATGAAATTCTCCACTCCCTACTTTCTTCTGCAAGATGCATTTTAGCTAGACGCATCTCAGGTCTTTAGTTTGACTGACACTAGTAAGACAACACAGCATCTGTACACTAACATTCTTGAATTGATTATTAAGCTTGAAATACACAATGAAGATTGTCTGTTATTGCTGATCTGGGACAAGATTCCCATAATTAACCAACGGACACAGGACATCTTCATTCAAAAACAAATATTGCACTGTTGTCACTGTCTGCTCACTTAAAGTGTACGCACAACTGAGTTGTGAGTAGAAACAAATATGTAAACACTAAATAACTAGATTCATTATTGTACAGAGATGACAATGAAGATTAAATATATGGATTTATAAGTGTGTGTGTATATATATATATATATATATATATATATATATA
>CM075011.1:9580456-9624371 GCA_037576675.1 Pangasius sanitwongsei
ATATATATATATATATATATATATATATATATAATTGATCATTTCTCTTTCTATAAATACGAGCTTGATTTAAGTTAAAAACAAATTTTTCTTTTTTCTTTTCTTTTCTATATTTTGAAAGAAAGAAAAGCTGGGCACTTGAGATTTTTTTTTATTATTATTATATTATTTTTGTAGTATATATTATTTATATTGTTTTTTTGCTCTGCAACCCAGTAAATTCATACAATGCTGCTTGTCAATATCCACACCATGCATACACACAATGGCCATTTGTCCGATAGACTATAACTATATCCTATAACAATAGACTATTTCATCACCCAGATCATATGCTTTAACTATGAGTGTTCTTAAAGTAACAGCAGGTTTCATTTAAATAGTGTTTTCCTGATTACATTTTGGTTCCACAAAACCATTTTATGCCCTATGTAGTGGACATATATAGTGAATAAGAGACCATATTTGTAGCAGCCAGTTTCATTTAGATGTTCTTTCGTGTTGTGCATGACGGTGCTGGCCCTCAAGTTCCACCTCTGCACAGGGATAAATTGTGTATCAGGTCTATTGATTTTAAATGTTTAGCTAAGCCTGAATTTCAGGTGTGGTCTCTCTGTGGTTATGTGAGGTGTAGTATGAGGTCAAAGTGGCCTGTAAAGTCTGAATGTTTCACCGAGGACGGGTGAAAAAGGTGAGGTTATAGAGTATTGACTTACTCTCATGTTGTTGTTCTGGAGGAAGCGCCTCGCCTCTTTGCTGCATCAAGCAATAACCAGAGCCATATCACCGACCCTCAGAGCCCGTTGCTCTTAAATGACATTTTTCTCTTGTTTTCTTCACTACTTCACTGAGAAGAGAGATGGAAATAGAGGATTGTCGTTTCTCTGATGTAATATATCTAAAGTCCCGTATTAATTCAGACCATATGTTTTATTACCACATGGGCTGTTATTCTAAAAAGCATTTAAATCAGCTGCTTGCTCATCTAGCTGCATTGTCTGTTCTTTTCTTATTTATAATAAACATATTAATGACTAGCATTTTCATAATCAAAATACACTGCAATCACACTGAGCAAACTGCGTTTAATTATTAAAGCAATAAGAAAACAATTACTGCCATTTTAAACTAATTCAGCTATTTTCTTGGTGATGATGAGGAAGAGAAGAGTGTCTCTTCAGTGGATGGGATTGGGTGTGACTCTGTGTTTTCAGCAGTAAAGCCCTCTAATTACATATTCTTTACTACTTCTTTCTTCATTGCTCTCTTTTATTTGCCTCCGTTACTGGTATACAGGATTTCCTCTCTTCTGCAAGCTTTCCTCTCTCAGCACTTTTCCAGCTCCTCTTCAGCATACTGATTTCTCTCTTTTTCTCTCACTCTGTCCCTCTAGCATTCTCTCTTTAACACCTTTCAGCTATTCTTAGAGCTTTGTCTCACCTGTATAGAGCTGTGAAAATGAATCTCTAACTGTCTGAATATTTTTCAGATGATCACAATATTTCTGTATTCAAAGGTATAAATCCACATTTGTATGTTTTCCCATGTTTTTATGCCTGGGCCATAAAAGTACAACGAACTTTTACAACGAACGATAATGAAAATGAAAGACCCCAGATTTAATGATGTTTCACTGATGTTTTTGTCCTGGATTGTTCTTCAGTCATTAAACCATTTACTCTGGTAAATCACCACACACTTTCAGGTTATGCTCACAAATCAGAGGCCCAACCAATGATCCTGACTTTCAGAGCCCAGGATTTTAACAAGTCTTCCTGCCTTTCTTCTTTCTCCTTCACTCCCTCCCTTCCTCTTCTTCCTTTTCTTTCTTCCTTTCCATCCTTCCTTTCCTTTCATTTCTTTGCTTCCTTAAATCCCTTCCTATCATATTTTTCTTTCTTCATTTCCTTCCTTTCACTTCTTGCTTTTCTTCCTTTTTTCTTCCTTCCTTCCCTTCCCTTCACTTACCCTCACCTTGCCTTCCCTTCCCATCCCTTCTTCCCCCTATCTTCTCCATCCCTTTCTTTTCCCTCCCCTTCCCCTCTGTTCCCTCTTTTACCCATCCCTTCCTTCTCTCCCCCTCCCCTACCCATCCCTTCTTTTCTCATACCTTCCCCTTCCCTTTCCTCCCCTTCTCTCCCCTCCCTGTCCTTCCTGCCCCTTCCCTTCCTTCCCTTCCCTCCCCTCCCTTCCCTTCCCTTCCTGTCCATTTGCTTCTCTTCCCATCTTTTCCCTTCCTTCCCCTTCCGGTTCCTTCCCTCCCCTTCTCTTCTTTTCAATCCCTTTCCTTCCCTCCCTGCCTTTTCTGTTCCTTCCATTCCCTACTGTTTACTTCCCTTCCTCCTCCTCCCCTACCCATCCCTTCCTTCTCCTCCCTCCCCTTTACTTCCCTTCCCCTTCCCTTCCTTCTTGTTCCCTTCCCTCCCCTTCTCTCCCCTCCCTTCCTGTCCCTTTGCTTCTCTTCCCTTCCCTTCTCTTCCCATCCCTTCTTTCCCTCTTCCTTCCCTTCTTTCCCCTTCTCTTCTCTTTGTTTTCTTCCCTCTCCTCCCCTCCCTGTCCCTTCTCTTCTCTTTTATTTTTTTTGCCCTTTACTTCCATCCATTATTTTTTGTTTCTTTTATTTCTCCCTCCCTTTCTTTTGTGTTTTCTTTTTCTCTTTCTTACCTTTCATTTTCCTTTTTTTTTTTAAATCAAGTCGTACTCTCACATGTCTCCCGTCTGAGTTTGAGTCATCTGAGCTTCGGAGACATTATTGATTTTACAGCTCTGAATCAGAAGGTCTCATGAATCATTAGGAGTGTTGGACAGATTTGCTTGATAATTTGGCTTTAATAGTGTTAATAGCCCTGGCTGCCTCTGAAGCTAGACTTCTGATGGGACAGCTCCTCTGCTGATGTCATGAGTGTACTCTGGTATTTACTTTCCATGTGTGTGAACTGGTGTGTGTTCAATCTGTCCCATACACCGTGCTGTATAATGAATGTGGCAGTTGTAAATCTGCATGTAAATGCTGTGTGCTGTTTGAAAGGCACCTCTGTAGGTGTAAATAACCCTCTTCTTCACCTACCCTGCCATAGGTGTGTGTGTGTGAATCATTTATGCATGCAAGTGTGTTTATCTCTGCTGTGCTTTTTTTCAGTCGAAGCATAAACAGTTGGTTTGACAGACATTAATAGTCTCATGTCAGTGTGACCTGAGTTGAAGTCAGGTTGCCGCATGATGTTATAGGTGGTTATGGTGTTGTTGGATGAGCAGAATATTATACCTCCATTTTCTTTATTGTTTATATGCCCTCGTCACCATCCCTTCATAACTTCCTAAGTGTGCCTCAGCTATGTCAACATGACTGGCCAGTTACAGCACAAAAAAAGTGTGTGTAACATGACGTGATCTACATTGCCGTAAGAAACTAGCTATCTAGCTATAAAGAAATAAAGTTATTTCAGTAGATGTAGCTGGAGGAGGAGTTGGTTACATTAAATATAGCATGTCAAGTGTTGTATTGAATATTTTATCACTCATTTTACATTTATAAACAGCTCCATCCTCTGTTTTGCTTTTTTAAAAAGAATATTGCGCTTCTCCTGAAATGTCAGGAGAAATGTCCTCTAAGGGTTCACATAAGAACATTCATTCATATTCAGTAAGGGCTTCATCTTGAACAGGGTCATAGTGGATCCAGGGCCTATCCCGGGAACACTTGAGGCAGGAGTACACACTAGATGGCCAATCCACCAACCAGCATGTTTTTTGGGAGGTGGGAGGAAAACTGAGAACACAGAGGAAACCCATGTGGACACCAGGAGAACATGCGAAACTCCACAAACAGTAACCCAAGCTCAGGATTGAACCGGGGAGCCTGACCACTGGAATCCATGAGATCCAACAGACTAGGTCATGTCAGGAGACTTTTTCACCACTTTACATCTGACTTAACCACTCGGATTCATTTTAAGGAATTTCCACCTCCTTTTGCTTCTTTTGTTTTTTCCTCATTAATTGATGGATCCAGAGCCTACCTTAGCAACACTAGCTGTGAGGAGGAACACACTCTGAATGAGATGCCAGTCCATCACAGGGCATGACTTTCTCTGAGCAGACAGTAAACCGAGCTCAAGTCTTGGAGCCCTGAGCTGTGAGGCAGCAACGATACCTGCTGTGCCTTTTATTCCTTCTGTTTTTTTAATATACTGATTCCAGCAACCAAGCAAAGCTGGATCTGGCCGCAGTGCAGAGTTCAGAGCTGAGCAAGCCTGAGCAAGCCTGTGCTGCGTACTCATAAAGAGATGTTTGCTAACTTCTGTGTCAGGCATAGAGCAGTGTTTAGGGCAGGAAAGGCTGTCATTGAGAAGTGTTTCTCAAAACAAGCTGGGCCAAATACGCGTTTTTTTTTTTCCACTGGCTACAGTACAGCTGAAGTCTGTCTTTATTCATCTCTACCTGATAAAGAATACATCATCCCAGGTATAACTCAAAGTCTGTTAAAGATGAAGCCATATGATATTTATTACTGTTTAAATTGCTTAATGTTGCTTTATCATCAGCATAATGAAAGGTCTTTATTGTTTTTGCATCATTATTATTATTATTATTATTATTATTATTATTATTATTAATGGGCAAGTGGTCATATTGAGCGTCATGAGCAGTAAGACACAAGCACTTCAGTAGATAGATTGAGCCGTCAGTCTGAGAAATCACCTCCCTCCCTCTCTCTCTCCCTCTCTCCCTCTCTCTCTATCTCTCTCTCTCTATCTCTCTCTCTTACTTTCTCTCTCTCTGCTCTGCTCTACGCATCTCCCAGTATATCTGTCTAGTCCTCTCTCTTTACCTCTCCCTCTCATCTTGACATTGTTATTCTGTTATATTCTTCTCACAGCTCTTATTATATTCTTAAATTATTTTCTCCTGTCTGTCTGCTTCTCTCACTCTCTCACCCTCATTTTCATTGCTTTTCATTAAGTCACCTTAAAAAAGCTCATGCAAAATATTAATTCTGGTCCTATATAATTTTACCAGAGTAGACCAGTAATCAAATATGTTTTGTATGTTGCAGTGATAATAGAGTGGTAGCTTAGCAGTTAAAAGTATCATCAGTGATTTAATTCCTGAAAATAATAAATAATAATAAATAACTAAAAATTCAGCCAAATGCAACTCTTTCCTTCTGATCACAAAATCACAAATTTGCTGCCTAGATTAGAATGCCTAAATGCTAGTGTAAGAGGTGTAGCTTTCTGAATTGACAGACAGCATGACTGACAGACAAGAAGAGACACCTCCTTTCCTGATTGGTTGGATGGTGGTGGTCCACGTGATTTGTTTCTTTTTTTATGGAGCCAGGGTACCACTGAGACCAGAGTACATAAGTGCAATGGTAGCTCAAGGTTAAAGTTGGCTGTTAGTGACCAGAAGGTTGTGAGTTCAAATCCCAGAACTTCCTGAGAGCCTCTGTTATGTCATTGATTGAGGTACCTAACCCTTAACTACTAAGCTGAGAAATAGGAAAGATCCATTTGAACAGCTCTCGAAAACATAATTCCTACTTGGAAAGTCAGAGTTTTTCCAAGAGCTCCGACTTCTCCAAGTTACGATTCTGTGATGTCAGTTCAACAAGATGGCACTCAGAGTGAAAAGTAAGAACAAGAAATAACAGTGTGATTTTAAGGTGTTTAAGGTCATATATTTTTTAGGTTTTTTGTTTTGTTTTGTTTTTTGTTTTGTTTATAGAAGTTAGATTTTTTTTTTTTACATCATGAGCACATGATGCATGTAAAGTTTAAACATAGCTACATACCAAATGAAAAGTCCATAAGGAATATGGATTTTGTCTTTTTCTTCTCTGCTAGGCAACTATGAATAACAAACAGCTAGCCCAGACATGAAATCTGCTTGTCCCAGGCACCAGGCTAGTGATTTGTCCACCCCAGTACTGACCTGTAGTATTACCACTGTAGGTGTATTCTTAAAGATCATGCTAAGCTTTTAAACCCAGAATCAGACATTCTGAGGCTTTAAATGAGCAATTAATGCTGGTGATTAATGAGTGATTAATCAGCATGCGCCATACAAAGCCATGTTGCTCTGTCCATATTGGCTTGGTATGACTCTCATTCCTGATTTCTCAGAATATGCCAAAATAAAAAATGGACTTATCCACGTGCTGTGAACTGAAATGGACTTATCCAGGTGCTGAAATGTTTACCTGAAAAGGTTTTGAAAGACGTCCTGAAACAAAAGCTATGTAACATGAATGCCATGCTAAATTCTAACAGTTACAGGATGCCTGTGCGGTGTGACAGAGATGTAATGTGTTGTCTCGCTGTTTTTCTTTTAATGAGGACTCAACCTGTAGTGTTTTGCAAATCTGACACTTGGTCTATTTCTGTAAATTACGAAAGTCAGGACAGCTGAAAAAGGTTAAGGTTTTCACATCTCGTACTAAGAGAAATGGTCCTCAAACAGTGCTTGCGTAATATATAGGGTTTTTCTTTCTTTCTTTCTTTTTGGGGTCTATAAGGGTCTATTTTCCTCCATTTCATCTAATTGTACTCGTTCAGCAGCTGTTAGAGAGTTGACACTGTCAGTCATGAGCATCTCATGAGCTCTTTAAGCGCATTTGAAAAAGTGAGATTTCTCTCACTTCAGTTTTCTTTTTTATCCCGACACACATATTAACATATTAACATATTCGACTCTTTTACTGTTGCTCCTCACTCCCTCTATATCATGTCACCATTTTTCCAAGTAGGTCAGTGCTTTCATATATCTCTCTTAACACACTCTCTCTCTTTCTCTCACTTAATGTCTCAAGTGCAGTCGTGTTATCAGACGGCTTTTTGGTGTCCACTACTGTTTCAGCCACGTCTGCCCCACGTCTGGTGTTTATTGATTAGAACTCCTTGAGGAGATCAGAGTTAACGCGTGCATCTGGTTTAAACGAGTCTGCAAACACCCCGCCCTATTCTCATCTCCAAAAAGCAAAGCCTTTTTTTTTTTTATGAGAGCCTCCAAGCTCAGTGATCACAAAAAAAAAAAGAAAGGTGGGGGTGGGGGGGGGGGGTTGATAAAGAAGGCAAGTGAGAACATTGTGAAGTGAACAGGCAGTTATCTGGGCTGGCTATTTTTAGCACTTTAACAGAAGCAGTGGATTACTGAGTAGCTCCCTCTCTCACACACTCTTTGTCTCTCTCTCTCTCTTTCTCACACACTCTCAGAGGGTACTGTACACTTGCTCAGATGGGTGTTTCTGGTTCCAATTAAAGAGTCTCTCTCTCGTGCTCTCTCTCTCTCTCTGCTACAAGAAAGCAGCCCTCATTAGTTTCATAGTGTGTGATGCCGTATGTGTGTGTGTGGTATCTGTGTGTGTATATCGGCTCTTTGCTCGACATATTGCTCATAATAAGTTGGGAGTGCATGTACACTGTGTGAGTGTAGTAGAGGCTGGGTTTGGATGCAGTGCATCATAAATGAGTATAAAATCCTAAATGATCTGCACCATTACTCATTACTGCAGTGGCTTTAGTACAGTATATGACTTTTAAATAGCTTATCAAATAGTGTTTGTTAAGCTTCTCCTCATCAGGCATTTTGGTCATTAGCTGTCATGATTATAAAACTTACCTCCATGCCAATTTTATAGTATGCAAACTATCGCTTAGTATTTTGGAATGTAAATAAAAACAAAAAGGACTACTTCATATGTTTGGTGTTCTGGGAAAAGCAGTCGGATGTCGCAGTTTGCAGTCAGAATGTCTGCGATGCTCTTTTACCAATACATCATCATCAAAACAGAGAAGAGCTCTTGCATACACTGTACAGACGACAGTGCTCAAATGTTTAACTGGCCTAATAAAATAAAATTTAGTTAATAGCCAACATTTATGATCAATTAATCATTAATCATAATTAATTCCCCCCAAGGGTCCCTGGAGGACTGTTAGTTAGGCCACGGTGCTGTCACTGCCACGGCCTGGGTTTGATTCCCAGCCAGGGAACCATCCCCAGCCACTGGGGTTGCACACGACAGTGCACTCCCAGTGCCGGTCCCAAGCCTGGATAAAATTGGGGAGGGTTGCGTCAGGAAGAGCATCCAGAAGAAAAGCCATGCCAAATCAAATAGGCAGACCAATGATCCGCTGTGGTGACCCCTAACAGGAGCAGCTGAAAGAACAACAATAACAATTCCCCACTGATGTTAGATCAGTCAAGAGAATAGTTGACAGTGAGGCTTGTTTAAATATTGCAGGTGACTTTTACCTCAGGTGATGAGACAGAAACTGATGTGGATGATGCTGGAAATCAAAGTGAGAACTCATTTCCCATTGTAAACTTAAAAATTTATCAGTATTGTTTTTTGCATAGGTAGGTGGTTACTAATGTAGAGGTAGGTGGGGTTTTCAGTGGAATTGAAATTCTCACTTAGGGGTATTTATTTCTGGTATACATATTTCAGTTTAGGAATTATTTATAGTAGACCATATGAAGGTTTTTCTCAACACACACACACACACACACACACACACACACATACTGTATATAAAACCTATTACTGTCAATAAACAGTGTATGCAAAAAATATTCTCAAGTACTTAATGAAGTCGTCTACATGTTAATGAGACTGGCAAAAGTGCAACTCCACTAATATTACTGTGTTTTAATTAAATATGTAAACCATAGAAGCTGGAGACTTTTTGAAAGTGTAGTCCCTTAAAAACCCTTTTAATCCCATTTGTTAGAAACTAATAGAAACTGCTAGGCTAATTTACTCAGCCTGTGGGATGACACTCTTTGTTTTTACTTCTTTCTTGCTTTTACACTTTCTTTTTCCTTTTAACTGCTTGAAAGCGAAGGTAGCATGTGGGTGATGTAAACCATGTCACTGTGATTTAAAAACACTGGAAACACGTCTTTTCTGTGAGACACGCTTGACAAGAACCAAAAATAATTTTGGTACAATTTGTGAGTGGAACTTTTTTTTTTTTTTTCTTCAGTGAGTCTGTCATTATGTCAACCTCATATATTCTCAAGACTAACATTTGATTGCAAACACCCAAAATAATCTAGATCTTCGCAAATAATCATGATTGAGTGATGTGCTATAATTGGCATAGACTAACAAACAGTTGCATTAAAGTTGTCCCAGAGACTGTAGTCTATTTCTGCCGGCTAAAGCACTTAGTACACAATAAATTAAAAGAAGAAAGACTATGCAATAAAGTTAATAAATCTTCAGTAAACTCAATTAATCATTGTGCCGGGAAGTAAAAGCATGTTCGCCTGTTAATTCCTGATTCTGCATCCTTTTATGTCGTGACACACAGAAAGAAAGAAAGAAAGAAAGAAAGAAAGAAAGAAAGAAAGATGGACACAAAGATGGAGAAACAGACAAGAAAGAAAGAAAGATGGAGAGGCAGACAAGAAAGAAAGAAAGATGGAGAGTCAGACATGAAAGAAAGAAATATGGATAGACAAGAAAGAAAGAAAGAAAGAAAGATGGAGAGTCAGACAAGAAAGAAAGAAATATGGACAGCAAGAAAGAAATATGGACAGCAAGAAAGAAAGCAAGAAAGAAAGAAAGGGAGCACATATAATTGCTTAATCTGAAAAAAAGAACCACATCATAATGGTGATGTACAAGAAAGAAAGAACGATGGATAGATGTGAAAGAAACAAAAATCACTAGCCAGACAAAAGAAGGAAAGAACCAACCAATGAGGCACAAAAGTCCTACAGTTTTACTCCATAAAAAAAAAAATCCAGAGGCTTTGAATATGCAGATTGTAACCACAGCCAACTCTGCAAGCTCCTCCCCCTTCCATTCAGTTTAATAACTGAAAATTCATATTTATAAACTTGAAAACCCAATGGCTGTTGTTAAACATGGCTCGACTGGAGTTTGTGGTCCCTCCAGCACTGGGTGCTGCAGTGCTGCAGCTGGGGCAGGAGAAGGAGTAAAGCGCGGGGACGAGCCCCTTATTCTCCACCTCATTTATGTACGATTTATTCTTCATCAGAGCTGTGCTTTTTACAGGCCATGTTGAGCCGGCTGATAAAATGTGCACCCCATTACTCGTGTGTGGAGAGAGAGGTGAAGTGACAGGAGTGAAGGGCTTAATGAGGGAAACTTAACGAGAGTCCCTTTAACGATTTTCACCACTGCATCTCTGCGCACCTTTAAATTGCACACTACTTTCATTTCGACTCTTAAATCACTTTTATCATGTGCGTGAAGTTCATTTTGGACACACATTTGTCACACGTGATTTTTTCACCTGCCAGAAACGATGGTCATTTAATACACTCCACATGCTGAGCCAACAGTTTAGTAGCCCGTCAGTGACATGCAGTCGGTTGCTGACTTTTAAGTGAGATATAGATTATTTTTGTCGGATCACTCACCCTGCCTTCCTGTTATCCATCACTGTTCGGCAGCGCAGAGACGTCTGAGGCTGCCCTGATGCAGGGCGTTGCTGTGGAACAATGCGGCAATAAAGACGGAGCTGTTAGGCAGCTTTACGCAGGATCGGGTGAAGCTGCGGGGCTTTAGTGGAGCAGCTGGACTTTATCACACAACGACATGGAAATACTCAACTCGGCTTTGTGTATTTACAGAGCTGCATTTGATGGGGGGATTGCCGAGGATGATGTCCGTCTGGTTACAAATGACAAAAATCATCCCTCTTGTAAATCCAGCCTGTCACACCCTTTAGGATTAGGTTAATGACACATTTCCTTAAAAAAAGGAGACAGCAGTAATGCTGCATTGAGATCAGCTTACCTCAGAAATGGGAAGTCTGAACCTCGAAATTGTGTCCTTTTTGACCTCTGAGCATTCGAGCTAGAAAGTGAGCTAGAAAGTCGATGCCTCCATATTCATCTTTTTTTTTTCTTAGCAACAATCTATCCAGCTAACTGGGATGAGTGATGTATATTTTCCTCCTCAAAACAGTGAACTTGTATAGTCAGTGTTACACAGTTAACAAGTGAATATGTCTGTATGTTGACTGATCTAAAGCAAATACTATTACATATAGAATGTCATTTAAAGATAAGAAGTGTTATTTGTTTACTGTGAGCAGCCATGTTGATTTGATGTCACTTGCTGAACTTGGAGTTGAGTAGACCGTCCCGAGTTTATGAGTAGGAATTCCGAGTTGAGGGAGCGTTTTCTTTGCTTTTACCTATGAGTTAAGAGTTTTATTCAAATGCAGTATAAATGTACATGTCTGGAGTTAAGACAGAATTCCAGACATTGTAATAATATTTAGTTTCATGTTATCAAGCTACTTAGTAAGCTGGCTAACTAACTAACTGGTTCAAACTTTTTTCCCCCTGCATGCAAAACCTTGCTAGACAGATGTATTTAAAGTATTTAATGCATAAGTGACCCTGAATATGTTTAGATTGACATATTTCATACGTCAATATTTCTGTCAGAGGTCAGTGGATGTGTGCAGGGCTGACTTCACGAACACAGTTACTGTGAGAGCATGCAGAGGAGCTGGACAGACTAAATCACTGCTGCATCACTCTCTTTAGGTAGAGATGAAGCTGAATAGCACTGGCACTAATATCAACAAGAATACAAATGACTTTCCTCCTGCTGTACATTTTTTAACATTTACACTCCTGGGCAAAAAAAAAAAAATGGGCCAGGCCCAAAATGGCAAATATTAAGCTTTTAACAACAAGTCATTGGTAAGAAAGTCAGGAAGAATTAAACAATGCACTCCTGAGAGCTCCTGTGCCACCATTTGCTTGTTTACTTTTGCTGCAGTGAACTGTTTGGGGAAAAGCTAGAAACAGGGAAATTCCCTTGTTTAGACTTCTTGTACTCAAAGGTAAAATCATGATAATAAGTTTCTTCATTTTCTTAAAAGATTAATGACTATCTGCCACATGTGATGCAGCCCATCAAGGGGCAAAAGGCTTAAACATTTAAAGAAATCAAAGGGAAAAGCTATCTCATACTATGTTCCTGTATCTATTTGTTTCATTCTTGCTAATGTCTACTGATGACTCTCATCTACTAATGACTAATGATTTGTTAAGACCATTAAAAGCTTAATAATTTGCCATTTTGGGCATGGCCCAATCTTTTGCCCAGGAGTATAGTATCACTTAGCACATAAAGGTTACTAAGTCACCTACATATTAAGGGACCAAACAGTGTCTTTAGACAATTTGTCAGTAACAGAATGTTGTAGTTAATATGAAATAGCAAGTTTACGGTGGATAAAACATGTTTATCAAGGACAGTCTACTTAGTTCTGGTTAGAACTCTGCTGTGTTTTGTGTTACGTTGAAGCTTCTTAAAACCTTGATCATGTGTCAAGGCACATGGTAATGATGGCATGTATTAATTTCTTAGCTTTTTGGGGGAATATAGAGAGGAAAAAGTCTGAATCAGTATTTCACACTGTGAGTGTACTTATGACAACAGAACAGCCATTATACTCTGGGCCAAATTTCCTGTCCTCCCAGACAAACGTGATCCTGTATCAGTACTATAATCATAGAACTAATTACTTGTGTGTTCATTTACATTTTGTATTCTTGTATCTTAATTTGTACTATAGTTTGTACGCTTTTGTTTTACTTGGATTTACTGTATCAGTGTTGGTGTCTCCCAAATATTAACACCTAGACAACAGTAGAGAACTTAGTATGGAGCATTGAGGAACACTGTGTTTGACCCTTTGAATGTTCAAAACAATCAATATTTAGTTAAACTAGTAGTCATTCAAATAACACAATGCAAGAGCCTGGCTTCTGTCAGAGGCCCCGTTCACACCTGACATTAACATACGCCCTGGGTGATCAGGTCACAAGTGGTCAGCTCTAAGTACAGGTGTGAACATCTTGATGACGCATTGTGATCCGATCACTCAAACCACATTCAGAAGTGGTCTGGTTCGTAGTGTGAACACAAATGCGTCTGGATCAGTAATCGACTGGGTTATTGCCCTAGAAAATATGTAATCATGCGATTGGAAAATGCCCTGAATAGTAGAGATCTCTGCCACTAGGCTAATGGATAAATGGTGACACTATAACAGCAGAGACGAAAGCTGCTGCCTTTCATAGATTAATTTGTCGTCTCATCTCTCATTCATTTATAAGTTTTGTTAGCAGACCATGCTTTTAAAATGTCCGTAAAGTTACATGAGATATGATTCAATAGGAAGTGGTAGCTCAGTGGTTAAGACGTGGCTACTGATCAGAAGATCCTGAGTTTAAATCCCAACACTGCCATGTTGTCAATGCTGGTCCTGTGAGCAAGGCCCTTAACCCTCAAAAGCTCAGTTGTATAAATGAGATAAATCTAAGTCACTCTGGGCATCTGCCAAATGCCATAAATGTAAATGATTCACAGGGCATTTCTGTCTGTAAAATAAATGCAGCAGAAGACCGTGCGATTAAAACTTTTGAAATGGCCCTTAAAGGTGCATGAAATATAATTAAGGGCTTTTCTGCCTGAAAATCAATGCAGAGGAAGCCGTAATACATGTGCGTGATAGCCTTTCTCCAGTGGAAACGATGTATGAAATCTGATCACAAGTGGTCACTGAAGACGCATTCATAATGCCAGGTGTGAACGACTATGCGTCTCGGCTGTCCACTTGTAATCCATTCACCCGGGACGCAAGTTAATGCCATGTCTGAACAGGGCCAGAGACAGCAGTTAGGTCTAGGAGGACAGAGAGGATTATGGACTAATGCATTCTGAATACTATGAGTCCTGAAAGCCTTCACTTATTGTCAAAGACAGTCATGAATATAACTGATCAAATAGCTGTTTCCTTGGTCCTTGCAATAAAACCCTAATGGCTTTATCCTGACAATGACCTCCCATCGCGCACACACACACACACACACGCACACTATCATATTCTGTCCCACAGTCCCTCACACAATATGGTCTGCTCTCCTTTCCCACATTCCCAGTTGTCTTTCCTGCTCTCCCAGACAGATGCATGCCCTCAATATGACCTCCTTAACGTCCACTACTTTCCTGCTCTTTCAGAAAGACCAACACCAAAAGGCCCGCTGAGCCATTTTATGTTTACTAGGTGATGCTCTAGTGACCTGAAGGAAGACTATAAAACCAAATAGCAAGGCAGTGACTCTGGTATTTTATATACATATATATATATATATATATATATATATATATATATATATATATATATATAAAAGAGGGAAGTGGTTTTTAAGATTTTTGAGACATTTATTTTTTTTCTCATAAGTTGGACTTTGACTTTAATCAGAGATTCAGCATATCAAAGAACATAATCAAATCATTGGAAAAGGAGTATAAATATTAGGTAAACATTAGGGGTTTTTTGTGGCGGTAATGTGCAGCATGAATGAAGCTGAAGTCAGATTTTTTTGATTTGGCTTAATTGATCCAACCATTTGCATGTGCATCAGTCAGCCATGCTGTATTAATATCAAACACAGCACACCCTGTAGCCTGGGTTTCCCTGCTACACTGCTCACTGAACCGTACACTCAACCATACTGCAGTTGTTGTTCGTGATATCTGTAGCTGCACCACTCATAACATGTGAGATGCGGTGTGTATACATACTGCCTTTGCCCCATTCCATTATGTGAGTCATTACTAAAACACATCTGACAGGAGCTACTCACTCGGAAAATTAACCTTCTATAGCTGAGAGGAGGGTGACGACTCAGGCTCAGGCTCAGGCTCTCCAGGGCTTTCTAAACTTTGTTTAAAAAGGTTCAGTGTGATTGCATAGGTGCCAGATGTTGATTTATCATACTGTCAGCCAGTGAATGCACATTATAAATACAGCATGCCTCAAAGATGGCCATTATGTACAGAGATGGATTAGTGTAACTGGCATGTTGGGATATGTAACGAGTACTATTTTAGAGAAATGCTGTCAAAAGAACAACAATGAAATGAGACATTTAGAAATCACAATTTAGATAAGAGAAGTTGAAGTCACGCTTGAATCAAACACCTCAGCCTTATCATGAAGTGCTCAGTTAAAGAGAACGTACAACTTTGATTTCGTTATGAACCTTTTAACTCGTGACAAGACACACTATCTCCTTTAAGATCCTGCCCTGAAAGAGCAGGCGCTAATTAATCAGCCTGATTGCATCCTCCCGGCATTTCTCCTCAATCGCAGTCATTAGTCATTAACGGTTCTAGGCACATACCATCCCAAATGAGTTCCTTCATGCCCCCTTCAAAACTCGGTGTTTCTCTTGTACTCTCATTAGCACAGCCCAGCATGACACCAATATGACTTGGAACAGGGCCCCAGAATGACATAAGCATGTTATGTTCCTTGGTCACATGATCATGATTTTATTATTTATTTATTTATTTATTTTTAAAATAGCTTTTCCTAGGCTTTGCTTATTCTGACATGTTGACATGGTGATTCTGTTTTATGCTGCAATGAAATGAAGCATCCTTTGAATAAGTAATCATCTTGTAGGGATTTATTAGTAACATAAATCACTATGAGCGCTCAACAAATATGTTCAGAACTCATGTGTGTGTAACAAAAGTAATTACCTCCAAAAATTTGATATACTATGTGGAAAGCAGGCAACAAATGTCACAACCTCTAATGAATGCTAAATTTGGCACCCTACACTGACTCCTGCCATGCTAGACCGAGTGTCTTAACCTTTGTTATTTTGCATCTGTCCTTTCTCAGATAACAGCTGATTTGCATAAAACTTATCAGATTGTTTAGTCTTCCATTTATGAAAGGATAGAGCCTCTGACCTGTGGTGTCAGTGCAATGAAGGGAAAAAATTTCTAACCTTTCCTTTCAACCATCCGTCGTTAGAGAGACAATGGTTTCTATGTCAGCCCTCATTTAGAGCCATTACAGTGCTCTCGCTGTGCATTAGCCTCAAATGGGGCGCTAATTACATGCTGAGAGTCTTGCTGGTCTTGTTTCCTCTCCCACTGTCTGCCGTGACTTAAATAACAGCATCTGACATTAATGTTGGCCCTTCTTGCTTCACTATAAGAAGCCCCCAGTTTAATGGTTTCTGTTCTTCTGCCTCAATGTTCTCTAAGTGATGCATTGGTGAATGAAATGCTGAATATTGGTGCGCAAACTTTCCTTACGTATGTGCCCTTTTTCTGTGTCGCCATGCATGACGTTCAAATTATCCACCTGCAGTAAAGGTTGATTACAATTGATTTTACTCTCGCTGTTAATCTCCTCACACCTGTCTTTCTTTCTCTCCCTCTCTCTGATTGCTTGTTTATCATACCGGACAATATTATCAAGTAGAGAAGAAGCCGTAACTGAAGCAAGGGCCTATCTCCCAAATCCAGGAGAGAGGTTTTGGTCCAGTGCCTCTTTGCATGAGCTTTCCTCAGAGAGAAAGAGGGTATGGATGAGTCAGATATGCAGGCCTGCTGCTTTCAGGACAAAGGCAACCTATTGATTTCTTATCTTTGCCATGTGCATCTATTAGCTGGCCAAGCAGATAATCGTTGCATTTATCACAAAAGGGGGGTGCTGTAATTTCTTGGTGGCATCTATTGCTTTGGTCGCTTTCGACTAAGGTCCCTTGTGAAAAAAATCTATTATAATGCAAAATTCTCCAAGATTCCTACTGTACCAATGTATATTTGGAGAGAAGCAGATTAAATGCCAAGTTTACTTTTGATATACTAACATATTAAAGGGGGGAAGTACAGTAAATATAAACTATATGCTTACTTTCAAATGTACTAATAACAATGTAACTAGTAATTTTATTTAATAAGATAATAAGTGGTATGGCTGTAAAGTGTTTAGCCTTAGGTTGGGAGATCATAGGTTGAGAGCACATGTTTGAATCCTAGCAATCACTGTGTGAAAAAAAAAAAAAAAAAAAAAAAAAAAAAGGACTAATAGTACTTCCAAATGATTCTTTAGAGTAAATTCAAAAAATGTTGATTTTGTCCCAATTTAATTTGAAGAAAATTTAGAACTTGGACATGTACAGTACATAAAGTAGTGAAAATATATGCATACTTTCATATACTAATCATATACACCCACTGGCCACCTATACGCCTGCTCATTCACACAATTATCCAATCAGTCAATAATGTAGCAATAGTGTCTTGCATAAAATTATGCAGACACAGATCAAGAGCTTACGTTACTGATAACATCAAACATCAAAATGGGGAAAAATGTGATCTCAGTGATTTTGACCGTGGCATTGTTGATGGTGACAGATGGGCTGGTCTGAGTCTTTCAGAACTTTCAGATCTTCTGGGACTTTTATGCACAACAGGCTCATGGTGTAAAGAAAAAAAAAAATCCAGTGAGCAGTAGTTCTGTTGGTGGAAATGCCTTATGGTTGAGAAGAGTCAGAGGAGAATGACCTGACTGGATCAAAGTCTATTTTAACTCATATAACCTCTCTTTTCAGTCGTGGTGAGCAGAAAAGCATCTCAGAACACACAACATGTCGAACCATGAGGTGGTTGGGCTATAACTGCAGAAGACCAGAACAAGACTCTGAGGCTACAGTGGGTACAACGGACACTGGGCAGTTGAAGACTGGAAAAAGACTAGGAAATGTCTTAATTAATTATCTGCAATGTGTACTGTAGGGTGCCTGTGCTAGCAAGAGTTGAGTACTATGAGTTTCATCAAAGTGATAACTGATTCCATGCCTGTAAATATTGGAACATTTTTACTTAGACCTAATCTATAGGATAGTATACTGTCATTGATTTGGCTTAGCACTAAAGAGTAATTTACACTTTGTGTTGGTTAGTTCATTTCTTTTTAATATTGTCTCTTCAATTACAAGAATGTTGTTTACGACTTCTGCTAATGAATGAAACCAAGAATGTTTATTTGAGCAAACATTTACTGTATTTGTAATCATGCCAAGGGACCAGCTGGAGCTACGATTGACTATTTTGGTTTAGCAATTTTTTCCTCAAATAACACAGAAACCTCAATTATAAAATGGTCATCATGGTTGTATCAGGTCAATGACTCAGAGAGGAGTATTTTTATTTTTTACTTTATGGTTTAGCCATTTATTTCAAGGGCACTTGATGTCTAATGTTCAATTTCTACTGATAGGAAAATATAACCACAATAATCTTGCATAAATATTTGCAGACATAGAGAGTAAAACTTATTCCTGCATCAAACTGACAGATAAAACCCTGTCAATGATAACTGTTTACATTAGGCTATAACTCATATACAAAAAGCCTGGCATCTTCATATGAGGAAAAAGAGCTCTCTGTAACTGCTTTTCATTCCACTATGTTCAAAAGAAGCATTTTATTCAGCAGTGAAATCAGAAAATCTAAATATGCAAAGACAGAGTTTAAAAGGCTAGTTATTTAACTAAAAGTCAAAATCATGAGAAAGGAAAGAAAGACTTTGATGTCCTTAGCCTACAGTAATGGGTTGACCTATTTGTTTAGAAGGAGGTTCCACTTTTAGGCCCTCTTTAGGGACTGCCGTAAAGTGATGGTAGATCAACAGAGGTCTTTCTGATCGCCCACATCCTTTGCGTAGGTACTGCCACTGAAAGCATACAGCACCACAAAGACATTCACCTCACAAAAACCCCTCTATTATAGCAGCCAGGAGGAGGTGGAGGTTTACTTTTCCTCATCAAAGTAAGTTCTAAAGGTCATGCAAGTGGAGGGATGTAGGAGTGAAACTTGATTTTTTTTTTTTTAAATTCTACCTCTCAAGAACGTGTTGCTAGTCATATATACTACTAATAAATCCAATGCTAGGGCAATGAATAGCCTCTTGTAGTTATACTGTTTACATATACAGTACATACAGTATATATATATACAGTCCTGTAGTTTTTATATCCATTTATTTATATATACAGACACCTAGAAGTACAAGAGACTGCACTGCCCTAGCAAGGTTTTGCCACTTTCATCTGCCATTAAACATGTGGCTAAAAATACTCTTTTCTGATTAGCCAGTGATCAAAATCAGTTGCTCCTTTGTCCCATTAATGCATTTCCCTTCTTCAGGATATTACCATTTTCACAAGGAGGAAAAGGAATCTCCCCTCAACAGATGGCAAGTGACGCAGCCTTCTGACAATCATGGTGGAGGCCAGAGGCCAGAGGCAATGCTGAGAGCCAATACTCCCCTTACTGCACCAAGCTGTGTACACATGGACATGCCACCATACCCTGGGAATTGAGGTGCTGGAGGCAACATATAACCACTACAACACACTCAGCTCCAGCCAGTTGTCTTTCATTCGCTTGAGTTGAGCTGAGATAGAATCCCACGGTGCACCATATGGAGAACATGTATTATGTTGTGAAAGTCTGAGCTACAGAAAAGAAAAAAAATATATGCACACTGGTATAAATGCTCCCAAAAAGTTTGATCGAGCTGACCATTTAAAAAAAAAAACTTTCACAATTCCTTTTAAATAATTTTTTTGCCTGTTGGTATTTTTTTTTCTGGTACAGCTACAGTGACAAGGTACTCAAGTAGTAGGGCTTATAAAGATTCACTTATTTAAATCAGTGTGCAACTGCTGGAAGGTAATTGCAACTGAATATGGGCCTATACAATATGGTCAAAAGTATGTGGGCACCTGAACATCACATCCATAATTGTGCCTTCCCAAAACTGTTGCCACAAAGTTTGAAGCACACAATAGCATTAAGATTTCCCTTCACGGGAACTGAGGGGCCCATACCTATTCCAGCATGACAATGCCCCTGTGCACAAAACAAGTTTAATAAAGACATGGTTTGCCAAGGTTGAAGTGGAAGAACTTGAGTGGTCTGCAAAGAGCCCTGACCTCAATCCCACTGATCATTTTTGGGATGAATTGGAAAGCTGACTGTTCACCAGGCCTCCCCACCCATCATCACTGCCTGATCTCACTAATACTCTTGTGGCTGAATGAACACAAATCCCCACAGCCACGCTCCAAAATCTAGTAGGAAGCCTTCCCAGAAGAGTGGAGGTTATTATAACAGCAAAGGGGGACTAAATCTGGAATGGGATGTTCAAAATGCATATATACTGTGTGATTAGTCAGGTGTCCACATATAGTGCATCTGTGTAAAGCCCAACACCACTTGCGTAAATCTTTGTTATTACTACTATGCTATTTACTGGTAAAAACTAGTACGTCTAGGTGGCACAGTGTGCAGTGGTTAGCATTGGCACCTCACAGCTGTTATTGTCTGTGTGTCTGTGTTCTGTATGTTCTCCTCAGTTCAGTGTTGGTTTCTTCCAGGTTCTCCTGTTTCCACCCACTTTTAAAAAAGATGCCATTAGGTGGTTACTCTAAAGTGTGAATAAGTGTGTGAATGTGTGTGCACAATGTGTGTGCCCTGTGATGGACCAGCAAAACATAGAGAGTATTCATGGAGTATTCATGGAGTATTCCCACTTCATTCCTTGGATAGGCTTCAAATCTACTGTGACCTGCACCAGGGTAAAGAGGTTACTGAAGATGAATGAATAAACTAGTAAACTCTCACTATCTTTCTCTTCCCTCTCTATGTTTTGTAGTGCGAAGAGCATGGAGGGGAAATTGAATCACAGTACTGAATCACATTGAATTGAATCACCATTGAATCACAATACTGAATCATATTGAACTGATTAATGATACTGCATCACACTGAATTGAGTCACAAGATTGAATAGAGTTTATAACACCTGGTATTGCCCTGCATTGTATCACATCTGCACAGCTGTAAATTGTATCATATTAAATCACTGGATGCTTTTATTATTTTTACATCGGATCATTGGCTACGTATTTAAATGTGTATCGTATAGTCTTGAAAGGAGAGATACCTATCCCTATTAGAAAGCTAAAACTAATTAGCAGACTTACTACTTACTATGTTCATTAATGCTAGATTCATCCTTAAAGGCCAGGAAGAGAGCAATATCTGTGGAATGCAATTACTGGTCAGGTGCAAGAGCACAAATGCTGGAAAGTTATTGATAGTTACTAAAAAGCTAATTCAAATTAACAAATGGCCACTTTCATTTGGGAAGGTGCCTCCATTACTTGCAAGAAGGCTGTAAACCCATCTGTATGGAAATAAGAGAATGGAAATAGGTGCAATAAACTGCATAATAAACTGCATGACCTTGAGCTGCAGACAGTGCAGGCCTGCCATGATGCACACACACATGCACCACCCCATTACTTACACATAATCAACCCATCCTTCACATCCAAGGCATTCATCAAGTCATTCATGACTACTTCACTAGAAAGGTACCAAATAGCCAGGCTTTTTGAGAGACCTCCTCTGATCTGAAAAACAAGGCAGTACCTGGACGCGTACTAACCTAAAGAGAGCAGCTCTCACCTTCCCTGGCCTGCAGGAGGCTGTGCCCTGCCAGAGAGAAAGAGATAGGGAGAGAGGGAAAAGTGCCCAGACCTGCCAGATCTGCATGCTGCCTAGGCAGCCATTTTGGACACAAGTCAAGGGCATGTGATAGAACAGCCAAAAGAGCTCATTTCCGACACCAGTTAGTGAAGCAGTTATCTCTGAAGGACACAGGGCCCCAAACTGAGGACCCAAATGCTGAAAGGGGCACATTGCGGTTACCTAACTGCTGATGTCATTAACCTATTTTTGCACTTTGAGATTCCTTTATGTAATTGGTACTTCAAAATGCTTCTTTAATTTGGTGAGTGTTCATTTACTGTTATATATTTTGATATTTTGCCATTTTGGTCTAAACAGTGGAATATACTTTATTTTCATTTGGTTAAGCCAGTCATCCCAGATAGGACACATATCTAGACAATGTTGGCACAAATAAGATCTCCACAATTATCTCCACAGCTCATTTGCTAACATGGAAAATGTCAGTGCAATAATGTTTTTTAAAAGATGTTCTCGTATTCTACTTTTTACAGCCATGGATAAGTTGGAATATTTATTCAGTTGCACAGAGTAGCCAGTGGTGAGTTACCTACATAAATGATGACCCCAGAAAGTAGGTTATCTTTAGATTAATCATGTGAGTAAATTTGTGTGAAAGGAATTTGAGTTGAATCTGCTTCTCACATAGTGAGAGTGAAGATTAAATACATAACGAGCCAGAGGGCATACTTTCATACAACAGTGATGGGATTAAATCACTAGTTATGCTCAAGGATGGCTAGAAAAAAATTACAAATATGCCAATGTCCTCCCAATTAGCAAAAAAGGTCATCGCTGAGATGGAAAATGTACATGTCATGCTAATATGAGTGCTAGGCAAGAGTGGTGGCACATTATAAAATGAAGTTAGCCTATTTTTAGGATATTTTAGTAATAATTTTAGCAATACCAGCAGCAAAATTTAGCAATTTAGCAGTTAAATATTAGCTAAAAGCTCCAAAGAAGTATTTTTTTCTAGATTTGAAGCAAGCACACTTCACATTTACTTCACACATGTTTATCTAGCGGTACCCACTACACTAGTACTGCTTTAGTTACCTAGCTAGCTAACAATTAAGTTAGCATGTAGTGTTAGAAGCTAGGTCATTTTACTTTAGCTGACTAATGTTATTATAGCAGGGATTAGCATAAAAAAATGAACTAACATTATAACTAAAAAAAAAAAACAAATATAAAAAAAACCCTAAAAAAAAAAAAAAACAAATATGAAAGATAAGGTGATCTGCTACTTATCAGGTTACACTCAGTATATTGATTATACTGAATTTCTCTCAAACTCTGAAGCACAATATCTCAAAACACCTCTTCACTTAGATGCATCCCATAATACTAAAGTTATGAAATAATGTTTTCAGTCTGCATCTATTTTTATAAAAGAATTTCCCTAAATTAGGTCACACTTGCAGAAGTGTGACTGTGCAGCTAAAGCTGTTATGCAAAAACTGAGTTCATTGCACAGCAACTCCATCACTGTATGCTTGTGTTTGTGTGTGTGTGTGTATGTGTGTGTGTGTGTGTGCACATCCTATTCTTAGGCAAGGTGAACAGCACCCTCATCTCACTAACCACTGCGTGAGCTAATCATTACCCAAGCCGAGTGTGTTACTGTATTGATTGTCCTCTTAAAGGTTTTTGTTGGAAGGACAATGAATTCAAGCTTTACCCTTAACTACAGAAAGGTCAAGCAGATCTAAATGGGATTGCTGAGATGACTATGAGGACGCAGTATAGTCTCATTAGACATAAATACACAAAAAATGACTTACAAATAAACAAATGGGTTAACTAGCTAGCATACATTAGCTAATTTCATAGTCAATGTTGGCCATATGAATAATGTGAATAAAAATAAGTAGTTAGGTCAGTAGATTATTTTGAGAAAAAAAAAAGCCTCTCTTAAATTGTATGCAAATAAGCATTTCTGATCATCTTATGCACTGAAATCTTACTATCTGTAGTTTACTATGTCAAACCCATAAACATACTTTGATCAAAGGGCAGGCTCTGCAGATATGATGCTCTATGACAACCTTTATTCAGAGACGTGTATGTGGATGTAACATGAATCAAGTGGGAAACCACACCTGAGAAGATTGAGTCAAAACATTGTGAAGACAGCAAGTATACAAGCTCTATCTATAAAGCTAGTAGATTAAATGCTGCATTTGTTTACTTTAAGAAGGACAGTTCTAGCTTATTTTTGTCATGCTATTTTCAGACTGATGATTTTTTTATGCTTTTGATAACTCTTTGCCATCACTTGAGTTTAAAAAAATCCACATATGCAGTGTTTACTAACAACCTACACACTGGGACTTCCACATAAACGAGCTGTGTCATGTTAAATTGCCAGTAGAGAGGAGACAGAGGAGGGGTGAGGAAGTTCACTGGTGTCAAGGACAAATTCAACACTCAATAGTGCACATTAATGGCTCCAGCATGATGAGTTATCTAACCTTGCAGTCTCATGGGTGACTGACTGTGTGTGTGAGTGTGTGTATGTGTGTGTGCCAGTTGCTTGTGTCAGTGTCTCAAGAGGATTAAAGGATGTATTAATCTCTGACTGAATGTATGTAAATACCTGGTAAAGTAGGTTTTGTGTTTACACGCAGAGTATTATTTTGGACTAATTTATTCGTTCGTTCATTTTAGTGAGCACATTATCCTGGTCAGACTCATGGTGGATCCAGTGTCTATCTCAGGAACATTGGGCTTCACCATGCACACACACTTCACACACTTATTCACACTTGGGGCAATTTAGAGTAGCCAGTCCACCAACTGAAATATTTTTGGCACAAGGGAGGAAACTGGAAAACCCAGAGAAAATCCACAAGTTCATGAGTAGAACATGTGAAACTCTACACAGTCAATAAGGCAGCAATGCTACCTGCACTGGTCCAGTGAGTCCTGTTTTCTTTTATATAACATGGATAGCCGGGTACATGTGCTGCATTTACCTGGGGAAGTGATGGCACCAGGATGCACTGTCGGAAGAAGACAACCCGGTGGACGGTGTGCGATGATCTGGGCAATGTTCTTCTGGGAAACCCTGGGTTCAGACATTCATGTGGACGTCAATTTGACACGTGCCACCTACCCAAACATCGTTGCAGACCAGGTTCATCTCTTCATGGCAGCAGTATTCCTGGTGGCAGTGGCCTTCTTGAGCAGGATAATGCTCCCTACTACACTGTGCACGTTGTTTGGGAATGGTTTCAGGAACATAATGAATAGTTGAAGGTGTTTCCCTGGCCTCCAAATTCTCCAGATCTCAATCCAATCAAGCATCCTTTGGATGTTCTGGAACAAGAAGTCTGACCTGCAGCAGCTCCACCTCGCAACGTACAGAACGTAAAGGATCTGCTGCTAATGTCTTGGTGCCAGATACCTCAGGGCACCTTCAGAGGTCTTGAAGAGTCCATGCCTCAGTGGGTTGAAGCGGTTTTTAACGGCCCATGGAGCACCAGCAGCATGTTAGACAGGTGGTCATAATGTTTTTAAAAAAATATATATCTCAGAGTTTCTGCTAGGAATTTTCGGTGCCGGTCATGGTCTCCAGGAACGATGCGGTTTAGTGTACAAATGAGTACAATTCCGGTCATACTGTATGTTAATTACTACTGCTGCAAGGAAAACCCTGAAATTTTGGGCTATACAAAGATGACACCAAATAAAATTAATGTTTAATTAACATTTTTTGCATATAGTCAATGTTTAAATAAACATAAACAAAATAGTCAACAGGCCTATGAATGCAACAAACAGCCAAGAAGAAGAAAACTTTCAACTAATGAAAAATATTACTTTATGAAATGGCTGCTAATAACATTTTATTTATCTTTGTTTTGAGTACATAGAAATGGATTTAAAGAAGCATCCAAGCATTAGCATTGGATTAGCATGCATATTCTCAAAAGTACAATATTTCTGCTTCTTTGCAGCTGGACCAGGATCATATGTCTCCATGACCTGAACATGTTCCTCACTGTCTCCATTAGGCTGATATCACCGGATTTTGCGAAGACACTTTTAAGGGTTGACTGTTCACCATTGTCTGTTCAACCGGGTATCAGCCTCCTTGAGTTCCACAAGGAAGAGAAAATTTGAACTTAGGAATTGTGTAAAGTAGTATCTGACTGAGTAGATAGAGTGTATATGGCTGGACGACATGAATATTTAATTCTGTATTTGAATAACATATCTGGATTTTCTGTGCATGTCAGCAGAATGTTCTGCCTATATGATCACCAAGAAAGACCGTCCCTTAAACAAACTCATTTTGTGCATTGTTTCGCTAAGATGTTTTCTTTGCTAGCTGTCTAGTTCTCAGATAAAAATGAATATTAAAGAGAATTGAAAACCATTTAGCATGAATCCCATTTTAATTTCTGTCTCGTTTTTTGAACACGATCACTGTAGCTGTGATTTACACAGCTGGTGCAGCAGTGGTTCCACAGCAGTGGCTATATGAAATAGAGGCTAGAGCAGGTAATGATACCTGTGGCAGCCACCAGTAACCAGCGCACACATGTAAGTCCTGCAACCCAGGGCTAGGAGGCTGCAGCCTGGCCAGTGTCCAACCACACGTGGGCTATACAGCTGCTGACCCTGCTAATGGGTATTTGTGTGTGCATGTGTAAATGTAAGAGAAACAGAGTGCAAAATCATGTTCTAGACTGCCCTTAGCAAATCCTGTCGACAGGAGGAGATAGTGAGTACATCATATCCTGTCCTGGCACACATTCCCAAGGAAGTGTAATTCTTGGTGTGTGTGTGTGTGTGTGTGTGTGTGTGTGTGCATGGGTCAGGATGTATGTGTGTGTGTATCATATTTGCACATTTTTAATTTCACCACTCATTGACTTCCACAGTCATTTTTATGCTCATTTTCACTCTCTCTTTCTTGATCACTCTCTCTCTCTCTCTCTCTTTCTATCCTTTCCTTTATGTCATCAGGATGTACAATCCTCCCTTTCTTTTTCCCTTATTGTCCATATTTCATTCTCTGTATAAGTGTCTTTCTCCTTGTCTGACATGCTGTCCATTATGCTGCGTCATTCTCCTACAAAAAACAAAGCACTCGAGTTGTGCAGACTCACGTTTCAACTAAAAGCAGGACTGTTATAGGATTTGCTGCTCTAATTCCTCATAATGGTGCTGTGATCGATTTTTATTGCTTCACTGGTCATAGTCATAACTTAATATCCACTACCAAGCCCCTCCTTTAGTGAAGAGATCGCCACCTGGCATTACCATATCCGCACATCGATTTCTGTCCCCCAGGGAGCACACTGCAGGCACAAGCTTGCTTATGGATCGTCTCGGTGAACAGTTAAAAATCCTGCCTGCTCAGCATCAGCGATCAGTCCTTTTGATCAATAACGTATCAGCTTTCACATGGCCCAGCAGTGTGATGTCTGATCCACAGGCTTTTCTGGCAGAATTAGATGCACCCTGTTGCTGTGGCTCTGCTAGACAACATGAATAGCATGAATGCTTGATTTAGCTGGAATGAATGATGTTTATTAAAGTTATGGTAATGCTATTAATGAGGGCTCCTTTCATCTGTTGCTTATGCCTTCAGTTTCATGGAGGTGTACTTGCACCTACTTTTTCCCCCCACTCCACTGCAGTTCAGTTTGTTTTAATTCAGTGCCACTCGTTTGGACCTTCTAATTATATTTGATTAGTTTGTCCATGATCAGTGACTCTCTGCTAATCTAGCCATGACCCATCGAGGGTTTGAGAGCTCTGGTTGGTGTGATTGTGAAGCAATGAAGCAATGGTGATTCAGTATGCGGGCCATCGGTAATGAATCTGTCACTTCACTGGCCATCACTTCACTGCAGCTCCACTTGACCCAGCATATGATCTTTAATGTTGACAGGAAGTGGTGGCTGCAGCATAATGACTCCGAGTGCAAAGAAGAGAGACAGCACAAATCACACAGATTTCCTGCTGCAGAAAAAAGCAGTGAGTGCATTCCCTTCAAGAGTAGTGTTCTCCTCGAAGCATCTTTGGGAGATCCATTGTGATAAGAGTTCATAATCCTGAACATTTCCTGCAAGACCTGTGACCATTTGCAAAATAATAGAATAGTTCTCATTTGGAGCAGGTTGAGATTAAACTCGTGTTGTTCCTGACAGTGGCAGCAAAGTGGTTAAGGATCCAAGTTAGTGATCAGAAGTTTGTGAGTTTGAATCCCAGGAAACCACTGTTGAGTCTTTAACAAAGGCCTTGATTGTATCATCTCTCAACTGTGACGCTTAATTTTAGTTTTTATGCCTGTGCCATATACTAAATACACCCTTGAGACATTTTTGATTCACTACCTGTGTAAAAACCAAATGTTCCTGTAATGGTCCACAAGATCTGTTATGCTGTGCTTCCTCTAATATAAAAAAAGCTTCATCCATCCTTTGTTTAATAAACACAGGACAGGTAAAAAAAGGCAAGTAAGCTGGTCCTTGTGTGGAAGCTCGTGTGAAGCTTGCGACATTCAGTCCAGTATTTCCTGCTATCCAGAAAGTAGATACTCTGGAGGAAGAACTAAAAAGTTTATGTTTTTCTGAAAGGGTTGCTACAGTCTAAATATTTCTATTATCTGTGCAAGACTGACCAGGTCTTCTTTATCTTCTTCATACAACAAGTCCATGCTACAGGTGAGGTTAGAAGTGTACATATTTATCGAAAGTCTGTATTAATCACTGAATTTAGAGAGGCATTAAATGGACACAAGCCCTCTGCTTTGGGTGGAGAGAGGATTTTTGAAACAGCAGCCTGCCATTTCATTGTATAAAAACATGCCACTGTGCAAAACATATGAAAAGACACCTTGTAGACATCTTCACTGTTCTATTTCAGGGTTGAGCTGCTTTCTTATCAAGCCTTGAGTGTTTCAATTGTGTCTGAAAAGTTTTGCATGCAGAAAGTTTTCTCATGAGTGAAAATGTGTGTGCACAGCCATGTTTGTCAGCTTCTGGATTTGGACTGCAGGTGCTTGTGCATGCCTGCAGCGCATGCTACATGTCAGCCTCATTAGCACTGTGGGTCTGCTACGCTTTTTCCACATCACAGGGTTAGTATCAGGGAGAGAAAGAGACAGTATAGAGAAGACACAGCCAGAGATGAGTGAGTGTTTAGAGTGCTGCGTGTGTGCGCGTGTGTGTGTTGGTGGAAGCGGAGGTGGGGGGGTGGTTACTCTGGGGAGTATATGCACTGCTGTCTCAGCTATCGACGTGCACACTTTACAGGATAAAGGGTACTGTAGGTCAGACAGAAAGAAAGACATATACGATAGAGAATGTTTTTTTTCTAGAGAAAAATATAGAATAAGCGTGTGTTTGTTTATATTATTGGCAAGGTAAATGCAACTGTGTGTGAATATGAGTGTTAGGATGGCTGACTTCTGCTTTGCTCCTGATTCTGCAATCATGCTCTGGAGATTTTTTCCCTCGTGAGAGTGATTGTGCCTCTACGGTGGTGCCTCGGTGGAGTGAAGTGCAGATAGTGTCTCCACTGGCTGACCTTGGGCCTCTAAATCTCTTTCAGAGACAGGCCCATTATTTCCCCTCAGCCCGGGTTTTATTATCTAATGCAGGTCGGGACTGCCCAGTGGCTGCTATATGGAAATTGCCTGTGTGTTGATTTACTGGACTGGTCAAAAGGAGAGACTGTGGAGAGACGAACAAAGGCTCCTAGAAGCTTTTATATGACCTTTTTTGTTTTTTGTCAATGAATACATTTTCTCAATTTTTTTATTGTGTCAAATACATGTTTTTATTTATTTGAAGAAAGCAGATAGCATTGGTTTTACATTAAAATAAAAATAAAGAATAGTGCAATCTGTCCATTTACTGTTTGTGAAAAGCTACTCAGAATAAAGGGGATGGTGCTTTAGACCTTGGCACAGCTCTACTTTCTCAAGCATTTTTTCCCCCCACACTGTTCAGTTGCTTTCACTCATTTTCTTTATTACCAGAGCTGTGTACTGGACCTGACTGACACACTTCCATCCCCAGCAGTGAGTTAATGACATGGATCTCATTACACCCCCCCCCCCCCACACACACACACACACCCTTTTAAATCAACCACCGCATGCTCAAAAATCCATTAAAATAAAACCAGCTTGTGTCAGCCTCGATTAAAGCAGACAGTAAAATCCATGGCAGAATAGTAGCCTTTTCCTTAGAAAGTGATGATTAAATCTTTGTAGTAAACACAAGATGATTAATCAACCTTACAGTCTACCCTTTTGAGCTTTAATGCTTGCCACACTCCATTCTGTTTCATTTTTCCACGATGGTTAAATTACTGACATCATAATTATGCATTCCAATTTTTTTTTAAACAAGTGCAGTAATTTACCATGCACTTTATTTAATGCCTATTTGTATCTTTATTAAATCTGTTCAATTTTCAGAAAAGCAAAAAACTACACATTATCTTTTAGCAAGCACCATGCACTTAAAATACACACGCAGACCCACTTACATGTTCAGATGACCTCAGAACAAAATTCCTAAAATTTCTAAGCATCTATAAAGTAAAGCAACACTTATTTCAATCCCATCTGCCCACGCAAATCAAGCAGTGCAGTGAACCTCCAGGTCATATTTGATTTCATTAAAATGGAGAATTGGTCATGAGTAAATCTGCATTTTACAAAAAAAAAGTCTCTTCTCTGAAGTATCCCCGTGTGACTATGCGCAACTAGTACGCGCCCTCATGTCTGGAAAAACACGACCGTGGGGAACTTACCTCCCAACGCTTGCTTCATAACAAAATTCATCTTGATGGCTTTTGATTCCTACTTCTGTCACAGTCAGATGTTACATTTACTTCAAGCTTCTTCCGTTGTCCCTTTTCACCAGATCTATGAAACGCACACACACACACACACACACACAGGCTACATAAGGCGAGAGCTCTCTCATTACTGTTGCACTGTTTGAAACTTGACAGCAACTGAAATAACAGGAACTATACACTTTCTTTGCTTTGGGGTATTTATTATTTGTGATTTCCCATTATCTCAGTCTCGCTGGTGAAGTAACTCTGCGCTAGTGAATATCGACTTATTCACACTAGACCTATGAAGGTCATTAAAGGTCAATGCAGCACACGCAGTTGAAAAAAGTGTGATCCACTATAATTTATATTTAAATTGTTTATCCGACTTACAGGAAGTGGTATCAGCCCATAGCATGACAGATGCTTTTCTGTCCAATTTGGAGAACACTGAGGACTGCATGAAACTGCAGCCTGAATGTCGACCCGTAACATTTCCAAAAGACGTGCAACCTTATAAACTAGTAAGATTTTTTTTAATTGTATAAATGAACAACACAAGACCCTGGAGGGCCAACACACAGGTTAGGACTAATCCCATAAACTGGGTTAAGCATGTTAACTTTCCCTAATCTGATGGGGAAAAAAGGGGAGCTATTTCTCAGTCTTGGATATATAGATTATAGGGCTAATATGCACTCTAATGCATCTCTGAGCTCACTATCGATGTGTGTATCTGTGCTCTACTGTCCTCTAAAACGCTTGCATACTCAAGTAAGATATGCAAAATAAGATGCCCCAGTTCTTTGGTGATGTCCCTGTACTTGATATGCGAGGGGAAAACACCACAGAATCACTTCCTTGTTGGTGAATATTTCAGCACCATTGCTGCTGGAGAGCTCCGGTCCGTCCCACTCCACTGGGCAAAGCCAAACGCGTCGCTACACGCGCGCGCACACATACACACATACACACACTCACACACACACACACTGAGAGGTCGTAATTACCTGTCCGGTGAATTCAGATCTCTCCGACACACGATGATCCTCCTTCAAGTGAAGTTCAGGTGTACTAACAGTGCAGGATTCTCAACTGCAAGTCCCTAGCATCTCCGGCTTCCGGGTAAAGGAAAGAAAGGACGTCCTTGCACAGGCACAGGCACAGGCAGTGAGTGTGAGTGTGAGTGTGAATGTGAGAGAGAGTGTGAGAGAGAGTGTGTGTGTGTATGTGTGTGTGTGTGTTTGGGAGAGGGGAAGCGCAGCTGCCGCGGATGGAGGGACTCACTGAAACGTCCCACACGCTATGTGAGCGGAGAGAGAGAGAGAGAGAGAGAGAGAGCGAGCGAGCAATGATTAACACCGCCTAGTCTTGGGGCGCCCTTCCTCCCTGCTCTCCTCTCCTCTCCTTTGCTTTCCTCTCCTCTCCTGTCCCTCCCTCTCTCTCTCCCTCCCTCCGCACGCGCTTTCTCCGGAGCAGGACTGATAGTGCACCTTCTTAAGGTCACCTCGGTGTCTCTCTGTATTACTGTTCAGACGCGCTCGCGCCGCTGCTCACGCAAAGAATCCAATTCACTTGGCAGTGTGCATGATTGTTTATTTTGTGCACAGCGATATGGGCTAATGCAAAGATTTAGAGCCGGTTATGAGGCTGTGATGAGGCTCAGAGATGCGTTTTCACCTCGGCTTGTCCTTGGAGCGCGCGCGGTTTTGCGCCGAGGAGAGTGGTCACGCGCGCTGCCTCACGATAGCTGCGTCCCAAACCGCATACTGCCGCACTAAATAGCCTACTATGCTTAAACAGCACGCTGCTGACTGCAATATGCGGTTTTGGCATGGATCCAGTGCGTGTGCTGTGTGTGTGTGTGCATATGCTTATCCCGGTTGCTTAGCAGAGCGCGAGCACTGATATTTCCTGGTTTGGTATTTTCGAGAGTGATTCTACTGGAAACTGCAGCAGTGTCCTACGTATATATATATATATGTATATATATGTATGTATATATATATATATACACACACACACACCTACAGGTATGTACTCACTGTGCCCATTTTATCAGGTACACCGAGTACCATGTAGGTACACTTTATTGACTGTAGCCCATCTCTAGCTATGCACAACTTCTCAGGCCCCCTCAGTCATCATTTTCAAACATAAAACAGATTTTGCAGCCAGGGACCTCTTAAAAAATACACACACTGGCCCACTGTCAGCAGGGCAATGTACAAGTCAAGAGCTTCAGCTAATGTTCCCATCAAACATCAGAATAAAGGAAAATGTAATCTCAGTGACTTTGACCATGACATGGTTGTTGCTGCCAGATGGGCTGGTTTGAGTATTTCAGAAACTGCTGATCACCTGAGATTTTCACACACAACAGTCCCTAGAGTTTACATAGAATGGTATGAAAAACAAAAAAACATCTAGTAAGCAACAGTTCTGCTAGCGGAAATGCCTTGTCGATGAGAACAGATGAGTGAAGAATTCAAATAACCACTTTTTTGCATCCGTGGTGAGCAGAAAAGCATCCCAGAATGCACAGCACTTCAAAACTTGAGGCAGATGGGCTACAACAGCAAAAGACCACATCAGATTCCACTCCTGTAAGCCAAGAACAGGAATCTGAGGCTACAGTGGGCACCCAAACTGGGCAGTTGAATATTGGAAAAGCATCACCTGGGCTTTTTCAATCGTCACCTGCCCTGTTTTGGTTAACTTTATGCAAACAAAACACATTAGGTGTTGACATTATTGGCTACTTGTATTTGAGTCATCGGTCAAATAATGTGATAACCATAAGAACTCAATAATAAATATAATATGACTGATAATAGTGGGTTGTGATTTCTACTGCTGTAATTAAATTGTAAAAAAAAAAATATCACAAACCCCCTGGTTATGCTCCATGAACCCCTGGTAGAGTCTGAACCCCTTGAGAACCACTGGATCACAATAAGACCAAAAGAAGATATTATTTGGAGAACAATTCTCAGCACAATAGTGACACTGACTAATGTGTGGTGCTGGTATAAGTGTATCTGGCTCAGCAGAATTGTTGAGGTTTGTAAACACTGTGTATACTTACAGACACTTTATTAGACACCTGCCTTGTTAGTTTTCCTGGTAGGTTTGTCTTAATCATTCTGTAGCTCTCTGTTGGTGTCAGTTTGAATCCACAGTACCACTGATGGCAAAGTCTGATCTGTCTATCAGCACGATGTGAAAGAAACCTTGGATTTATCCAACCAGGCAACTTATTTCTGCTTGTATAATTTTTGCCATTCTCCATGGATCCTGTATTTCTACAAGCTGTTTTCATCTATATTATCAGTGATCAGCCCTTGAGACTGCTGTATGAAAATCCCAGGAGAACAGCCATCACTAGAACTGGCACGCCTAGTACCAAACATCATGCAACAGTCACTAAGGCGACTCATTTTGCTTGATTTAATTCTAACTAAAGCAAAAAAAATGCTGATCTACCTCATTTAAATCACATATCACATTTGGGTAACAAAGGACTTGTTAGAATATAAAGTTTTTTCAAGGTGGGGAGCTGAGCTAATTTACTGGTAATTCAGTATAAACCTAATACATGAGTGCCATAGATTACCTAGTTAGCTGTCTCAAATTACCAGATGCGGACTGGACATCTGTTGGTTTTTTCATGTCTCCCATGAGTACCACATCTACATTTTTTTCCAGCTGATATGATGAAACATGGGCATTTCAGACCTAATGCCTATTTCTTTGATATTTCAGTCTTAATGTATGTCAGGGTTTTGTTATAAATCCAACAAGGCAGACAAATCCAAAGGGCAAACAGACAAGACTAGGCAAGGACTAAACTGGGAAATTAAAGAAACAAGGTCAAACCAGGATATTGTATGCACAGGCTTTGTAATGTCGCCAGTGGTAATCTAGGAGCAGGATGGTGCAATGAACTAAAGTTTGTGGTGTGTATTTAAAGATTGCTGGTGACTGACAAGTGTGTTGAGTAATCTGAGAACTAAAAGCAAAGCTGTAGGCCATATCATGAATCACATGTGTTTTCCATCAGAGCAGTCAATGATGTGACAATGTGCATCTATGTAGGAACATGTTTTTTTTTTACTCTGTCTTCAGGATTTAGTTGTTAGCTTCAGTTAAGTTTACTATATAAATAATATATTTGCACTAATGAAAACAGCTCCATCTAACCCTAAACAAATATAAAGCTTTAAAATAACAGTGATTGAGTAGCTTCATGACAAACACAGTCCTTGTTTATTTATTTCAAATCAATTCAATTCAATTTTATTTGTGTAGCGCTTTTAACAATGGACATTCCCACAAGGCAGCTTTACAGAAATAAATACATTCAGGATATAAATTGTAAATGTATGAATTTATCCCTAAAGAGCAAGCCAGAGGAAGAGAAACCTTGAGAGGAACCAGACTCAAAAGGGACCCCATCCTCATCTGGGTGACAACGGATAGTGCAATTATAAATAAAGCCCTTCTATAACTGTGTATTACATGGACAAATAGTGCAATTGTGTAACCAGAAAACTGATTACAGTTTTCACATGAAGTCTGTTTTGTTGAACCTGTTCATTCTCCACTGATGGAGACCTGAATGCAAAACTGCTTGTGGCAACCGCAGCCCCAAAGTCCCCACAGCAATCGCAGTTCCAAGGCATCACGGTACAACTGCCCATAGGAACTGCAGTCCAAAGCCATCTCCACAGTTCCCAAGTGGCACCATCCCCAGCAATCCCAATGATCTTCAGGCCGTCATTGTGGGGCCACCCCCAGCAGCAGCGAGCGATTTCCAACCGATGACAACTCCAACCAGAAGCAGGGCATCAGGATGGATCAGGCAGGTCCGGAGAGCAGAAGAGGTCAGAATGGTATCTCAGGAGTGGCATGTGTAGCTTGACAGAGAGAGAGAGAGGGAGAGAGAGGGAGAGATTGTTCGGTATGCTTTTTGTCCCGTAATGGTTAAGGACAATGTACTTTGCGTGCAGAGTGCAAGCACAGACTCTGGCAAGACTAGCTATGACAGCATAACTAAAAGGGAGAGCCAGAAGGTAACATAGACATGAGGGTGCCCTGGGACATAAAGTGGCCAGCCACTCCACCTCCACAAACCTGAGTGAATGCATGAGAGTGAGGGGGCGACAGCATCCAAACATCCCAGTTCACCACAACACTATATGCCTGTGAACCCTCCAGATCTGCTCCTTTACATAAGAAAAAACTATTCACAAAAGGCTTAACTAAACAAATACATTTTCAGCCTAGGCTTAAACCCTGAGACTGTGCCTGAACAGTAATTGGAAAGCTGTTCCATAACTGTGGGGCTTTGCAAGAGAAGGCTCTACCCCCTGCTGTAGTCTTCATTATTCAAGGTACCAACAAATAGCCTGCACCTTCTGATCAAAGCAGGCGTGGCGGATCATAAAAGACGAAAAGTTCACTCAGGTACTGAGGCATGAGACCATTCAGTGCTTTATAGGTCAATAGTAGTATTTTATAAACAATGCAAAATTTGATTGATTTGATTGAAATTTGCACATTCCTCAACTTTATTAAGTTGTCTGTCATCTGGCTTTGCTGAAAATACAACTGTGTGTGTCATCAGCAAAACAGTGGAAGCTAATACCATGTTTATGAATAATTTTGCAAAGAGGTAGCATACATAAAGAAAAGAGCAGTGGGCCTAAAACAGAACCTTGCAGAACACCAAACTTTACCTTAGTATGCGTAGAGAAGTCACCATTTACATCTACAAACTGATAATGATCAGTCAAATAAGACCTGAGCCAGGAGAGGGGTATTCCTTTAAAGCCAACAACATTTTCTAGTTCTCAGCCAGTAGTAGGTCATTTACCACTTTAACCAGTGCTGTCTCTGTGCTATGATAAGGCCTGAATCTTGACTGATACATTTCATGAATGTTATTCCTATGTGCAACAATCATTTCTAGGATGTTGGAGAAAAAGGGGACGTTTCATATTGGCCTATAGTTGGACAATCGACAGGATTTGAGGTCAGGTTTTTTAATCAGGGGTTTGATATCTGCTAGTTTAAATGATTTAAGTACATAGCCAGTGCTAAGGGAAGAATTTATTATGATTCAAAGAGGTTTCATTACTTCTGAAATTATCTGTTTGAAGAAACATGTAGGTAAGGGATCTAGTATACAAGTTGATGAGTTTGATGAGGAAATTAGTGAAATGAGTTCAGTCTCTCAAAAGGGAATTGATCTGATATTGTTATATTATTATCTACAGGGCTAGTTATAAAACTGTCTGGATTTTTTGCCTGATATTTTCAATTTTGCCATTGAAAAAATTCATGAAGTCATCACTGCTATATAATGATTGTGTGCATGTTTCTGTTGTGGTCTTATTATTAGTTAATTTTGCTACAGTATTAAATACGAATCTAGGATTGTTTTTGTTAGCTTCAGTTAGGGTGTGGAGATACATTGGTCTAGCAGCACTAAGAGCTTTTCTATAGCTCAGGAGGCTCTCCTTCCATGCTGTTTGAAATACTACCAATTTAGTTTGATGCCATTTACATTTAAATTTTCGAGTGGTCTGTTTTAAGGTGCATGTGTGATCAGTGAGTGTGCTAGTTTTTTCTTTCTAATTATTTATCTTTTAAGTGGAGCTACCTTACCTAGCATGTAGCGGAACGTTGACTCTAAACATTCAGTTGCCTGATCAAGTTCCTTGTGATCAGATGGTGATCCAACCATGGTTGGTAACTCTGGGAGATTATTGATAAAACTCTGTGGAGTAGCTGACGTGAATGTACATTTGATGCAGTAGCGTGGCAAGGTGCTTATATATATATATATTATATTATGATTATATTATTATGATTAGGACACATTTTAAATGAGATGAGATAATGATCTGAGATAGCTTCAGACTGGGGAAATGTGACTATATTTTCTATATTTAATCCAAATGTTAGTATTATATCAAGAGTGTGACCACCACCATGAGTGGGTCCTATTACGTTCTGATTAACCCCTACTGAATCAAGAATGGACATAACCACTGTTCTCAGAGGGTCATCTGGGTTATCAAAATGAATATCAAAGTCTCCAACAATTAATGCTTTATCCAAAGAAACAACCAGGTTAGAGATGAAATCCGCAAATTCACAAAGGAATTCAGAATCAGGCCCTGGCGATCTGTAAATAACAATTAGCAGAATCGACTAGGTAGACTTATTTTTGTGGCTACATATTTCATATTAGTATAAAGAAGTTCAAACATGTTGAATTTATGACTAGGTTTTTCTGTGAGCCCTAGATTATCATTATAAATAACTGCAACACCTCCTCCTCTGCCAGTTAGACAGGGCTGATGTATGTAACTGTATCCAGGAGGACTAACTCCATTTAATGCTACATACTCATTTGGTTTAATCCAAAGTTAAACTGAGTTAAACACAGTACATTAATGATCAGTAATAGTTTCATTAAAAATAAGCGCTTTAGTAAAAGATCTAATATTTAGCAATCCTAGCTTCAGATCAAAGGCGCTGGCATGGATGGCTTCTGCTCGCTGTCTTTAGAAAGAAAAAAAAACAAAAGCATTCATCGAAAAAATGAAAATGGAAAAGAAGGAAAAATGAAAAATACAAAAGATGAAAACAATAGCACAAAATTGTTGATGAAAAGAAAGAAACAGTATAGTTTAAACGCCAAACGCAGGCAATAAACTCCCGGTAAATGATTTGAAAACAGGAACTACGTCACCAACTACATCACTATCTGTGTGTGTAATTAGGGCTCTGCTGGTCCTTACTGTTTCTGTGTCCAAATGAGTTCTCAGTCACATCATGTTCACAGTAACTGCTTAAACTCTCAGCTTAATATTGAGTAATATTCATATCGATATATCGAGACAATTTAGTAACTATAGTGAAACTAATAGTACTGTAGTTACGAAGTTATGATAGTGAGGAATGCACATCTGGGTTAATCAGTCTAAATTACATTACTGCAGGTTTCGGTTGTCTTAGGGACCAAGGACGTCTTAGGGAGATATGGCATGAAGGTATTTATCCGTATTTTTGTTGTCCTTGGTATCCACATGCTGCAGCAGAAGATATGTAAATGACAGAGGTCATTGAGACTCACTCTTTTTATTACGCAGCAATTTGTAAAGCTTTGTTTTCAAATGCACCTTTTGTCCTAATACTAGGCATGAAGATGATTTATGTATCAGAGAGCAAAGCTTGGTAATAAACTCGGATTATGAAGTGGAGTGGGTGGAATTTCTGAGCTGACATTTGGAAATATTTCAGCCACACTTGTTGTCTCCAACTAAGCCTGAGCCCACATAAAAACAACAATGGCCAGGACTGAGGGTGCCGACCCTGAGAGAACACAAGAAGAACATGATATTAGGGAGGACAATGATATGAAGTGCAAGCTGTTTCAACATAAGCAATGGTAGAACCAGTGGGAATAATGATTCTTATATTTATCTGTTTTTGTCAATTCTAATACAAGCATCTTTTCTGGTAAAGGTTTACTTAAAGGCAGTGTTCATAACAGCTAAATAACTGTAACCTACATAAACATTTATAATATCCTTAGCTGTTATAAAGACTTTTCATTTTATGTTGATGTCAAGTTGATGTAACACCCACGTCACATGACTATCATGTGGTATTTGCTGTCTTGTGGCAGTTTCTGGCCTGACGTACATTAGCATGTCATGACAACTGACTTGTGTACTCCATCTATGAGAAGGTCACATAAAGGTGATGAAGTGACATTTTCATAAATACTTACATTAATGCCATGCCGCTGTAATGTCCCCTGGTCACTGCTATATGAATACAACCAGCTGTCTTGGTATTCTAATATAAATCAGCTAAAAAGTGTTATAACACAGTCCTAGGCCAACAAAAATCTATCACTTGACATCCGAAGCAATGCTGCAGTTGCTTTTGATAGATTTACAACTGAGAAAAGTGGAAGTTAACAAATATATTCAAGGAGATGAAAGACTATGGTTAAGATCAATAGTAATGAAACCATCACACTCCAGCGCACCCTTTGAGAAATGTTACTTAGGTATATCTAGAAGCATGAAGGGGTAAAAAAAAAAATCAGCTTTAAGCTTTTCTTAGATGATATAAATAAAATGTTTTGTCTTGTTGATATGGTCAGAACCTTTACAGGGAAGCACAAAAATATAGAAAAAGTTAGTCAAATTAGAAACTCATGCTTAAGTAATGCTTGTGCTTAGCAATAATACTTTTAGCACTTGCCTCCATCATGCTTGCACAATTTTAGTTCAATATTATTCACAAAAGATTGTTCACAAGGTATGATGAATGTATATACACAGTGTTGCTCTGAGGTGAAAAATGGTCCATTGTAGATGTTGAAATGTGCCATACTGTTACATTGACTCAAGCAACATGCTTCTGTTTGCATTACCATCATTAACAATGTTTCAAGGTCAATAAAGTAGCTATCAGACTCTCCTGGTGTGTATTTTAAAGCACGGCAGCTATAGCTGTAGCAGTACTTTCATGTCTGAGTCATAGGCAGCTAAAGGAACTACCTGACTACCACTTACACTCCTGGGCAAAAAATGGGCCAAGCCCAAAATGGCAAAATATTAACCTTTATTGGTCTTAAAAAAAATCACTGGTCAGGAAATTACCAATAATTAAACAAATAGATGAAGTAACTTAGTATGGGATAGCTTTTCCCTTTGATTTCTTTAAATGTTTAAGCCGTGTGGATAAACTTGCAGACAGCTTTTTACAGAAAGAAGAGTCACTGTTGTTCCATTCACTGTTCGTGGGTGTAAACAGTTGATGATTGAAAAATGTTTCTTGGTTAGTTTGTGTTTAATGTGAGACCAAATATTCTCCATATGGTTCAAATCTGGACTCTGACCAGGCCAGAACATGAGCCTGATGGATTATTCCTAAGCCACTTTTTGGTTGTCGTTGCAGTGTGGGCAGGAGCATTGTCTTGTTGAAAAATAACATCTGATCGTTCCTCTTCAGAAAGCAACTTTTCAACTGTGGGAAGCAAGCCTTTCTGCAATATTCTCCTGCATTCCTAAGCATTCATTGACTTTTCACAGTGAAGCAGCTCACCAGTACCAGCAGCTGAAAAGGCTCCCCACACCATGACACCTCTTCCTCCATGCTTAACTGTGGTAGAGATGCATTCACTATTGTATTTCTCACCAGATCTTCAAAGACATCTGGAGCATCACCATGCAACTCAAATCGTGATTCATCACTCCACACAACTCTGCTGAACTACTCTGAATCAAACTTTCCATATTCTGCCAAAAACTTCAGTCTGTCTTTGATGTTTTTCTGAGATAACAATGGCTTTTTAACACATCTTCTAGACACAAAGCCTGTATTAGATAACCATTAGATAGCAGGGCTAAAAGGGCTTGGCCATTTTCTTTGCCCAGGAGTGTACAGTAAGCATACGAATAAGCATAGAGTAATCCCAAACCATAAATCTGGTTAAATTATGAACTGTGGGAAAGCAAACCTCCCACACAGTGTAGTTTAGAGCAAGTAATTCAGTTTCAGCCCTGGATGAGGAAATGAACAAAAGAGAGAGGGAAGGAAAAGAAAGAAAGAAAGAAAGATGGCATGAGGAGGGAGAGAGCGAGGGAAGCAGTTTGAATAATGGTTGTTCTCTCTTATCTAGTAATTAAAAGAAATTACTCAGAGCCTTCCAATCTAAATATGAAAGCATGTTAATCCAAAGATATTTTGCCTTTTTTCCAATTCCAAGCTTTGTTGCTTTGTCTCCTGTGTGTCCTCATTTAAACCAAAATTAGAACCCGAATGCAATTTCTGTGAATTATTATGGATCCCCATCGACACGCACAGAACAAATCCTCTGACAGAAGAGTGTAAACCGTTATAATGCTCTTACATGGGAAAGAAATTGAAGGAATAAAGAACATCAAACAGCAAGCAAACAAACAAGCACACACAGACACACACTCAGGAATTTGATTAGGTTTAGGGTCCAATGAACTGTATCTTCTCTCCATAAACACGTCACTCCATTTGTATACATTTCCCTACTCAGTGTGTTGGCTAAAGGTAGGTACTCTGGAGGCACAGATCCAAAAAAAACTACAGAAAATAAGGAATAAAGCAAAGCAGTGCTTTATTTCCTCTTTTCCTATGCCCTGAGGAAGCATTCCTCCACCTGCTGTGTTTCCTCACTAATGGATAAGTTTCTCATTTCACTGTGCAAACCTGTTCTACCTCCAGGTGATGACTGTGCAATGGAGCTGAAGTTACTGCTGCTTGATTACAATGTGTTCTAGGTTTCATTAAATAGCATAATGCCATGCTGATATCGGGTCAAAGAAAATGAGTCCACATCAATCAATTTTGAGAAAATGAAGTATTGTCTTTCCTAGTGCAGATAATTATAGCCTGAGAATCCCTATTGATCCTCAATGTAATGAAGTGCATCATTTATAAAAAGGAAAGTTTTATAGTGTCTTGCTAATGAATGTTCGTAAGCATGCATGGTTGTAAAGTGTGGTCATTTGAGGTATCGTAGTCTTCCTGTCAGCTCAAAACAGTCTAGCCATTCTTCTTTGACCTAGCCATTCTCCCCTGAACTGTTGCTTTGTTTTTCATACCATTCTGTGTAAACTCTAGAGACTGATGTGTGTGAAATTCCCAGGAGATCAGCAGTTTCTGAAATACTCAAACCAGCCCACCTGGCACCACCAACCATGCCACAGTCACAGTCACAGAGATCACACTTTTCCCCCATTCTGATGTTTGATGTGAACATTAGCCGAAGTTCTTGACTTTGCATTGCATTGTGCATTGTGCTGCTGCCACGTGATTGGCTGATTGGATAATTGCATGAATGAGCAGGGGTAGAGGTGTTCCTATTAAAAGTGGCCAGTGTGTGCATTTTCTAAGAGGTCCCTGGCTGCAATATGTGCTTTAAGTTTGAAAACCCCTGATTTAGACAATGATTGAGGGGGCCTGTAAAGTTGTGCATAGCTAGAGTTGGCCTACAGTCAATAAAGTATATGGTGCACAGTGTACCTGATAAAATGGGCACAGTAAGTACATACCTGTAGGTGTATATATAGATGAACATCAAATAAAGTTAATGAACTGTGTCTGCATGATCTTATGCATTATGCTACTGCCATAATTGCATGAACGATGAAGAGTACAGGTGTTCCTATTTCCTATTTATAAGTTTCTGGTGATAGTATTATATAATAGAAGAAAAATGTCTTCATAATGAATCTTCTGTTCTGATTTTCAGAACTTGAGCTCATGAACAGTCCATATGAATTGACACAAGTGAGGGTGATGTGGTTTGATTTCATATGAACAAAGTTATAAAAACACATATGACTACTTACCCCTCTCCTTAAACCCTAATCTTTACAACTTTTTATATGAATTGCAAGTGTGAGCCTGTGGTCAAACTTCCTCTCTTGTAGTAGAAACATGACACTGACAATCCACCATGTATCTGCCTGCCTGTTCTGTAATCCCACTCTCATAAGTCAGCTTTATTCCATGGGTTTACAGGCTAAAGAAAAGACTTGTTCTGCTTCTAACTTGAAGAAGCTTTTATTTGTCACATATACATTACAGCACAGTGGAAGTCTTTTCTTTGCATATCCCATTTTTTGGCATCCACATCAGCAAAAGTCTTAAGGTGGATTAATCTTAAGGTGGAACCAAGCACAACAGCACCAACAATGGTCATAAGAAAAATGGTATGAAGAAGCAATGCTGTGGCTGATTTCTTTCTCGGCCAAGCTGTAGATTCATGCAGCCTATCAATGATAGTCATGTCAGGTGATTACACAGAGTGAAACGCCCACTGGATTTGATCTCCCTTTGGCCAAGTATGAGTTCACTTACAGGGAATTCGATTTGACAATTGATCCAATAACACATACTCAATTGCAGGCAGACAGGTACAGGGGAAAATATAAATAAATTTTCCATTTAAATAAATAAAAATATAAATAAAATATAAGATATGTGTATATATAAAGATAGATATACAAAGAGAGATAAAGATGAGTACAACTTTACAATGTGTGCAATCTGTACATACGTACAGTAAGTAAGTACGTACAGTCCTGAACATGTCAGTATGTGCACAGTTAATAATACTGGATGATATAATCTGAGAGACTTTGCACTAGCTCTGAGGATACAGTGCTGTTTTTTTTTAGCAGGCTGTTAGTTTGTGTTAATGAAATGTAATTAATTTTATGCAATTGTTAAAACCTTGTGATATAATGCATCACTCAACCCTAACAGTTTCACTGCTGAGCCACTGATAGAGATTAGAGTTTAGCTCTCCCGTCTAATATCATGACTAGCCATTACCTCATCTGTAAAACAAACTTGCTTAAAGTGTCTGATGCACTGTCATTCACTCAAGCTCCCCTCTCTTTCTTTCACTCTCTGCCTGTCAGTAAGTGAGTCATGACCTGCCCTTTCACGCATCTCTTGCAATGGACTGTCTATTTCAGCCACCCTGCCTCATCACAGCCAAATCTATTGGGAATTATTTGTCTCCTCCAGACTGGACTACTGCAACTCTCTTCTCATCGGGATCCCTAGCAAGAGCATCCAGAAACTCCAGCA
>CM075011.1:9624471-9641077 GCA_037576675.1 Pangasius sanitwongsei
TCTGTAGCACTTTGAGATTTTCTTTAAAATGTAAAGTGCTTTATAAATAAAATGTATTATTATTATTATTATTATCAGGTTATGTAGAAATGAGTTAGTCACCATTGAATCTCACCTCACCTCAGACTACACTAATGTTTGCGTGAGAACTTTCTCTGTGGGAGCCTGATCTCTCACATGCTTTAAATACACTCACTGAGACATTCTCATTGCATGTAGCAGACTCTCATTACCACAGACGTTCTGCTAGATAATAGGGCATGATTCCACATTGGGAAACTGTATTCTCTAACATGATCTTCTTGGGCATTAATTGTGTCTTTTTTTCCCATAATGCATATAAATCTGAGCGCCCCATGCCTCAGAATTAATTTACTCTGTCTTCTGCACCTCTATCAAGCCTTTCTGTCTGTCTCTTTTTTTCATTATTTTGCAATCAAGATTGATGCATTTGTGGAGACATGGAATTATTCATAGTGATTAACCTTGCAAAAACCCTTAGAACTTTCTCACTAGAAAACTCTCCTGTTCTCCAGATTGGAGATGACGTTTTTTCTTTAAAAACTTAACATAAATCTGTGGTTCTCAGTCTATGTCCTAGCAATATTATATACTGTATATATTCTGTAGTTTTCTTTTAAGTTCATCAGGTAATTGCCAAGTAAATGAGCAGAGGTAGCTGTGTCTTCAGTAACTGCTTTATACTGGTCAGACTCACAGTGGATTTGGAGCCTATCCTGGGAAAACCCAGGGGAGAACATGCAAGACAGTAACCTGAGCTCAGAATCGAGAAGAGCTGTGAGCTACCCATCGTGCCACTTTGCGAGCTTAAATCTTATATATAAACATAAACATATCATACATCACTCACGATGTTGCTGCACTGGCAATCCTCACAAAGTAGTTTCCAAATTATTCCTAATATTTACCCTGGTATATCTACCCTGTTACTATACCTTGCCAAAAAAATTATATTCCTGACTTTTGTAACTACATTACATCTTCCTATTAGTTTCAATCAAGCTACTGACAGGGGTGTAGGTATGTTTTTAACATTTGTAGAAACCAGTACCACTGAATGAATGTACCACTGAATAAATAACCTTCAACTCATCTACTTCTCCTTCAGTCTGCTCTACTACTGGCCTATTTCTATTTTCCTCTCCTTCTGTCTCTGTTTTTAGAAATTCACCTTTGATAACACATTTTCTATTGTTAAACAGCTAACAATGATATACATGACACTACAGTTAACTAGCAAGCCTGTATCAACATTTCTGCTGTCACTTTGTCACTGGAAAACTTAGCTAGCAATTTCTTACTTACACATTATTTGGATTTCTTTTTTTTTTTTTTTAGCCTTTTCAAAAGCATTTGCTGCAAACCTACCTATGTTTTTCACTGGAAAACCTAGCTGGCTATACTTAAGGAATAGCTTACTAATACAATGTGGTAATTGACTGAACAGTCGTACATTTTTGTAGTATGATTTTATGACCATTCCACCATTGTGTAGCTGGTTTGTTTAATATAGCTAAAAATACTAGTAGGAACAATTCAGTACTGCCTTGAGGTAGGGACAGGCCTCTAATCGCCATACCCAAATGCATATCCATAGCAGTTACTGAATAATATGCTTCTGAATAACTTAAAAGCAACAGGTTTAAGAGGTTAAAGCCAGAAAGGAAAAGGTGGCTTATAAGATAAGCCTAATTCACAGGCCTTTGTTCACTACATTTTATGTGCTTTATATGGGAAATGCAATTAAAAACAGAGTATGTATTTTTTATAAGATAAGAATTTGACTCCCTTTCCTATAGTTGCCACTTAAATCTGTTGACAAAGCAGTTTGCTTAAAGTAATTACCTAATTAGATCCAGGATAGCTGCTCTGGGGAAGGTTTGTTTTCCGCTAAAGTCAGCGATTCTTTTTCAGCCCTAGAAAGCATAACCTCTGCCTTCAAATTGCCGAGGTAAAGGCACAGACACAGTTGTTCCCCACTTATAAAAAAAATGAAGAGCTTTTGCCAGCATGCATCTTCCCCAGGAGTGTTTTTTGTTGGGAAACTGAGTGGGCATTGCTCTGGCTGGCAGTGATAACTCAGGGCAAGGTTGATAACAGATACCTCTCCAGTCAACCACAATATGCAGCAAAATTGTCTACAGGTGACAAGACTGAGACACCGTTTTAATGCCAAGCCACCTGCTTTGTGTGAGCCACTAAACCAACAATAACCAGATGGCACTCAGGTAATGAAAAAGAGAAATCAAGGCCGTCACATCCATGGGTGAGAAGAGACCTTTATTCCCACCCCACATGTTAAAATTCAGTATGGTGGTGTAAATTAGCCTGGTACTTGGCTGGCCCACTCTCAGTGGTGCTACATTAATTATCTTCCCCTAATAGGAGTAAATAGTAACAGTGTGACTGTTCATGACATAAAGGCCAGTAGGAGCAGAAACCTGCCTGATACCTGAGTCAATTAAAAAAAAAAAAAAAAAAAAAGCAATTGTTATGCTATGGTTACATGTAGTTAATCAGAGAAATTGTCTTATTTAATCATCTCACAGATGGGTGTTTCATGGATAAGGTCATGATTAAACTTAAAGTGATATGTTTGGTCAGCTTATCCTTCAAACTTTGGGTATGTTTTCTGTATAGGAGAGTTAATCAAATTACCCAAAGTACTGGTATTATTTTTATTAATTTGACAACTCAAAATAGTGAACTGAATGCATGATAAAATAGCGTACATCCCTCACACTTTAGGGTTTCAGGACCTCAATTTAGTATCTCATGGCTAAATTAAGTGTGCACAATTAACTGCTGCCTCACAAAATGGAAAATAATCGGATGTGCTGGATCAAGTGCTGTTTTATATCTATGATGAATAATGAGGATAGAAGCCATGTTGTTAAATGAAACAAAATTTGTAGTAATTAATGTGATCATTTCAACCCTGACTATTTAGACAGCAATATACTGCCAGTATGCTAGATTGCTATTTTACGTTGACATCAAATATAATAAAATGCTTTTTCTGCATTGCTGCTTCAGTCCGCATTTTTTAGGAGGCTTAGAGGACAGTGCTCAAGAAAAATCAGGCAACCTCAGAGATGTGAACTACACACAGGTAATTTGCATAATCTGAATGGGGCACCCAGAAAATCAACATAGGTACCTGTGGTAACTGTGGTAACTTTCCCCATGTAAATATTGACATAACTTTTGGACTTAAGTCACCAACTCTGAATGCAGACCATAGTGAAGGTTATGTAGTACAAGTAGTTCATGTACTGGAAAGGCTAGTCTTGTTCAAGTCACCTAGTCTTACCTCTCGACATTCAAAATCACCTGAATGACAAAAACCGTCAAAGGCACAGGTAATGACAATTTTTAAAATGTATTCTCATTAAACCAGTCAAATAGAGAGCAGTGGCCTCTAGGTACATATCTGAAGTGACGAGGGACTTCATACCTCATGAGAGAGACAGGATGACAGAGACCTGAGACTGAATGTGGATCAGGCTTTGCTGTCTAGTCACCTGAGACATCATTGTGAGCCTCTGTTTGGATCTCATGAGAAAGACACATCTAATGAGGGTAGAAAAGGCCATCAAACCTCAGAAATGGCCAATATATAGTATTCCAGATTCACTAAGGCATGTCTTTCTCTTCACACACACTTAGCCATATAAGCAGGAAAACCCTCAAAGGATAAAAGGCTAGACTGTGTATTGTGTAGCAGCCACATTTTCATACTGAAGCTGTGTCATGGTCTAACTCCTTGAGTAAGTGAGTGCCACGGTCTCTCACACACACACACAGGAGCCTGACACCCAGTGACCAATGTTGAGCTGGACTTGCTCACTGACCACCAGTGACCCATGACAGATCCGCACTCAGCCAATGGTGTACAGTAATCAAGTGTAAATAATTTTTTGGGAGGCAATATCTCTACATTGCTCCAGTATAAATGTTTCTTTAGCTTTTACTTCAGTAAAAAGCTGATGGCTACTTTTACTCCTTTATATGAGATACCTATGAAGCTAACCTATGAAGATGCAAATTGTAAGCTACTTTTACTGCCTAAAGTGCTAGACAGCATTACCATGGTCATGAGTTAAGTGAACTGGCACTACTCCTTACAGAACAGTAGACAATTATTACAACTGTTGAATCACCAAGCTATCAGTTATCCTTGTTGTCAACGGCCTTTAAATTATATCAATTATTCCATAACGCCCAATATTTTACTTTATACATTATACACTAATGGTATAATACATTGCATCTGATGTATGTTTAATGTGATATTTGTAAGACTTTATAGCTTTTGGTTAGATGTCTCTCTTAAATGTAAAAACAATTACATTACAAATTGTATGTATTACAATACAAATAACATGAACTAAATCAACATGGATGGTGTAAATACAGCCTATATAATTTTAATACTTTAATAATCTCATGTGAGTGTAATAGGTCTAGGCATTCTTATAAAGTCACTGCAGAATGGAAAAATTAACCACCATATGAATATGGGTTTGCTTTCACATGTGTATTAAAATCATACTGCATTTCATTTTGACTGGCATGTATTATTCAGGGTGTATTCCTTGTCCCCAGTTTTTTCAGATCCCCCCGTTATGGCAAATCACATACATTTCAAATATAATTATTCGAATAATGTTGGATTATATGTGTGAAAACTTGTGAAAGTGCATTTAAATGTGTTATGCCCTGATGTTGCACATGGGAACTCAATTAAACACATCATGTGAATAATATGTGATAAATAAAATCACATGTCCTACATATTAAAAATTAACATATGAAAATAAAATGGTAATGCGAAAAAATCACGTGGAAAAAATTTAAATCCTGCATTACATGTGAATCATGTGATTATTCGTATTTGAAGTTTGTTTGTCTTTCCACTAAGGGACTGCAACACTGACCAAGATAAAAAGGTTACTATGAATGAATGACTGAGTGATTGAATGACTGAATGAATGAATGAAAACACCTTATGCAACCAAAAAAAAACAGAGCTCTGAAATAAACTCCAATCTTTATCTCGGTGACTTTTTCAATGCCAATATCCACTGCTCAGTAGTACCAAAAATCCTTTCTCGTGGATGATTGCACAGACTATAAACCGAAGGTCTAGAACTTTAGTGGTGGGAGCCGAAACAATTTATGTGGGTTATACTGAGGCCCATGTTTGAAAGTCTCTCACAGACAAACTACATATTGATTGAATGTTCAGCACAAAGTGAAAGACAGGGTTATTTAGGACCAAAACACTTCACAAAATAAATTACTAGCCTATATCTTCACTTTTTGAAATGAAACAATTTATTTAGCTGGTGCTTGTCTGAAGCATGTTGTCACATTTTTTGTTTATTTTTTAGAATTAAGTATGCTATAATTAGCTAGTGTGTTAATGCTTCAGTTTTAGAAAACAGAGGAAAACAGCAGATGTAGGTAATCTTTAACAGGCCAAAACACATTGGTTTCAGTGGAACATATGGAGGTTTCCTTATGGAAGGTTTTTCCCTACGGTGACTCACAATCGAATCTAATGTCAACCTGCCTGTGTGCTTGATTCCAGTTGTCAAATATCCTTTTCTTGATTTTGGAAGAAGTTGGCACATTAGTAATCTCAATTATTATTTCTGTCTAGGATCAATGCACTTCACATTAAAGTTAAACTTTGTTTTGATAATGTTCTGTACTGGCTCAGAGGGAAATTTCCAGATGTGTACTTCTGTTTCAACAGGCTTTTAAAAAAAAATGCATAAATATTTGGTGTAAACGAATATTTATAAAAATGTGACAGTAAACTCATAGTCTGGCGTGGACTCTGGATTGTAAAATTGCATGATGTAGACAAAAAATAGAATATACATAAATACAAACAATAGTGTAGAGAAAGGTAACAGAGGAAAAATATAGAGTGTAACCATGCTGTAGTCTGAAGAAGTACTGTATGTATACTGTTGATTTCCAGATGAGCGGCAATTGGCTGAGAACAAGGCTTTTGTCGTAGAAAGAGAACCATTACCCCCATTGCACCAATACAGATTACAAGATGGTGGAAAAATGCTAACTTGCTATTGCAGGAGTTCAGCAGTTTCTGAAATACTCAAACTGCCACCAACAACCATGCCACAGTCAAAATCACTGAGATCACATTTCCCCCCATTCTGATGTGTGATATGAATATTAAGTGAAGCTCCTGACATGCTCTTAACAAACAGTAGAGGTTCATGTCTTCTTTAATATCCATAGAAACCTACAGAATAAGCCAATCAACTCTTCAATGAGCATCATGCAGGCTTGATCAATCAAACTGTCTTTCATGTCTGTTATGATAGATAATTGAGACACACAATTGAGAATAGGGCAAAATGCAGAAACTCATTGTTAGAACTAGAACAGTATATCCAATCCATCTGGGAAAAAATACACTATATAGCCAAAAGTTTGTGGACGCCTGACCATCACACCAATATGTGGTTCTTCCTCAAACTGTTGCCACAAACCTGGAAGCACACAGTTGTATAGGATGTCTTTGTATGCTGTAGCATTATAATTTCCTTTACTCAAACTAAGGGTCCCAAACTTGTTCCAGCATGACAATGCCCCTGTGCACACAGTGAGGTCCTTGAAGATATGGTGTGCCAAGGTTGGAGTGGAAGAACTCGAGTGGCCTGCATAGAGCCTTGACTTCAACCCCACTGAACACCTATGGGATGAACCTTCAATGCAGACTGCCCCCCAGACCATTCATGTGGCTGAATGAGTACAAATCCCCAAAGCCATGCTCCAAAATCTAGTCCAGATGTGTGGAGGTTATTATAACAGCAAAGGGGGATGTTCAAAAACACATATGGGTGTAATTGACAGGTCAAACTTTTGGCCATGTAGTGTATACAGCATATAGCCTAGGCATATGTTATACCTCTGGGGTGTGTGTGTGTGTGTGTGTGTGTGTGTGTGTGTGAGAGAGAGAGAAAGAGATTATACAGATCATGTCAACAGAAGTGATGGCTCTGGCAAGAGAGATAGAATACTAATTCAAAAGTATAGAGACTATTAGACCACTCCATTTGTCAACCCATTTTGTCTCTGTGAATTTTAATTGGTGTTTGAGCAATTTCTACTAGCATGTAATGCACAGGAAGGCTTTAGCAGACTGAAAGTGCGGTGAGATTTAATTGTGATAAACATGGGTTAAATTGGAAGAGAGTACATTGGTTTATGTGACTGGCAATCAGAGCTGAGCTATAATTTGTTGGAAATATAAATCATGGCATGGTGTAATGGTGATAATTATAATGGTAATATAGTTTCACACTGCTTTATAGAGAATGTTTTTTTATTTCAAAACTCTTTCAATCAAGGCAATAGTTAGCTGCTGTGTATATACACATTTGATTATTAAAGCCCAAGCTAACATGGTAATGCAGAAAAACCTTTGTAATACTAAAGATCTGTCATTGCATAAGCATTTACCAATGGTAAGTTCAAGAAATATACACTCACCTTCCACTTTATTAGTAACCTGCACAGGAACTGCACAGGCAGTTATCCAATTAGTCATCATAATTTTCACATCAAACATCAGAACGGGGAAAAATGTGATCACAGTGTCTTTAGCCATGGCTTGATTGTGGGCTGGTTTGAGTATTTCAGATACTGCTGGTCTCCTGGGATTTTCACACACAGCTTTCTCTAGAGTTTACACAGAATGGTGCAAAAAACATCCTGTGAGCAGAGGGTCTGCAGGCTGAAATGCCTTGTTGATGAGAGAGATTAGAGGAGAATGACCAGACTGGTTTGAGCTAATAGGAAGTCTACAGTAGCTCAAATAATCATTATTTACAAATGGGTTGACCAGAAAAGCATCTCTGAATGCACAGCACATCAAATCTTGAGGTGGACCACATCAGGTTCCACTCCTGTCAGCCAAGAACAAGAATCTGAAGCTCACCAAAACTGGACAGTTGAAGACTGGAAAAAGACAAGGTGATTTTTTTTTCTAATCTTCAACTGTCCAGTTTGGGTGTCCATGAAAGCCTCAGATTCCTGTTCTTGACAGACAGGAGTGGAACCCAATGTGATCTTCTCCTATTGGAGCCTGTCCACCTCAAGGTTCGATATTTTTGTGGATGCTGAGATGTTTTTATGCTCACCATGGTTGTAAAGAGTGATTATTTGAGTTACTACATCCTTCCTGGCAGCTTGAACCAATCTGGCTATTTTCCTCTGACTCAGAATCGCAAACACAGGAACCACGGCTCAGAACTCCGTCCATCCATTGCAGGTCACAGGGAGCCTATCCCAGGGGGTTCAGGGCACAAGGCAGGGGACACCCTGGACAGGGTGTCAACCCATCTCGGCCAGCTCAGAACTCACAGAATATAATTCTTATATAATTCATATACATGTGATGCATAGATGGAGGGGGAAATGAGGTGCAAGTGAAATTGTTCAACACAGAGGTGGACAAATCAGTAGCCAGGACAAGCAGATATCATGTTTGGGCTATTAGGTTTTTATTCGTAGTTGCCTATTGGAGTTTCAACAACCAGAGAAATAAATCCCTATGTCCTATTGCAAATCAAAGTTTTCATTTGGCAAACATAATGTGCTTCAAGGTGGTGTGAAGCAACTCCATGCTGTAAATATAGCACTCACTTCTGAGTCCTGCCGCCTGCTGATCTGGTGTGTCTGAGGTGTGATCTGGTTGACAGTACAATGATTTTTCCTAGGAGGATTAATTAGCATGCAGGAATTAGGAATTACAAACATGCAAGTTTGTGAAAACACTGACAAAATCAGGTCCAGCACAAAGCCTGCTACCTGTAGCACAATACATGCATATTACTTGGCAGTTACACATAGCCAGCCAGATGGCAAACATGATGTGCTACATCAAAAAGAATAAGGACTATGGCTACACAGTCATCCCCTCAGCACGTATTCATATACTTGATACTCAGTTCCCTTAATCTGTATTAATGCACTTAACTAGCTAACTAGCTCATCATGTTAAATATTACATTATGTTAGCTACCAATTGTCAAAGTGGTTTCTGGGCAACAAAAACATGGCGCCGGATAGCACACGGGAGATTTCGCTTGCCTGGTGGGCTAGCTCTGATCGACAGAATGAGTTTTCTGGGTTGCCACAGTGATATCTTGTTGCTTCTTATGTATCAGTGGGTGGCTTAAATGTACAACAGCATCCTTAAATTCCAATTTTCTCAGATGTAAATACAACATAGAAGTGTGTTTCTCCAGAGGCGGTATTAAAAACTTTACACATTTGGCAATGTGCTGACTGAGGGAGGTTTGAAGCAGAACAGGCACAGGAAGAGAGACCCTGCTGCTTGTACACCCTACCAACATCACATACACTGACAAAGAATAACTTTATGATTTGACAGCAATTACATAATCATGCAACATCTTTTGCCTCCTCATATAACACAAATGTGTATTGCACATGCACATAGTTTACTCTATTCATGATTCACCCAAGAAACTATTATTATGGAAATGTAGCCCTTTATGTTTTCCTTCTGAATGTCAGAGACTTGTAAAGTAATAGTCATCCATGCTTTCAACTGCACAGAGATCAACAAAAGCAATCTGACAGCAGCTTATTCACACATAGCTATGCTGTCATTAGCTGTAGTACTGTAGCAATCGCTGCATTGTATTTGTAAGATCTCATCTCTCTGGTGCTATTTTCTTATGTGTCCATTTGGGTTTCCATTGCTTTTGAGCGCATTCAGCCTTTTTCTGCAGCCATGAGTGATTAGTAATGGGTAAACGTCCACCGGTTTGAGCATGCACAATGAAAGTTAAAACCTCACAACAGCATTTGATAGAGTTTCCATGGCTACAGGATCACAGATGAATGAGAAACAGAGCCCAGATGAGAAAATAAGTCTAGTGAAAATCAGTGATTTTCTTTAGAATGACAAGTGGACTCCTCTAAGTGTCATGTAAATTCTCAATTACATGCATACATATTATAACATCATGCATAGTATTGACATTAATGGCACTATTTTCAAGTCCCTCAAGAGGCTATACATATTGCTCATCTTCATAGAGTTTTTCTGTTTGTTAGCTAAAATTGTTCAAATAAATATTATAGGAACACAGTAAACATGTTTAGACACCTGGCATTACCAATACCAGTAGCAATAACATAAAACCCTGAAACCCTCTCTGGTGAATACTTGAGCACATCTTGCCAGTGCTCTCAGCTTTTATGCCCTGATATTCTTCTGTCTTTGCAGCTGTCATTATTCTGAGTGTGTCCACAGAGCCTGAGCCTTTATAGATCCTAGAGATTTTGTTAGAGAATAGGAGAACTTTTGGGAAATAAGATGGCCTTGAAACGCTTCTTTTCTGCCCCTGTTTTGTTAAATAAATAGCCATCTCCATCAACATTCACCTCCAACTCTATGTATGAAAAACATATCCCATTCAGATTTGAAAGACAGATATCACTCCCACTCCCACTCCCACTCCCACTCCCTATCTTCCCCAGCATCCTCCTCTTCTTTCCTTCTGTGAATGCATATTTATACAAGAGAACATCATAGACCCCATTTTTAGAGGACCATTCTAAATCCAATATTTATATTTATGCTTAGAAATTGATGACAATGAATGCATATTTTTTGCAATGTGCAGTGAGAGGCAAGATGCAAGAGCAGAAACTCTGTATGATCTTTATTGTTTTATAGAAGACTTTGCAACAATAGAAAAAAAAAACAGGGATCAGAGAGTAACACAGAACAGGTGAAAACAATCAGGTAACAAACCAATGACAGGGCAGAGGGGGTAGGGGTGTTCACAGGGTGAAATTATCTGTGATCATTTTTCCTGGTGATGCCCTCAAGGGTCTGTAGTGCAGCCATTGTTGATCACTGCTCATTTTGGGGCATTTTGGCTATAGTATTTTTTTGAATAAGACAATTAAAAGGGGAAAGGTTTCTGAGTGAATGACTGGAAGATTGCGGGTTCAAATCCCACAACTTCCACTGACAACTGAGCAAGAACTTTCAGCCTCCGTTTCCAAGCTCAGTTGTAAGTTGTTTTAAATAAAAGTGTCTGCTGAATGAATACATGTAAATGAAAAATCACATAATTGGTATCCTAGATTTCTTCAGGTGCTTTGTCCTTGGTGAAGAGCAACCTATTTTATTTGAAGTCAGCTGTAGTTAGAATGAAGGTGCTCCCATCGTCAGTAACTTGCTAAATAAAAAAGAACAGGAAACTGTGCATAGGCTTCCGTACTTGACACATACCAGTTTCATCTTACAATCTTCTACACAACATGCTTTCAACATGGTGGTTGTGAAAGTTAAGTAAATTAGGGTTACGGGTGGAATTAATGCTTGCACCTTTTCTTCATTAGTATGGAATCCAACCTTACCATTCTCCATCATTAAAATACATAAAATACAAAAAGTATTTTCTATGAAATCAGGTTTGTTCTAAAATAGTCAAGGGTATGACAAAAGACAAAATACAGTTGAATGCAAACGTTTGCTTATCCTTGCTGTTAAATGAAGAAACCAGTAAGACAATGTGTTAATTTATTACAAGGTTGCTAATAGTGAAATATTAGCATGTGATAAAAAACACTGATATATATATGCATATGAGAAGATGGGCTCCAGACTTCAGGCAGTCATTGACTGCAAAGGATTTTTATTATGTCACTTTGTCCAAATACCTTTGAGCCCCTGAAAATGGAGGTACTTTGCTGAAAATGGCTGTAATTCCTAAATGCTAAATGCCATTTTTATACCATATTTTGGGTTTTAGGCCTTATAAAAGCTGTATTCTTCATCTAATTGACACTTGACTGTTCAAAAAATGGCTTCAACTTTTTATTCCTTAGTAAAACCTAACAAAGTTTTGGCTGTTTTACATCAAGCATTCCCATAAAAACAACAAAAACATCAATGTGGAAGAAAACGTTTGAGTTTACTAATGAAGATAACTGCTGATAAGATCATTTATACTTAATTGCTGTTGTTACAGGTTTTCAAAAGAAGTGCAATAATTAATGAACTTGGAATTTTGTTTTGCATAAATTGTCAAACAGAGATGCATTATACGCTTTCTTTTCCCACAGAAATCAAGGGAGTGCAAACTTTTGCACTCTTTGAATTTGAATGCGTACTTTGGTGAGCAGCACCAAGGCAAATTACTATGCACTTCTGATAAATTAAAATGAATTTAGACACACACGGTAAATATCTTTTAGCACTTTCTTAATCTCTCAGAAATCACAATACACCCACTTGTGCTTATGAAACAGCAGATGCTCTGTGTAGGTATATTCATCCTTTATTCTTCACAGCCATTAATCCTAAAAGTGTAGGGAAGAAATAGGATAATCCTACAGAAAATTACATTTCACTGTCACCAACTCAACCCCTGTATGATACAGAAATTGAGCCATAAATATGGATAGAGGCCTTTAGTATGTATTATGCATTGACATTGGATTAATGTAAGCTGTGTAAAATCCTTCACTGTGCCCTCTCAGGGTAAGAAGGCGTCAAGTTTTGAGGTGGATTTGATTGCCTTGCAGACATTCATGACCTTGGGCATCTCCACTCCTGCATTTCTTCCCTCACTGTAATCTTAAAATGGTTCTCTTTTCCTGCCTTTTGCCTTATGGACAACAGATTCTATTAGACATGTTGATTTATAACAAATTAGTTAACATTGTGGATTTAATTAATTAGTATTTAAATGGGTAGGGGATACATGTTACCTTCATTGCAACCATTTTAACATTTCAGTGAAACTGGAAGGAGTCATTCTGCCAATTTCATGTACCTTCTTGCCTACCTTTTATATGTTAACTGAGATCTGTGTTGCTTATCTGTCATGTTTATTCAGATAGTACAAATGAAAACACAAATCATTGAAAACCCAAAGCACTGCATACTGTAATATTTTTTTCCTGCTTAAATTAAATTCAGAACACCAACTAATTTTCAGTGCTCTCATGAGTTGGATTTATGAGTATGGGAGTTTGGGATAAGGGAAACCATTAAAAACTTGTAGCCTGTTATTCCACCATTTTGACACTCCCTAATGTAGAGCATTTACACTGATTATTCTTTAAACACAATTATTATTTCATAATTCTTCATTCTCAATCTTCTCCAAAGATTTTATATTGTTTTATTCTTAGTCATTCAGTGTTGTAATTGTCTATGAAATACTGTTTTAGATTATTTTTACATTGGCAACTATATATATATATATATATTATATATATATATTAAATATATATATTAATTGCTCTATACATTTGCTCACTACAAGTATTGATCTTTTTTTTTAGTTATCCCAGAGACTGTATTGAGTAGAGACTGGCCACTATTGGAAATATGGGGCAGCACATAATGCTAAATATGGAAAATGCTAAACAAGAAGATTCTACTTAGTCTGTACTGTGTACTAAAAGCCACTATGCTTTGCCCTATGTAGTGCACAAAGCAAGAATGGAATGGGAAGCCATTTGGTATTTGGCCAATTCTCTGGGCTGACAAAAACTGTTACCATAGAAACAGACATAATTAAGGATGGCATCATCAAACCTTTGCCCCCCCCATCTTATGGAGAAACATTTTGTAGTTATGGGTCTCTCCCCATTCAAGTATATTGGAGCCTGGTCTTGTATAACTAGAAATAACTGCCCCTGATCATTGACAAGATGGCCACAGAGTAGAAAGACTTTACTATAAGGACTTTGGACACACTTGCTTACTCTGTATGGGGATTGTAACCATGGGGATATTAGAGTACATGCATAATATGGAAATGCACCTTTCATGAGACACACATCAAATCTATGATTTCACATTTCATGTAAAAATAATGAGAAGACTTGTTACTGTTTTAAAAACACATACACATGCAACATGTATATATTTCAAACTTTATTATAATCTGAAGCCAAGTTTCGCAATATAGTCCCTTTAATAGATGTTGTTTATATATAATTTATGAATGTGTACCTTTCGGTATGAAAATCACTCAAGCTGAAGTTTATTAAAGTAAATTAAGTCCAGTGGGTTTTTTCCAGGGAATAAACAGATCATCTGAGTTGACACGGAAATAAATCAGTCAGAATATATGCACTATAACCAGCTCTGAACCAGACCAATGGAGCGGTCTTGATTTTCCAGGCTCAGAAAGAGAGAGAGCACATTAAGCCAATGAGTAAAAAAACACCACAGGCACTTTCTATTTCCATCAGCAGAGACATGAATTGGCACATCTTAGCCCACTGACTGCATTGCTTTTTCCATGGAACAGTATTGAACATTGACTCATGTGTCCACATATTTCTCTTTCTCTGCTCTCTCTCTCTCTCTGCTTTCTTTATACAACTGCTTTCCACTTTCCTCAGTTTCTTCTCATTTATAATGGGGAATGTATGGGTTGTAATATGAAAATGAGGACGTGGGAGGATGTTCAGCAACTCTCCTTGTGTATATACTGTCTATTATCCATTAGACTCTAAAATCATGAAATACATAGAACACCTACACACAGTAATTGAAGAAATAATTAAGCAGTAACACAAAGATGTCATTTTATCTGCTTCCTCTGGCTATGGCTCTAGCCTAATTTTCAGATATCTGTTGTCTAAACCTGTGAAATTTAGTTTGAGTTTATTAGGAAACATAAAGCCAACTATATTTCCCTCTCTCTGTCTCTCTCTCTGGTTTCTTGACCTTAGTGCCTGCCATGTGAATGTAATCCCCTCATTACACAAGCCCCTTTTATTTAATCACTCTTCCCGCTATAGACAGACTCCCGGGTTCACAAAGGGGTTAATTATCTATTAGGATGAAGACTGGTTTAGGATGTGATCCATTTGTGCATCATGTGGCTAAAAACCCTATTTGGCAATAATAGTAATAGTAATTATGACAATAAAATCAAATGATCTCATTTTTTTTGTCGTTTCACTAATATCTTGAAGTCAAGACCAGAGCAGATAATAATCCCTCCTTGTACTGTAAGTCAACAACAGTTTAAGTATGCAGCTGCCTACAACATTGTCTGCTGCACAACCAGAGCACAAAATTATACGTGTGCAGTTTTTAAAATTTCCCAGGAGTCAAGAGTGAAGCTCACTCATTACGATTTAGATCTCGTCAGTCCCAGTTTCCAGAATGTCATTGGAATCTCAAGCATCTTGAAGATGCTGTGTCAGATGACTGTATTGCAATACTGTATGAACATAAACTGTGCACTCTTACAAGTGAACTTTCCATGTGCTATTTCAGCTTCTGCCTATAAGGAAGCCTGTAAAAATAAGTGATATTATTTTAGGATAAGGTCTTAGGTACATACCTTATGCAAAGGTGCAATAAAAAAAGATATTAATATTCACAGGTCTCTTACACTTTAATCTAGGTTGCCAGGATGGTTGGTTGTCAACCCACCTAAAAATATGTTTAATGCTGCATTGTTGTGCCAACAAAATTCCATATAGTGAAGAAGCTTTCAAAGTGGTAAAATTAAATGTTTCTAAATATACATAGTGAGAGCTATATAGAGCAGTAAACAGTAAAAAAAAAAAAAAAAAAAAAAAACTAAATCCAATCAATATTTGATGTGGCCACCCTTTGCCCTTAAAACTACATCCATTCCCTAAAGTTCACAGAGTTTTATGAGGAAATCAGCTGGTAGGTTGTTCTAAATATCTTGGAAAACTTGCCAGAACAGCTTCAATGTTGTTTTTATCTGAAACGTAGTCTATTATCCTTTGCTCTTGTCTACTGACACACAATTGCAGAAGATTTAAAATAAGCTAAAAATAAAATCAGTTAAATATGTATAAAAGAGAAGAAGAAAATGGGGTGCCTAAAACTTTAGCCCAGTCCTGCTCCTAGGTGTGTGTGTGTGTGTGTGTGTGTGTGTGTGGTGTCCTGTGATGAACTGGTGTTCCATCCAGGGTGTATTGGAACCTCTAACCCAGTGTTCTTGTGATTCAAGGTCACCTTGACCATGATGAATGCTGCTTCAGTTATGCTTATGATTTAATGGGACTCCACTAAGATAGCCTTTTTCCATCTCAGAAACGTTTCTAATCTAAGAACTATAATGATATTATATGACACAGAAAAAAACTAGTTAATGCTATTGTTACCTCTAGGTTAGGCTATTCTAATACCTTGCTGTCTGGATGCTCCAGCAGGTGCACAAACAAGTTCCAGTTAGTCCAGAATTGAGCAGTCCTTATTAGAACCAGAAAGTGTGATCTGAGATGCCAGTGATCCTGACCCCTTCTGCTCCCCCTCGCTGCTTGACTCATCCTGATGCCCCTTCTGCTCCTCCTCGCTGCTTGACCCATCCTGATGCCCCTTCTGCTCCTCCTCGCTGCTTGACTCATCCTGATGCCCCTTCTGCTCCTCCTCGCTGCTTGACCCATCCTGATGCCCTACTTCTGGGTGGAGTTCTCATCGGTTGAGTTCGCTCGCTGCTGCTGGGGGTGGCCCCATATGGACGGCCTGAAGAACTGTTTGGAT
>CM075011.1:9641177-9657163 GCA_037576675.1 Pangasius sanitwongsei
TGTAAAGCTGCTTTGTGACAATGTCCATTGTTAAAAGCGCTATACAAATAAAATTGAATTGAATTGAATTGAATTGATCACATTACCCCATCCTATCTACGATGCATTCTCATTGATTATAAAATACAACTAATGACCTCTCCCCACAGTACCTGGGTGATATTTTGGTCTGTTATGATTTGGCATGCATGCAGGCTCTTTATTAGCACCTAGAATAATGAAGAATACAGCAGGGGGCAAAGCTTTTTCCTACAAAAGTTCTTCCCAAAAGCAGTTTATGCAAAAGTCTCACACTCATCCCAGAATTCCTAGTGGACATTCTTTCAACACACTTAGTATCATGTGCCTTTACTCTTCAACAGCGATGTACTGTAATGATTTATTATCCCAGTGTCTGGTGTCATCCAGAAGAGGATAGGTTCCCTCTTGAGTCTGGTTCCTCTCAAGATTTCTTTTTCATGTCATCTCAGGGAGTTTTCCTTGCCACTATTGCCTCTTGCTTTCTCATTAGATCTACATCCAGATTTCTGTAAAGGTGCTTTGTGACCATGTCTATTGTTCAGATTGCCATACAAACAAAATGGAATTGAATTCAATTAATACTGTAAGTGTCCCATCTGACTTCAACTCTTCTACGTCATTAGCTGAAATGCACCTAGACCATGACAGAGCTGTCACTGTGCTTCACAATAAACTTGCATATGTGCAGTCTTATACTTCTCACCAACTCCTCTTCTGACATACTGTTGCCTTTGTGAACCAGAAATCTCAAATCCATCTTATCACTGTATAAAACTTTCTGCTACTGGTTGTTGTGCAATGCTTTACAGCTTTAGCATAGTGAAATATTTTCTGCCTTGCCTTTCTGAAAATAATGGTTTTATACCTACAACCGACCTTCATGACTATTTCTCCAAGACGTCTGCTTGCCAGTGAAATAAGATAAGATAAGATAAGATGTACCTTTATTGATCCTTTATTGATATGTTTTCTTTGTTGCCAGACCTTGGCCATATTTCTTTCTGTTTATTAACCCCTTCAACTCTTAGGACCTGTTGGTGGGTCTAGACTTACAAAGCTCACATTTAACTACATACCTTTCCTACTAAGTTTATTGTAGTCACTGGGTGGTGGGTATTTCAATGCACATGTCATCAGTTCATCCAGTTTCTTCAAATTTCTTTGATAATATGATAATAATCTGTAAGTATCTGTACTTACCTTCTAATACACCCCTCTCTTGGCAAATGCAAAACATTCTTGTTACTCTTACTGTATTAACTAAAAAGATAAATAGATAAACTGTATTAATAAATGTATATATTTGATTTATTTGTTTTAAACATGCAGGGTTGTGGGTACCACTGCACTATTTCAATAGGCTGAGCTTTTCATTATTCATCTTGTAGGGTCTTTATGATTAATATCCTATCAAAAACACCACAAACCATTTCACAAAAAGACCTATTAGCAGCTATGACTCAAACTGACACCTTGACTCAAACTGAAATAACAATAGGTTTATATTAATGCACTCATTCTAACACGGACATTATTCACAGACACCTGTATGACGAACAGTCCACATAATCTATGACTAATAATAAATACAGCCAACCAATTTTACTTTACCAAGATACCTAAAAGGCCCTTTTTTTGCTTCCCAACATTTGAATTAAAATCTTGGACATTGGTCTGCCTTTTAATTTTCAGTCTTTTCTCATAAATATGAACATGACTCAAAATGATGTGTTAAAAGCCTGTTGTCCAGTGAGCATTAATCTTTCATCCCATTAAAACACTGTGTATTTGAATCTGCGATAAACACCAAGAGATGCACAGGCTTCACTGAGTATCTATTAGCACTGTGTTGGGGGCTTCAAAGGAGATTTTTCCCACAGACTGAGCTGCCTGCTGAAAACAGTTTGAGTTTAATGAATAAACAGTGCGATATTGCAGTGATGTATCTGATCATTTAATTTACTAAAATTCCAGCAAGGTTGATGAATAACATAGACAATTTGGTAAGCATTTCTGTAGTGCATTTTAATGAAATTTTTAGGGCAAGATGGGCTTTCTGTGCAGTCTTCACAAGCAATCGCCTGTGGTTTCTGTCGAAGACTCACCCTTGCTTTAGTAGATAATCTCATGCGGTAAACATGTTCCTAAGAACATCTCCAGTAATCATAAAAACTGTCCTCTGCTCATTCCAGGACTCGAACTCAGAATACAATATGCTCATACTGTAATATAAATTACATCTAAGTCTAACAATTTCTGGTAAAGGTGCAATATTTGTATATTAGGATGGTAATTATTTTATGTGTTGTGTTGTCTGAGATGTGTGTGTTGTAAACTGTGTTGGATGTATCGTGTTGTGACCAAAAACTAAGAAAAATTCCCGATACATGTAAATGTATATGGTGAATAAATGATTCTGAACATCTTTTCAACACACTTAGTACCATTTGATATTATAGTATACTAAAGGTGTAGAAGTGTAATGATTTATAATCCCACTATCCAGTGTTACAGAGGATGAGATCCCCTTCTGAATATGGTTCTTCTCAATGTATATTCTTCAAATTATCTCATGGAGTTTTTCTTGCAGCTGTCATCTCTGGCTTGTTCATGAGAATCTAAATCATGATTTCTTTAAAGCTGCATTTCTATTGTTAAAATTCCTATACAAATAAAATTGAATTGAATTCTCCCTGGTGGATCCCTAAAGGTTCTATGTAGACCTACAAGAGACATTTTTCTTTTAGATAAGGTTCCAAGTATAACCCATTTAAGGAGCTGAAAACTGTTGAGAAATCTAGTGAGAAACCTTTTTTATTTTTAGTGTAGAAGGTTATATAGGTGAGACTAATCACAGCTACACAGAAAAACAACTGGTATTAAAGATTTCTTTAGCTTGTCCTTCTGAGGGAACCCTTATATGTAGAACCCTATAATATAATATCTTCTTAGAGGGACTTCATATCTACAAAGAAAAAAATTGACATTAATTTCTGTAGTCAAAAAGATAATAAAAGATGTCTTTACATGATCACACGTGCACATTACAGGTGTTAAGTTGATGATTAGATCTGGCAACATTGCTCTGCACCTTAGAAATCAATTGCCAGGAAAGGTCTACTTTTGCTTGTACATGTTCCATGATTTTTAAGCTATATAATGAAACTCCATAGGATGTAAAGAAGAACATAATTTTCATCTTCAGTACCTGCTTTGTTCTGGTCAGTGTCTTTCTAAAAAATCAACATAACCCTTAAACCTGTATGACTCAGTAGCCAAACACCGCCTATTACGATGTATCACTCTATTCGCTTTTTTCTGTTTATTATTCCTCATTCGGTTTATTTGACTCCTGCTACTTGTTAGGTCTGTCTCTGTCTCTTGTGTGTATTGTGTGTGGCACCTGAGAGCTTTTTAAAAGATGTATGTGTAGCCTTTGGTCAACAACTGTCTCTTGAGAAGAGCAATAGGGACCCATAAGGGTTTTAATGGAATGCCAGGGAGACTGATGCGGCATTTGTTCCAAACTGTGATTTATCTGGCCTGCTGAGTGAGAGAATCTGGGTAAATAAGTGGCATGGAAACTATCGTCATAGAAACTGTTGTCCTGCGGCAGTGCTGAAGGGGGTCAACATTGCTGTAAAACAAAAAGGGCAGAACGCAAACATGGAGAGGACCAGAATAGTTAATGAAATCAGTTCACAGGTTTTTAATGAGCAAAATTGTCATGTTTGGTGAGAGGGGTGGTGACCCTTTTTCTGCTCTACCAGCTGTAGCCAGTGTCTTCTTTGTCTAAAAAAACACAAGATGTAGAATATTCTCATTAGGGTTGTGTCTGAATTCTGCTCACCTACACAACACAATGTGTTGCATATGTAGTCAGCTTCTTGATTCTTCCCAAAAAGACCACACTGGTCCAAAAGTGCTGAATGCTGTTAAAGCAGAGATTCCCAACCACCAGGCCATGGTCTAGTACCAGGAGTAAGCCAGGAGTTCTTTTTTGTGTAACAAAAAAGAATATCATCATTGCTATTTTCTCTTTACATTTAGTTAAATCTCTTAGATAATGAATTTAAATGAATTAAATCACTTAGATAATGATAATGAATTTCATAGTGTAATCAAAAGAACCAGGCAGCCTGTAACACTGTAAAGTGTTATTCAATTTTGAATACAGTATAAGTAAGGAATAAAAAACAACAGGGCATGCTGTTATAGGAAAATCATTAATGATGTCATGTGTGACCCAACTCAAAGCAGAGTTATTGTTATGACCCAGAAGCTGATTATTTTCCAGTTAACTAAAATAACGAAACCAAGTTAGTTTCTGTTATCACTTACAGCAAAATAAGTATAAACAGTATATAAATAAACATTCATCCCCTCATTAGCTTCACTTTTTTCTCTCTCTTGAAGGTAATAAGACAAAAAATTGCTTGTCATATTATCAAGAAAGCAAAATGTCCACTGCCCTAAAGACTGTCCCGTGTTAAAAATGTAAAGTTACAGCTTTACCTCTGACAACACAGGAGATTGGAGAAAAATGCTAAATAAATTTCTCCTCACAGGAAACTTCACTATTTTAACAACTGCATATTCTTTTTAAAACCCTTCTTTTTTTTTGTGGGGATTCATCATACAAGTCCCTGTGTAAGTTGTTTCTATAGAAACAATAATGTATTAACACGAGTGCATTAATAAACCTTGCAGCCAGCACTACTACTGAGTATACTAATTGAGTATTCAACAGCTCTATGGTGTAAAAACATTAAGCAACAAACAGAGACAAGAGGTATTCTAATTCTGTTTATCGGGTGAGATCAGTCCTGTGCCAGTATAACGCAAACTACACTATGCTTCCTGTTTTTTTCCACTGACAGCTGAAAGATCAATACGTTTCTAATCTTCTTTTTTCTAGGTGTGATCATATTACTAAACAAGGCATCAGTATAATGCAGTAGAATAACAGAAAAGAAATTTGCTAGTGAGGAGTGTTAACACTCACATGGAGGTGCTGCATGATGGTCACACAGAGCTCTCGCAAACAACACGCATTGCTCAAAATGAGGGGGTGTAAAGGATTACATCATCTCCGAGTCTGATAATAAAACCCAAGAATTTAAAAGTCTGAAAAGCCAAGTTTCATCTATGCTCTCATACATGCCAAATCAAACTACTGCCAACAGTGGCAATAAAGAGAGAGAATAGATCTGAGCACTTTGCCTCAACCTTCTCTCACTGCATTGCATTGTGTATGTGTGAGCTTCTGCATTGTGGGTTTTCATTTGTTTGAATCTGCGTGTGTATGTGTGTGTGTGTGTAGGTGTCTACAACATTGTAATCCAGAGCATGCTTTTAAGGTTGATGTGTGGGAGGCGGACTCCCCATGGTGCCGGTGTAAGGAGTTGAGTATAGCCATCAGCTTTTAATGTTTCTGTTGTACCTTCAACATCCTTTCTGCACCCAAATCTCCCCATCAAAGTCCTGTACCTGAAGGAGAGAGTAGCTGAATATAGCCACTCATTAAAAAAAAAACCCTCTGTCAGAACCCGTTTTTTTAAACATTACTCCGAAAATGATTTTGGAACAATGGAGATGTTCAGCTGTCATGTTATAACAGTAACTCAGTTGAACTGTGAAGAGGTAACTCTCACCTAGACAAGGCTCTTTTATTTTAAACATGGTGGTGAATTACAACTGTATTTCTTAAAAAAAACATCCACTTAGTCTCTGTCTCTGAACAAAAGCATTAACTATAGATTTAAGTTAGGGCCTATATTTTGAAAGTGTACTTTTTCATGAATTTATTGGGTGGCACAGTGATACAGCAGCTAGCATTGCTGCCTCACAGCTCCAGGTTCCTAGGTTTGATCATGAGGCTTACTGTCTGTGTGGAGTATCATATGTTCCCTCTGGGTTTCCTCCTACTGTCCAAAAACATACTGGAAGGTGGATTGGTTACTCTAAATTGCCTCATAGTGTGAATGAGTGTCCCATCCAAAATGTATTCCTATCTGGGTCAATACTTGATAGAACCACAATTATGGCTGCAATTCTTCTCAAATATGTCTCTATCCACTTTGCATGTCTAGATCCTGATATTTCTGCCCATTTGTCTTGGCAAAATTGCCCAAGCTCTGTCAGATATAGTGGAGATCATTGGTGAACACAAATTTTCAAGTCTTGCCACAAATGCTGATTGTCATGTTGAAAGGTGAACCTCCATACCAGTTTCAAGTGTCTTGCACACTAGAACAGGTTTCCTTCTAGCATTGTCCTGTATTTGGCTCCATCCATCTTGCCCTATACCTAACCATTTCCTAGTCTCTGCTGATGAAAAGCATCGCTACAACATGGTGCTACCACCACCATGCTTCACTGTGGGTTTGGCGCTCTCAGGGTAATGAGGAATGTTGGGGTTCCTCATTACAAAGCCAAAAATTTACATTTTACTATCATCAGACCAGAAAACATTTTTGCATATTTTTGCTGAGTTCTCAAAAGGGAATTCATAGGGCTGTTTTTTAATATTGGATTTCTTATCACTACTCTTCCCTAAAGCCCAGCTTTGCTGAGTGTTTGTACTATGGTTGTCCTGTGAACAGGTGCTCCCGTCTGAGCTGTGGATTACGTGGATTATTGTGGTTATGCCATATTCTTTCCATTTTTAAATAATGTATTTAATGGTGCTCCACAGGATGTTCATAGTTTGGGGTATTTTTTTCCAAAGCCTGATACTTTCCAGAACTTTGTCCCAGACTTGTTTTGATAGCGCCTTGGTCTTCATGATGCTGTTTGTTAAGGTGTGCTTTTAACAAACTCTGGGGCCTTCAAGGAACAGGTGAACTTATACTGAGGACACATTTGTACACAGGTGGACTCCATTCAAATTATTGTCTGACTTCTGATGGCAAATGGGGTGGCGCCATGGCACAGCAGGTCACCTTGCTGCTTCAGAGCTTCGGGGTCCCAGGTTTGGTCCTGAGTTTGGGTTACTCTCTGTGTGGAGTTTTGGTCCATGCCCCTAGTTGTGAATGCTGATGTCCTATCCCTGCCTCATGTCTGTTGTTCCTGGAATAGGATAGATCCATCACAACTTTCCAAGACCCTGCAATGCTTGTACAATTTTTATGTTTTATTGTTACTGTTATTAGTAATTCCCTTTACTATGATTGATCCCCCTATCTCCCTGCTTCCCAGTATTATGGGGTAATTTATATATTTTCATGACATATAATCCCAATTAAGTCCATTTTAGTTCCAGGTTGTAATACTACAAAATGTGGAAAAGTTCAAGGGAGGTGAATACTTATACAACACACTGTAGAACCTTTAAAGGATCCCCCATTGGGACAAACCAAAGATCGGGTTCTAGATTGAACCATTTTTCCAATCTTTTATTCTAGTTAAAGGGACATCAGACAACAGATTTAATTACATTTTATTGGTTGAATGTTTATGCCATTATAAAAATGGCTTTTCCCTTTTCAATTGTAACTGATTTATAACTGATTTAACATTTATATTTGAAGAAATGCCATTTCTAAAAATGGTTTTCCTATGTCAGTTATGAATGATGAGTTCCCATCGAAGGTTAACTTTAATCATGCCTACAGATACTCTACATGTAGTGATGAATAACCCATCACTTCATGTTTAAAATTCAAGCTCTCCTAATTGCACTTCATAACAGATGTGAGCTGAATGGGAGTTGTTGCCACTTGTGAGTCATGTCACAGCTGAAAGAAAGCTGCCAGGCTCATGTATTGATTTCAGTGCCATTCTTGTAATGAAGATGGAGGGGGCATTGACAAATGGGCAAACGATCTGGCAGAAAGAGCCCAGCTGTCTCTGCTCTCCAGCTTTTATCTGGCACATGTTGAAGATGCTCCACTCCAGCAGCGGTCACAAGAGCCTAAAACCCTCCAACAAGATCCGGCACTTTGTAATGAAGGAGGCATCTTATGCAGAGTCTACAATTAGAGACTGACAGAGCAAGAGCTGCCATTTTCTTTTTAAATAAATATAATACAACCACGGTTCACAATCTCCATAAACGCAAATGCTTAATTTCCAGAATAGAGGTTAGTTTGTTCATGGATGGTCGTTCTGTGCTCCTGCCAATTGTGTTTAGTTTCATTGGTAAAACTAAGAGCTGGAAGCATTTCTACAATACACGATGCTTTCACTTTTCATCTTCAGTAATGATTTGTGAGTAATTAAATTGGTTCATAGGGTCACACATTCAATCTCTGCTCGGTCAAGAAGCCTTCCTAAATGTCATCACCACTTGGGAAACAGGTTTGATGTGTAATTGAATTTTGTTAAACGGCAGACACTGCTGAAGTGGGCAAAGGTGAGCATCAAAAAAGGGTAAACAGTCTTTCAACCTTTCAGTTGATGCACACCAGAGTACATCGAACAGACAACAGATTAAAATATGAAAGTAGTGTTTTTCCACTTTCAGCTGTCAGCTCCATCTTCAGAAGGTTGTTGTCTTTTAAGGTTGCCTTCCTGCAGTATATCTTTTTTCTAAAAAGAGAGAAAGAGTCTCAGTGATTTTTTTTTTCTTTTTGCAATATTTTATGAAGTCATTATTTGAAGTCAGGCACTAATATTATGATGGCACAATGCAAAACTACATTAAAATTAATGTATTATGATTAATTAAAAAACTGTCTCAAGGGAAGCAACAAATAAGAAAGACACACATGCAGGGAAATGTAGTATGTTTATTAGGCTCATATCGACTCCATAAACCAAAACCACAATTAAAAATTAAAGAAAGAAAGAAAAGCAGAAAAAGTAGTAAGAGTTAAGAAACACTCCTCATTCCTAAAGAAAAAATAATCATTAAAAAAAAGTAGGTTGTAGGTTGATGATTCTTTAAAACCACACACATAGATTACAGATAGACATAATTCATTATTACAGATCTTTCATCTGCTGGTGGATCTAATCAAGTTTCGTGATCCTTTCTGCTAGTAGCACCTTGTTTTATAGTACAATAACCACCAGCGACTTCTTTCAGATCTAAATATACCACAGTGGCTAATGACCATTAAGCCTACATGTACTTGTTAGTGTTCAATTTAATAAAGAAAACTGTATTTAATATTTACAGTTCAGTAGGTAATTTGTTGGGTTTTGTATAGTTTATGTGACAGTGGGTTAGTATGATGTGTTTCTCGCTTGTAAGTGTGATCTGAATTCAGTCCATTATCTCACTCACTGCTGCCCTATATAGTGCTTTACATATATAATGCTCTATATACAACAGACTATAGGGTGAAAGATGGCTGAGTGAGAGAGGGATCAGTTTCAGATACAGATGTCCAAAGCTGTATTAGTGTGCTAACATACACTTATAATTCATTTAATTATTGTTAATGGTTCATTTGCTTTATAATTACAGAAGCCTGCTATATAAATGTCTGTTCCAGCAAAACAAGTTACTGGTTGCACATGGCCACAGGGTACTATAGGCAATTCTGGGTAATTTGGATTTTGAAAAACCCTGGAAATCAGGCAATGCACAAAATCCATTGTAATCAACTAAACTGAATTAAAGAACAGAGTTATGAAAGATAATTTTATAGCTGGTTATTGCTTTTCCCAAAATAGAAAAACAGAATATCATACAGTCTGCTATTCATTCATTTATTCAGCATGCAATTCTTACAACAGGAAGACTAAAACAGTGGATTATTTAAAAGCTGCAGATACCTAATATGCTGGATGATGAGCATGATGATGCTGATTACAGAAGATTTTCCATAGATTAAACATAATTAGAACATTTTCTATGCACTCAAATTCAATCCAGAGAATGAAGCTAATATGCTGCAAAAGTGAAGAGTAAACTTCATCCCAACCTTTGGCACATTTTCACAAGTAACACAGCGACAAATGCTTGTTCTGTGGGAGTGTGAAGAAAAATTGAAGCACTTTCAAGGAAATTACCAGATAACCATAATGACAAATGTCATTAACAAAGACCACAGAGCCATAATCACAAATGATAGATAGTAATAGACTGTCCCTTTCTTGCCTTCTGGTCCAGTCCTCTAACTCTGATCTTTTAAGCTCCACAGATGCCTCCTTTCTGAATGCTGGCAGGTATGTGCAATTCCTCAACACTCCTGCCATGGCCACCATGATCTTCTAATACAGGCCGTGCCTGATCCAGAATGCCAGCAGGAAACAGGAGGGCGTGAAAGTCTGAAGCTCTCTGTCACATTCTCTGTCTCTGCCAGGCTGAGAGTAGAAATATGGGCCTACATCACATACTGCCAGACTGGCAGCCTGTAATTAAGTGTAGTGTTTGTTGCTCGTTCAGCCGGCGTTAAGGTGGCAGCTTTCAGGAGAGGGGAGGTCTTCGTGTGCTTACACGATTGTTAAATATAGTCAGGAAACTTAGTTCAGGAAACTTGGTGACAATTCCTGATGGGAAATTCACATGTTGTTTTGGCATTTGGAAATGCTTCAGAAGGTACCTTAGTAAAAGAAAACTTTAGATTGATTATTCTCTTTGAGCATACAATATTAAATGTATTGTTGCCTAAGTTATGCCAAATTCAGCTAGGCCTAAAACATGGTCTAATCCTTGAAAAATTGTTCAAGAACAGATGGATTAGCTATGCTTTTCACCTAAAGTCACCTCAGCTTGCAAATTATTGCATTTAAAACACTTGCATATAAATAGGAATAGAAATGCTATAAATGTATGCATAAAACATTAAATGTCATCCCCCAGAATCACTTCAACAAGATATGCATATTATTATTTATACGTTTAAACCACACAAATGTTTTCCTGCACCTAATATAATATACATGTGGATTTGGTGATAAACAGCTTCATATGTGTGACATAAAAACTTCACTATTTTGTGTTTGATGATGGATTTCAATTTTATAAACCTCATATAGTCTCAGTGCAATTTTCCTGTCCAGAATGTGCCGGAATATCGTCAAGCACACAAACACACAGCAGTGGGTCTCAGATGCTGTCAGTTTCCCTTATATCAATAAAGCAGAGCTCAAGCACAAGTACAGGAACAAAGTCACACACATGCTGATTTGCAGGGCTCATAAGTGCAAGTCTGCTTAGTGAGAGAGAGAGAGAGAGAGAGAGAGAGAGAAATGCTCTCAGAAAGCGATTTTTTGTGGGGAGGCAATTTTTAATCCTAATGAGGGCCTGTTGTGTCTTAACTCCTTAAGTGGTGATTGTTAGTTATACAATAGGTATTTTGTCATACACTTTGACCGCATTCATTTTCATCCCAGGTGCCTGTCTCCTCTGGGTGATTGTGGGACATGGGAAGAAAGGTAGAGAAACACCTGAATTTTGTATTGCTTTTCCATTTTGGGTTTGCCATGGCGCTGAATGTAAATCACCCTTTTCTTGTTGAAATGTCACATTTCCACAAATACAATACAAAGAGCCATTAAAGGGGAATGAGGGTGGACTCACCACTTTGAGTAAATTCTCTTTCTCTCCTCTATTATAATGCAAAATTACAAATCATCAGCCCTCAAGTAAAAAAAAATTCATAAAATGGACCATTTCTGAAGAAAATTACACATACCTCACTGAGCAAATGTCTTACACATATGTAAGAAAAATATATAAAACAAAATTGGGTGTAAAGAAAATTAAACATTAATATTTGTTGTCACCACTCTGTGGTTACAGTTATATAAGGAAATCTGAATTTATTTTCAATAATCGCTTTATCTTGATCAGGGTCATGGTGGATCCAGGGCCTATCCCATGAACACTGGGCATAACATGGAAAGAATACCAAACCATCACAAAGCACCCTCACCTGCACCCACATATTATTTACACCTAGGGGCTATTTAGCATAGCCAGTCCACCTACTGGCATGTTTTGGGTAGGTGTGAGGGAACCATAGAACAAGGAGGAAGCCCATGTGCACACGGAGAGACCATGCAAAGGTCCACACAGACATTAATTCGAGTTCAGAATCGAACCAGGGACACTGGAGCTGTGAGGCAGCAGCTCTACCGGCTGAAATTAACATCTAATTTAACATCTAAATTTAGGGTGCCTAAGAACTACATGCAGCAGGTCCCTTAGATCTACAATACATTAAAAGTTAAACTTCTAGGCCTGTGTTTAATATAGTAAGCAACTGCTTTATTAGCTAACAAGCAGGCCTTCAGTGTATATGATTAATTGGAGTATGCTAAAGGTCATTTATTGTGAATTAGCAATCATATGTTTGTGTTAATCCCACACCACTGGAAATCCTGTTGGAGAGAGCAGCCCCTGTGGAGTAGTGTCAAAATACATCAGCTCTTTTATTTCACAGGGTGGCTGTAGCACCTTGAGTGAAGTCCTGAACATGGCTGTGACCTATAAGACTGAATGAGCAATTACCATGACCATTCAGCTGCAACTTATTTGAATATTTCTTTTAGTGATTGATTTTCAGCTAGGTGCTTTAATTGTTTCAGTGTCTTACTAATGACAGTTTTGTTGCCTTCCAAGATGAGCGTATATTTACTTGTTGCTTAGGGACTCTGATTGTTTTTATAATCATATCATATCACATTATTATATATATAACCATATAACCATAATAACCATTATATCCGTGCTGTATGCCTTCACTCTTGAGGGAAAAGCATATTTATCCACTATCAAAAATCCTTCTTGTCCTTTCAAGTGTGAGGTCTTTCCCAGCATGGATTCAGTTCTCCACAGCTCCCTCCCACACTTTTATCTTCTCCTCAGATCTGTCTGAAAACAAGGGAAAACACACACGACTGTTGGAGAGAGAGAAAAAGAGAGAGGTCATTTACTCCCAATTTCCCACAACACTTTCAGGTTGCAGTGCACTCTCACAAAATCCACAAAGTAATTACCCCCCCATATTCAGCGCCAGAACTGCAGTCCATGTCCGGGGAATACAAAGGCTCTATCGGCTTAACCTTGAGCACACCAAGGGTTTGTGGTCCACCTGAGCTGAATGTCCTGTTAATATGTTCAGTCACATTGCACTTCAGATAGCTCTAATGAGATGTAAAATGGGCATCCAAAGCTTTAATATTTGACATAGGTTGGGGTAAAGAGAGTGGTCGTTGTGGGGGGATGGGGGAGTTGTCCACTTTCAAAATACTAGGAAAAGAGGAAATGGTAACTAAAAATTAGAGATTGTACTAAAGAATTATTCCTTATTCCATTTGTGAGATGAGCTAACCTCTTGTCAAATGTACTGTTGATTACAACTGTACTATATTTAGAAAAGCTAAAAGTCCTAGTTTTGCATATTTTGCCACAGCTGTAGTAAAGTAACCTTATTTTCTGATCCATTTTCTCCACACACACACATACCCTAGGGTTTGCTGCAGGTTCATGAGCAGTAGTTGGGGTTGGGTTCTGGATCTCCACAGGGATGCCAGTATGCAGGCTGGGGCTTGCTGTGAGTGCGGCTTAGAGAGCTTACCCCCCTGCTCATGTGCTGCACCTGAAACAAGGAACAAGGAAAAGTGAATGGAGGTTGTTTACTAAATCAACATTTTTCCTTAAGGGTTTTGACTGTAAATCTACAGTGTTTTTTTAAGCAGGTGTTTCTATATATCTATATAAAAATCAAGTTGATCAACAAACAAGGATAATCCATAAAATAAAAATGAAGATGCGAGCACAGTCAAAACCAAAAACAAGACTCAATAACACACACTTGCAATGAACAACACTTTTGAGATAATATGTAAAGACAAACTAATTAAGGGATGAACTCAGATCAGGTGCAAACATATGGTAACAGATCAATTATGGGACAGGGGTGGAGACAGAAACAAAAGAAAAGCACATGGAATCAGCTCAAGACTCTTCTTCACCAGATCCACATGTGCATTACAAATTTTGTATTAATCATAATAATAAATTGCTATTGCATATGTAAGTATGGGCTAATTTTAAGTACTGAAAGGAAGAGCAATAACCAATATCGAACTTAACTTTAGTGGCCGGTTTATCACGTAGACCTACTCATTGGCCAATACTGCACCAGAATCAAAAACAATAGCATATCAGTGGTGGTCCCTTTCCATTGATGGGATAGCTGACAAATGGTGTATAGCAACAGAGAGACTAGACTTTGTAACTGTACACAGGCAATTCATCCCCATCTCAGGATCTTGCAATCTCCCTGGACAACTCTCAGATCTCGCCTTTGGTTACTGCATGCACCCTTGGGGTAACCATGGACAATCTACTGTCCTTTTCCTCTCACATTGCTAATCTGACATGTTCATGATGATTTCTCCTTTATAACATCAGTAGGATTCGTCCATTTCTTTCCACACAGGCCACACAGGCACTTGTTCAGTCCCTTGTCACTTCAAGACTGGACTACTGCAACTCACTCCTGGCAGGTCTGCCTCTGAGTGCCATTTGACCTCTGCAACTGATCCAGAATGCAGCTCCATGACTGGTTTTCAACCTTCCTAATTTGGTGGTGGAATGAACATCCCCTAGATGTCCGAACAGCTGAGACACTGGCAGTCTTCAAATGATGTCTAAAGACTTACCTCTTCCTAAAGTACTTAAATTAGCACTAAAAAAAAAAGCGCTTGTTACTATATTACCTCCCCAACAGAGTTTTTGGACGTTTCTTGATGGTATTCTTAGTTTGTGACCTAGTCAACCAGTATCAAAATGTATTTATTGATAGAGACTTCAAAGCACTTTTGTAAGTAGCTCTGGCTAAGGGAGTCTGCCAAATGCCATAAATGTAAATGTAAATGTATACATCCAAATTATGTATAATGTATAACTTTGCCTTTGCTTACAAGTCAACAAAACAAAACAGGAGTAAAATTCTTTGCAAATAAAAATCTAGTAACAAATAAAAGGCAATGGTAATATTAGTGAAAACAAATGGGTTATGGCACAAAAGAGCATTTAATATGTTCAGTATTGCATACTAGAATAACAAATCCGATACCCGTTACTGCACCAGTGTAGTCTCTGGTGGATGGGTGTTTTGAGTTATTAACTATTAGATTGATAGAGAAATTGATAGAGTCCTGTTACACTATCATACACTATACACTATCCTTTTCTCTATCAAGGCAACTGAAGTGACCTGGCTTCTCTCTAATACATTTTGTGATTGAGAGGTCTCATTCTGTCCAGATTCCACTCCTTTCTGTTTCTTTCCAAGCAAACAGCTGCAAAGACCATTCACCATGTGGGAGTTTACCACAGATGTTAAATAAAGCCAGCCTCCTCAGAAAGAATAGACTTGTGCTCCCCAAGGAACATCTAAGATTGTACCAACTCTGTATCTGTCCCCTGAATGGTAATGGGAGGCGGTAATATGTCTAGAGCCAGCTCTTATGTCTCAGTGATGCTGAGCTGGAGGTCATTCTCTTTGCACCACTTGATGAAACCCTTATCCAGACTCTCCTATTCCACTTCCATCATTTTACAGATTCAACCCATTATTACAGTCATATGTTTTGTAAAAGTAGCATGATCCAGAGTTGAAGTCCAATTTGTAGATGGTAAATAAGAATGGTGACAGAACCATTCTCTGGAGGCACTTCTGTGCTGCACATTTATGTTGTCTGAAGTGTTGCTAGAAAGCATTATCATGAGATAATCCAACCAGTTCACCAGGATATCACTGACCTGCATCAATCTGAGTTTCACCCTCAGCAAAGGTGGCAGGATGATGTTAAACAAACTAGAAATCGGAGAACATGATTCTTGTCATTTTCATTGGTCTAGTCTTGTGAGAGTACATTGAAAAAAAAGGAATTTGTTGTAGTCAGATTTAAGAGAACATATTATGTATATTTTACGTAAAAATATTAAGTATTTCATCAAAATGTGATTTAGTTGTATAACGGGTATGGAATGCATTATGTTCGTGTATATATAGAATTACACAAAAATGTTCAAATGTGTACCTGATATGCTT
>CM075011.1:9661476-9673978 GCA_037576675.1 Pangasius sanitwongsei
CAGGCCAAGTGATTAGGACACCTGATTCTGATCATTTGGATGGGTGACCGAATACTTTTGGTAATATAGTGTACTTAGGGAACTGAAATTGAATTTTAGCTGCATTACAAGTACATGTTCTGGCTGCATTGATTTGCATTTTGCACTGCATCTCTGGCCCAATGTCACTTAACTCAGGCGTTATGTAAGCTTGACATCAAAATTGACAAAAGGAGTCTTTAGTATAACTGATACCTGTTGGAATAAGCCTTTATAAATGTTTATGTAGGTTTATGTTTTACCCCGTAAATGTTACCCTTTCTACCTAACTAAGTGGTATTGTGTATTACACATTTCAACAACATTGTTTAAGGCAAGCAAATGAATGAAATGCTGGAGTATGACTTTAGGCACAACATGACATCCATTCAGTGAGGTCCAATGCATGAAATATGTCTACTTCCTACACAAAGACATGGCTCCACATGCTGTACTTAACATAAGCAAATGTTTTCCCAGGCAACATTTCATATTCCTTTATAGTAGAGTCCCCTTCACTATTTCCCCTCTAATGTTGGAAGAACTTCAGAGCTCTTGTCACAAATGGTAAATGAAAGCCATAAATCTGCTTTTCGATATTTGGCTTAGTCATAAACACAATACCATAAACCATAAGATCGCCAGACATCCATATTACCTACCATTGCTCTGAATAACCTGTTGTCTTTTCTTTTTCTGTGAGTTTTCATAAGCCAATATTGTGTGAGAGAGTGAATCAGTTTACCTATCACTCTTAAAACGCGTATTTTCATCTTTGCATTGCTTTCAGGCTGGCTGAACAGAGATTCTCTTCATATTTGATGGCTACATGGAAGTGCATTTACAAGCAGAGTTAATACACTCCTCAACTGGCACAGCTCAAGATAGATGGAGTGTGTGCCAAGGTAAAATATGCTGCATATCCTCCCACCAACAGACTCCTTCTCAGCAGTGGATAATAAGAAATCTGGGCCTGTGTTCCTAAAGAATGCAGGTAAGTGGGTGGAACTTGGGTTGGATCAAATGGCACCCTGCCTACACTGATCATGCTCAGATCTTGCTGCTCTAAGAGACAAAAAGGAAGCACAAGTATATTTTTCAAGATAAATAAGACAGCCGTGGTAATGCTGGGACACTATGCCATTAAAATGCCACCATGCTAGCATGAATGATCTATCAGGTAATCCAACTGTAATAGCAGCCTCATTTAATGTCATTCTAGTTGGCTTTGCTGATCTAGCAAAAGGCATGGTTAATGAAGCTGTAATGTTCAGTCGCGCCCCACATATGGTTCAGGTTCTGTTGTACGTGGAATGAAAAGAAAGGGCTTGGTTTGGCAATTAGAGGCTGTGGTAGGAAACTGCCTTTGTTTTGCTGTATCTCCATTTCCCTACTCGTTCCCTTTTCTTGTTCAGGTTTCTGTGAAGGAAATAATTTAGCAAGTATATTTTGTCTGGGCCAAGATGGAATTTTCCACATGATGCCAACAATCTATCAATAATACCCTACTGTTTCCCAGACGCATGACCATTTTTCAAGAGAGCAGTGCAGCTATTGATTTTTCCCCAGGGTGTCAGTGATCATTTGAATTTCAGAGCCTTTTAAATACACCATGACTTTCTCTCAGTGTGATAAATCTTTCTGTCAATAGATATAGCACAGCATCAGGAGAACAACAATCCGCAATCCTACAGTAGTTCAGAACTAGAAATTGTAAGAAATTTATATTTTTTTTGTTAGGTTGAGTTTGGTTTGGTTTGGTTTAAATGTAATTCACAGGGGTAATAAATTGTATTTATAGTTTTAAGGTTAAATAAAAGTTGATTGCTGCTAATATGTTCACGTCTGTAAATTCATAATTTCCGAATGCACTGTGCTCATTATAGTGCTACATTGTGGCAATGCCAATTCACTGACTTTCAGTCAGATTAAAAAATTATACTGAATAGAAATGCAGACTTTATAGACATAACACATGATTGCTGCACAGGACCAATGAGCCAATGAGCAATTTGTGAAAGACAGCTGCTTTTGAAATATTTTAAGGTTCTCAAAATGGGGTCCAGGGACCCCTAGAGTTCCAGGAAGGATATCCAGGGGTCCATGATGATCTAATTTTGTTACAGTGGTGTAACTTACAACCCACTATTATTAAAGTGATTATGCCTACAAATAATGTCAACTGGAATTTTGTCAGGTCAGCCCCGTTACAAGCAACGAACTCTGTTTCCCAGAACACACCACAGCCTACAAACATACTGGACTCACACACATACACTCTTTGCGAAGTAAAAGCTCAGTGTACATATGCCTGACTTTACCAAGCCTGGATTCTGTGTTGTGATACTGATCCTGTTCTGTTCCCTGATTCTCCGTGTTTTGGATAGGACATGTTACAGTTGTTTGCTGGTCGCCTGACCTCAGCCTGTTTACTGTTTACATCTTCTGACTCACATTTTGATTAGCTTGCCAGTGCCTTTTTAATAAAGAGCTAAACTGCATTTGCATCTGATTCAGCCTCTCCTTTGTGACAAATCTAATGGCGCTTTTAATAAAAACAGGTTCTATCAGTGGAAATATTGGTTTTGCCTCCAGTAAAATATTATTGTACACATTTAAATGATGTCCATAATTTTTAAAAAATAGTTTATTAAATTTAATTATTAAATTATATCTGTATTGGTCCATATTTTGTTTACAGTTAAATGGGTCCCTGACTCTGAAAAAAACTGGAGAACCCCTGCTTTAAGGAGTAAAAAACCCCTCTTTAATATGACTAAAATTGGTATTCAAATAGTCATACAGGCATGTTGTGAGCTGACATAACCTAAAACACTTCGCTTTAACCTAAAGCGCTTCACTTGTTCATTACTTTCAGCATTTGCCTAATGCCCATCAGCCCAACTGTGAGTCTCTGCAAGCTGTGCCTACCCATAAACCTCCTCTCTGTGTTGAGATAAAGATACACAAACATGATTCAGTGCTGAAGTATAAACCAGCTTTTAGTTTTTAAGTAGTTATTTGGATTGGTTTGATGTGTTGCAGTTGCTGAGGTTGGAAAAACACTTATTCACATGTGTTAACCAACAAGAAATAAAGGAAGACTTCTTGAATTGTTGGCAGTGCTTGACTCTCTCCAACCACCTAATCTACAAATGAATTCAGCATCACAGTGTTTAACACTCCACAAACAAGTGTCTGCCATCGACGTACATGGCGAAACGAGAGCATATGAAGAAAAGCCTGCAGTGCTTTTCTAAATCTTCTCTGGTCCCCACACTAGCAATAATTTCTAACCCCTGACAGCAAGCAAAAGCGAACTCTAAGACATATCTGAAAGTGACAAAGAAGGAGATGGGTGTGGATAAGCGCCTGTCTGGGTTAAACTGCAGCTGGATCCTCAGAGGTACTGACTCTGAATAGTGTTTCTATTGCTCTGAGTGTAAGACACAAATTGGGAGATAATCGGAGAAAGAGTGGATAGCTTTAATATCTGCAGCATTGTGTCTTGAAATTCCCGTGTGTCGCTTAAATTCAGTTTGTGATCCTTCTGCAGCCTGGTGGGAAATAGACCAACTCGGCAGAGCAAAGCAAAGAGCACTGCAGCTGATGGAGTGAAGAAAGAATCAAATACTCATAGTGTGTCTCAGAATAGTGGTGTGAAACTGTGATCAGGATATTGTCAGAGAACATTCAAAAGGACTAAATGCTTCATATCAGGGGTGTCTGTGCAATCTTCCGTGTGGCTGCAGGTTTTCATTCCAACCAAGCAGGAGCCAGACCTGATCACTGATTGAATGCCAAGATCAGCTGATTAATCCATTGGAAGCAGGTCCGGCTCCTGCTTCAATGGAATGGCTCTTTGGAGATAAGATTGGAAAATCCTGCTTCATATGGTGTATTTAATTTAATCAATTAACACACTTAATAGCTTTTATGAAATCCACTGTTTCCTATGTTTGATAAACATTAAGGAAAAAATGAGGGGATTTTATGAAATAAAGAAAGCTATACATTGTGTCTTTCAGTGCAACATATCAACAGACAGATAAATGGCTAATAATTTTAGGTTATCAATTTTTACTGAACATTATGTTTCTAGGAACCCTCGCAAAACATTCTGAGAACAATCTAGAAAAAAACGATTAAAAGATTAAACACTCAATATCTCATTTTGTCATGGTGTTCTAGAAATGTTTTATGTAAGGACTCATGCAGCAGGATGATGCATTGAAGACCACTCCAGTGTTGATTATTTTTCTTGTAACAGCACATCCTTTTTATACATTTACAGTTACATTTAAGAATAAAAGAGAATATCTAAATATATTTATTGTCATTGTATAAGTACAATGGAGCTATTAGTATACATTAACAAATCGACAGTGCAGTCGTTAACAGTGTTAAGAGTTGGTTCATAAATATACTAACATAATAATGTGTATTTCTTTATGGCAATGCAAACAGTGTAAACAATGTTGAAGTATGAGCAGCTGAAGCTGCATTTTTATATTTGTAGTGCAATAACTATAGGTGTGCAAAGGAACAGCAGTATTTGTAACAATACTAGGAGGTTGAGGTAGTTTTCAAAGTGCAAGTGTGAGGAAAGAATAGACATTGTGTGCAATATATTCATGTGGAACGTCTGCAAAAGTTAGTTTCTGTTTTATACTATAGCAGTATCGTCATTCCCTCACTTGCTCTTGATGCTATTAAGACAGAAAAAAATGCAGCTTGTTAGTGAAAAACTGTAATACAGTATCCCCTGTCCTGAAGACTTTTCCATTGCAGAAAAGATTTTCTTTGTATATTTTTCTTTGTTGCATATCATGTTTTTAAATCAGATTATTATTGCTACACTAGAAACAATAACATATTAGCCTGAGGGCAATAATATAAACCTGTGATTTGCCTTAGAGACGGAACTACTGCTGGAACAGAAAATTAATCAATACCTTCTGACCAATCAGATTTGAAAAAATAACATTTATACACATTCGTCCAATGATTCTTTCAGAGCAACATATCAACAGACTGATGAACAGACAGAAAAATGCATTCACCCAGATAAAAATTTTAAGTTATCAGAACATTTTCTGAATATTATGATCCTAGACACTAGTTTATTTTCATACAAAAGGTCTTTTATTTTCATACAAAAGGTCTAACAAGTTCCCTTTCCAAGGATGTAGTAAATATACAGGGTGTCCCAAAAGTCTCCATACATAGGGTACTGTGTATGCCAGCACCATGTCCGTTGTGCCTTCGTCACATGTTCATGGACGTCCACTTCTTGGCTGGTCCGCAACACTTCCAGTCTTGAATGTGTTAACAATTTTAGCAACAGTGTCGTGTGTGATGTACTTGCTATGTTTCCTGTTAAAGTCCATTGCAGCCAACACAAAGAATTGCTATGTCATGTAATAATACTTAACGTTTGGTTTCTAAAATGTTGGTTTCTAAAACATTTAATCTAACAAGTTTTCTGGATGCTCAGTGAACACATTAAGTAATACTTATAAAAGCTTCTCCAGTGAAGACGGCACATTTTTTAACTGTAGAAAAACTAAATCAATGTTAGCTTTTGTCTAACCAGTAATATTGTGTGAGCAATATTCTAACAAGATTGTGAAGCAACTCAGTATTACATCATATGGTTTCAGAACATTACAGGAATTTATTTGCCCTGTTAATGTTCTCTGTTAGCTGGACGTGAACTTACCAGTTCTTTCTGTGCTTTATTAGGGTCCAGTTCCCCCAAACTGTAGTCATTACCATCACTTTCATTTACTACATCCTTTCATTTCATGCTAGAGGGACTCATTCGACCCGCTGTAATAAATAACTAATGAGCTACTTCAGGTTCAGCTCCAAAGATATATGTCTATAAATCTGATAAAGGCCAATTTTGTTTTATGTACTCATCTGCTTTAAAGAGAAAAAAAAATGTATGGCTTAAATATTGTTGCACTTTGGGTTAACCAAATAGAAACCCTAGAATAGTTGATCATTGTCAAGCAGCTTATGTGTAGGATTTATTTATTATCTACAAAATGCATTTTGTAAATAAATAATATCCAAAATATATAATAATGCCAAAATATATCTCCCTCAGTAAAAAAAAAAAAAAAAGGAAACACTGAAATTCTTCATGTCCTGATCTCTAAAAACCTTCACTAATGTGAGCTTAAGCCTGCTATTCTTTCTCTCAGCTGGTGTCTATTCTCAGAAACAGTGATTATTGTAATGCTTAGGCAGAGGTGAGGGACAATGTATGCACTTACCATACACATCAGAGCAACAAATTAACTTCATACTTCCTGAATATGCCAATTAAAGCTTCTCTGAGTTTGTGTTCAGCCAACAGCTTATCCGGCACGCCCCCATCCAGAATAGTTAATTAATGAACTGTAAACCATGTCCTCTGAGGCTGTGTTCAATCATTAGCCCATAAACAGAACTGAGAACAAGAAAGAACAACTATCTTGTCCTTTTACAGTGAAAAGATCTTAGATCAATACTGCCTCTGGTTCTAGTGCTTTTACAATTGTGGGAATGGAGTTTTAGACCATTTCATTTTTTGGCATCCACATCATATTCTTTTCTGTTAACAAATGGCAGATCATTTTGGATTTTTGTGGAACAAAGAACACAAGCACTACAAGTGGTCCAAAGGAAAATACACAGAATGGTATGAAGAAGCAGCTGTGGCTGATTTCTTTCTGCCCAAACTGTAGATTCATGCAGACTAACAGTGACAGCCATGTCAGGTGATTACACAGATAAGACAGTGTGATATAATGCATTGCTCAACCCCAATCATTTCATTGTTGAGATACCGATAGATATTAGATTCTAGCCCACCTGTGTAATGTCTTGTCTCCACTGTTGTTTCCAAATGAAAGCATTTTGTGTCCCTGAATGATCTTCAGTGCAACACATTTCAGCTGTTCTTTCCTCCATCTTCTCATGTGTCAAAGCACTTGCTTGGAACAGTATATCATGAATGCTTTTCGCCTGGATCCCATTTTATCTCCACTGTGAGATCCTGAACATGGTCTTGAGGGTAAAAATGACTGGGATATTACATTACACAGGCTGAAATTGTATTTGATAATTGCAGACTTCATCAGTATGTGGCTGAGGAATGATACTGCATGACTACAGTGTTGTGACTGGAGCATTGTTAGATCTGTGTAGCACTGAATGAAATGTATAAATGAACCCAAAGAGAATCTGTGAATGATTCATATAGCTGTAGACATACTATGGCCCCACTCATGTCACATGGTGTCGCTAGACAAGGGGGGTTTTATCCAACAAAAAGGTGGCTCATGAATGGACAATCATTCAATTTAGTGCTATAATGAAGAAAACTTTAAAGTGTTTTGAACTACTATACAGGCACTAAAAGTTCATGTGTTCAAAATAGACAACTTGAGTAAAAAAAATAATTTAACATTGATTTCTTTTGCATTTGAATACATTTTGGCTTTGATCTCATTTAATCCACATATTGTAAGGTAGGATTCTTTGATGTAGACTAAGTTATGTAATTGCCAGATGATGGCCAATTACGATAATTACTCAAATAATTGCCCAGAACCTGAGAGTGAGAAAACTGCAGAGCCAGTGAGTGGGCTTTTTCTGATGCATATCAGTCTATAAAACACAGCACAGTTGGCAATCCTACTTGATTATTTGAAGATTGTAAATCTTTTAAAAGCAACCCAAATTAATATCTTAAATATGCACTCACTGAATTTTGCCCAAGGCTAGAAGATGGATGCATAAACCTGGGGTCTTTTTTGGTGCAGAGAAACAGACTGATTTCTCAGTGCAGCTGTGTGACCTTTTCTGGCTGAATTTACACTGTTCCTTCAGTCATCATGGACAGCTAGACATGTTCCCAATGGCCATAAATGTCATTCAGCATACTCAAAAGTTTCCATATTTGCAGTGCTGCACTACAATAGCAGAGGTGGTGGAGGCAGGCTGACATTTCTGCTCCCTCTCTCTGTTCAGCAGTCATCCAGAAACAGAAAGAGAGGGAAAGAGAAAAGAAGAAAAGAATAGAGAGTTAGAAACAATGTGTTTATGAGAGAGAATTAGTATGAACAAATGGAGAGAAAGAAAATTGTGTGTGTGAGAGAGAGAGAGAAATGGAGAGTGTTGGACAAATAGTTCAAAAGGCATGATGATAGTATGAGCAGCTTTATTTTGGGAAATGACATGCTAAAGGACAAGTGACAGTAACTGATCCCAGATCAGCACCCCACACCAACCACTGCTAATGACAGGTACACTAGTAAAAAAAAAAAAAAAAAGGTACTAAACTGTACCTTTCTTTGTCTCTGTATTGGTACCCTCATGGTTAGCTTTAGTATGTATCTTAATGTAGTGTACCTTTAAAGCTTTACTTGAACAAAATAATTATATTTATTTATATATAATTAAATTAAATCATTTTTAAGGTACACTATAATCCACATTTCCAGATGAAAGCTACATATTAAACATACAAAAAGGTATAATTTAATACAGTTTTTTTTCTGAGATTGCAGAGCTATGAGAAGATGTCCTTAAACGACTCCTGTTCTGTTTGACAATATAATCCCAATGCAATTTTATTGAAAAGGTCATTATTTTCACACATTTCATTTTCTACTCACATTGTCAGACCAAAGTTCAAGACTATGCAGTTTATGAACTAGTGCCTTCTAGTGGTCGATATCATTATCAGCCTGTATGCTTGCAGGTGCAATGATGACATTCATCATACTCAAACCGGATCTCATTATATCCCATTTAACCATTCCAATTACACTCATAATTGTTTGCATGTGATGGTTTTGGATCCTGCGTGGGTGTGCATGCATAATACAGCTTTACCCCACTTCTACTATAATCTGAACGTTTTAGGATAACTTCTGGGTAGTTAACATAACAGTCACAGCAGATCTCATATTAAACCAGAGCAATTAATTATCCTCTTATAAACCAGATTCTACTCAAAAGCACTCAAGCACAAATTTATGCTTGTGTAAAATCAATCTGTGTATTATCATCTTGTGTATTATCATCTCCTGAACACTGGTTAGAGCGTCTGATCCTAGATCGGTGAAAAATGCTTCTCACTCTCAAATCATGTTGCACCAATTCTGTTTGATGCAACATTCTGTTTGTGGATGCTGATTGGTCTCTGTGCTGTGTTTACCCTTAGAAGCAGGTGGCCATCTCAAGTGGGACTAACACGCCATGGATTTGGGTAAAATCTCTCTGTTTTGGCCACGAGGAAGTTACAGAGAATCAATAGGCTCTTTGTGAGAGAGGAAAGTCTGACTCTCATATGCATAATCAAACCAGTAAACTGGCCAAGGGAAAGGCTGTTAAGAGGCCTGCCTGCTTCCCTGAGCTGCCATAATACCAATAAAATCGGGAAAACTCTCATTTCTGTATATATGCATCTAAAAGACAGCTGGAAGTCAGTAGGAAACATGCGCACTTTAATGCTTTCCCAAAGTCTTTATGAGTAAACAAAGCTGAACTAACCTGAGTGTAGTGAAATATAATCTGATATCATATAACCTGAATGCATTTAGTTGAACTGAGTATAATGTCTGAATATATTATGTGTTTATGAAAGCCTTTTGGAATTATCACACAGTGCAAGTACCATTATTTCTATTGGTAATGCAGTGTTACAATGTCTTCTTTCTAGTTTTCATGTTTAAGGCAGCAGTTTGGAATATAAGCATTCTGCTACAGTCACAAAGTACATGAGGAAAAAGTGATGTGTTATTTGAGTCGGCTCTTTGAGTCGGCTCTTTTAAGTGAACGACGAGAGCAACCCTTTTTATTCCCTTTTTCTTTTGCTTTTGCTGTGTAATGTAATCAAAATGCTTCAGTTGACTCTCAGCTGTGTGTGTGTGTGTGTGTGTGTATGTGTGTGTGTGTGTGTGTGTGTGTGTGTGTGTGAGGCAGCATGACAGAGAGGATCTGCTGCACTGCTGCATGCTGAAGATGTACTGTCTGTAGTCATTGTTCTAGGAGAGGAGATCAATTATCAGGATAAATGGAAATAAGTCTTCTTAAACAGCAGGCACAATACCATTAATGCAGGAATGCTTACTGTATTTGTCACTGCACATTTGATGAAATTACAGTTATTTAAATATAAAAAATGTAAAGTTATATTATTTTGTTAATTAGTGGGATCTAAAGTGTTATAGTTTCTATAGTAACAACTTACGTGGTGGAAGCTCCATATAATGTAATCCTAATAATAAACATGTTATTAAGCAAAGGAAAAAACATATAAATGTTGATCTGGTGAAGTTTTCTGTAAAGTGACATCCATTGAACATTTATGGAAGGAGTCTCCAGTATCAAGCACTCTGTAACAAGCAGAGCTGAAGTTATTCATTTAGGTTTTCTGCCACAGGAAAGTCTTCAGGATGAAGGATTAGATTTTGTGGTTTCTTGGTAACAAGTTGCCAAGAAAGGGAATTTTATGAGGGAAATTGAGGGAACAATTGTTTATATCAGTTGTAATATGCGAAAATGTATTTCACTGATGTTCCACAAAGTTAAATGTAACTCTAAAGTGATAAACTCTACATTGTGTTATTATGTAATATATCTAAAAAAAAATTAATTGTAATTGGTGTTGGATGTGCTGTTATAGGAAAATCACCATCTTGTTGATGACATTTCTATAACAACATGTCCCATTACATTTTATTATTCACTTGAAACATTGTCTTATTCTTGAGTGTCCTACGTCAATATGTACAATGAAAGCAATATGATATGATGCAGTCTGGGATCCCTGCAAATATTCATCATGCATTTTACAAATGCTTAATCATAAAGAATAGCCTGTGCTAAAATGACACCTTGCATCAGTGCTTCGGGGTTTCATGTAAATCCAATGAAGAACTGTTCTGAGAGCTTTACCTTGGAAAAAAAAATTCCCTGGACACAAGGGCGCCAGACACTTACAATAATACAACTGTCAGAGTTGCTCTCTATCTCCCATATGAACTGTGCTAAGGTCACACTGTGGTCATATCTACAGCTCTTAGTCTCTGTATTCATTAAAGCAATGACTTCCACGTGCAATTACATTTTCTTGCTTGGTCTCATAAAGATTTGAGACGCAGTTGGCATGCACCATGAATCACTTCTCTGTCCTTTGATGTGTTAATGTAGTTAGGCATCCAAACAAAGAAGCTTTCTAATGCTCTGTGTCTTTTTTGACATGTCAGAGAACCCAGTTTTCAGCTAAACAAATATGAAGTATATAAATATATAAATATAAAACCCATGAATTACATTAAGGTTTGTCAAGGAGACATTGCTACCAGCACCACCTCTTCCACCTAACGAAGTGTTGTTTTGAAGGCTTACATGGCAGACGTGGCTTAGGCAGAGCGTAGCTAATGCTTTAAGTAAGACCTGTTTAAATGACTACTCATCTGTGGTAGAACCTTCTCCTTGATTTCAAATTACACCTGACTCGAGCATAATTTGTTCAGGAGGCTGAAAAGATACACTATCCTTGAGAAATTGTACCCTACCCCCTACTCACACTGTGCTATTTACAGAATTCTATATATGGACAGAACTGTGTCGCTATGGCTGCATTCTGGAAAACAAAATTAAAATCAATCAAAATAGAAATGTTTATGCCAATAATATTCTTTTTCTATTTTTCTATTTTAAGGTGGCACATTTCTGTGCATGTTCTTCCCTCATGGGTTTCCTCCTGGTTCTCCAGGTTCCTCCCACCTCCCAAAACAATGGCAGAAGGTTGATTGGCTACACTAAATTGCCCCTAGGTGTCAATGTGTGTGCATGGTGGCCTGAGATGGACTGCTATCCCATCCAGGGTGTATTCCTGCCTCTTTTTTCCCAGTATATTCTCCAGATCCACTGTGATTCTGACCAGGATAAAGCAGTTAATGGAGATGAATGAAAGAATATACAGTGGGGTCCAAAAGTCTGAGACCACTAGTGAAAATGCTTCTATTTGGCATTCGTTTTCAATTTAACACAAAGGCTTTCATTACATATGATATTATCAGCAACAACATGTGAAAAGTGAGAAGCAGAATCTCAGTAATATTTACATGAATTTCAGATTTTTTTAGAATTTGATATGTCCCCTTTCTGCTGCATGACAGTGTGTACTCAAGCTGACATGGGCTCCACCAGTTTGTCTAAAACTTGATGATCCGCGTTAGATCAACTCCATCAGCATGTCGTCTGAAAACATGCATCAATGAAATGGATAAGACTCACAGAAAATCTGACCTTTTGTACAAAGGAGTTAGTCATAGTCAACATCACAAATTTGCCTGCATTTAAATAGTGACGTAGAAATTGTGCAACATCTTGATTATTGAATAGTCCAGATGTTGCACGTTTCCTTTTATATATATATATATATATATATATATATATATATATATATATATAT
>CM075011.1:9684117-9713459 GCA_037576675.1 Pangasius sanitwongsei
TAAATGGTAAATGCCATATTTTTGTGGAACCTGTTAAAATAAAGCTGAAAGTCTACACTTCGATCACATCTTGATTGGATTTGAAATAAAACATTGTGGTGTATAAAGGCAAAATCACAAAAAGCTGTCATTGTCCAAATACTTCTGGACCTGACTGTACATCATTAACTCAAAGCCAGGAATTAAAGCAAAAAATGTAAACTTATAACATAAGAATATATTCTGTACAAATGTATGATTGAACAGCATTGGCCTGCAATTTCTAGAACAAAGAGGAAGAGAGTAAGCATTTTTGCTTCCAGTGCTTTTTGGGCACACAGTTTTCCTGCCTAGTATACAGCAAGCTAAACAATGTTAATTATCTAATGAGGCGCATAGGGAAAAATGTGAAACTGCAGGGCAGTGGGTCCCCAGAACTGGCCCTGAGCCTTAGAGAATTAGCATGTCCTGAACTTCATATACCTCAGTGGTTTAATGATGCAGAAAGGAAAAGGGCAGTCAGGATTCAGATGTCTAGCCAAGGTAGCAAAAATTGTGCGAGCGTGCTGTACTAAAAGCTAGAAGTGGTTTCAAACCAAAGGCATAACCCTGTCACTGCTGATGGCAGGCTGTTAAATGCATCCATGATCAGCGTGGCATGGGGCTCCTGTGCCTCGGGCTGTTAAGTGGATTAAAGCAGTAGTCATCGATGCGAGACGAGGTGGCGTGGAAAACTGAACTTGCAGGAAGTCAGCCAAAACTCAAACATGCCATAGCATCTGTCCTTATCTTACTTTTCTCTGGATCTAGTGGAAAACAGTCTTTCTCTATTTACCCTAAAGTGTATTTCATGTCATTAAATACAACTATGTGTATAGGGGAAAATTCTCAGTGAAGGGTTTTAAGCTACTGTAGAGCAAAAATCATTTCATTGCTTTATAAATAATGCAACGTTTTTTGTATATTTATTGCACACATGCAAATATTGGATTTGGACAATATGAAATTAACCTCAAAAGTCATTTTGCTTTCAGGATATGTAATTATTTAATAATACACTGTAAAATATATGCTAACTGTTTATAAACAAGAACTATTTTAGGATTGAGAGTTTCCATTTGACAGACTGTCGCATCTTGGGTGGTGTGAGGATCTCTGCATCTGAGAGGGAGAAACACAGCTCTTTAATCCACAGCTCAGATAACAGACTGTGATAGGTGTTTTTTAGCGACGACTCACCCTGCTGGGGAACTGTGGCAGGTCTGGGCTGCTGAAGCGAAGCCATGATGCTGTTGGCTGTTGAATTGGGGCCTGTGATCTAAAACAGAGAGACAGTGGATTTCAAAATCATGAGTTATAAACAGAATATCAACAATTAGTAAGCAAGACATACTTCTAAATGCCATACCATGTTTTATCAGACCATATGCTCTTTCTGTTTTATGACTGGTTTATGCTTAATCAGAACCACTTCATCTTTTACAACAGTAGGAGGATGTTTGCTGTCCATCAGACAATGGGGCAGGCAGTAAACAGCAAGGCAATGAAAGCGCCTGTTTTATTTTCTGTGCAAACAACTGACATGAGTATGCTGCCATTTTTTCTGCAGCCTCATCTGAGGAAGCATTTACAGAATCGTATCGTCTAATAAAGTGTTATCTGGGGATCCCCAGGGGTCTCTAAAGCAAAACCATAATTTTTTTTTGTTACAGTCACAACCCACATTTATCAAAGTTACATTTAGAATTGAGTTAATGTAGTTTTTAATTATAATTATTTGCCTATTAGACTGGTCTCTTCAACTGAATGAGTTCAAATGAAATCTCAATAATTCAAAGGCTAATGTGTTCTATGAATTGAAAGTTCAGGAATAAAATGCTCCATGGCTTCAACAAATCATGAGCCTAATATCTGAATTGTTGGATTATCTTTATAAAAATAAATCTGTACTGAGTTGTCTGATTTTCCAGCCAGTCTGGATTAAACTGTAATTTTTCATATTTTTCAGATTTGTGTTGGTGCAAATAGAGAATAGTACAAATACAAGTAAAGAATAATAGTGTTATGGGATGGACATTTTGATGCACCAGGATTTCCTGTACATAAATTTGAACAAATGTATTTCAAATACCTCAGCCACTTCAAACACCAAACATAAATGCTGTGTGTGTCTCTCTTACTGGAGTTTGGCTTTGTTGAATTCCTTCGTGCCAGATCTCAGGGATGCCCGTGTCGATGAGCTGGAGCAGATCACTATAGTCTGACTGCAGGCTGCTGGCCAGCTTGTCAAACTGAAACAGTACAAGTGCCTTCAGGAGGCTGTGGATCTCCTCTGTGGAGGAAAAACGACATGCTGCAGTCACGGATATTTCTCTGATATTACACAACACAGGTGTACACAAAAGCAAATAAATATATAAAACAGCACATGATAAATATATATTTTTTTAAAACTGCAGAACTGTGGTCTCCCATGCTGCTGTCGAAACCTGTCTTAAATAAACAATTATTTGATGTAAGTCAAGAGCCTCTGGGCTTGGGAGAGTTTCTCATCTCCGCTGCTAGTGGCAGAAATTAAAGCTCACTAGTGCCTCAAACAGAGCATTCCAGCAGAAGAGGTCAACCCAAGCAAAGATACAGTTCTCTACATCCATAACTCATGAGCAGGGACGAATCCTGCGGCACTTTTCACTCAGCTGAGCAGAACTAAAAGTGATTTCTAATCTTACCCCTCATCTTGTCAACGACGTGGATGATCTGGATAATGGCACGGAGAAGGGCGATGTCCTCAAAGGGGCTTCCTTCCTTTAGGCTGTTCTTCTTTCCTTCAGCTTTCCTGCGGTTCTTAGATGATCTCCTGAATGAAAGAGCTGCAATCAATATTCCACTTATCCACTTGTATTAAAATATGACGTCATACTTTTTTATCCATTTATAGTTACATTTAATGTTGTGGAATATCCAGTTGTTCTTGTCATCAACTTTACCAATTATAAACAGAATAATGCAAGCAAACAGACAGGCCGCAGGGACAGTGCAGGGAATGTTTTCCTGTCTCTCATTAGGACATGCTGAGCTGAGTATAACATCTGAGCTAAGTTTATTACTACTGAATACTCACGAGGAGATGCGGGAGTTACTGTGTGAATACTTTGATCCGAGACGGCTACCGGTCAGGACACTGCTGGCCTCTGAGTAGAGTTCAGCGTCTGCGCAGTCAGGGCCGTCCTCATCTGTAGCGGAGAGGAACGGTGAAACAGGAAGCAGAAAAAAATAACAAAATAACAAACAGCACAAAACAGAAATCAGTCCACCTAAAAGTCTACAATGTTGTTCTTCTTCTTTCGGCTGTTCCCGTTAGGGGTCACCACAGCGGATCACTGGTCTGCATATTTGATTTGGCACAGTTTTTACGCCGGATGCCCTTCCTGACGCAACCCTCCCCAATTTTTATTCGGACATGGGACCAGCACTGGGAGTCCACTGTCTTGTGCAACCCCGGTGGCTGGGGTCAGTTCCCTGGCCAGGAATTGAACCCAGGCCATGGCAGTAGAGCACTGAGGCCTAACCAATAGTCCTCCAGGGACCATCAAAAAGTCAACAATAAAGCTAGAAATTTTATAGCTATAAAGTTTACAGTGGTACTTACCAACAAAATCCAATCTAGCCTTCTCTTTCTGCTCTCGCACAACGGCCAGTCTGTTTTTATGGCGTGTGAACAGAGCCCTCTGGGAGTCCAGAAAGGCCATCTGAGTACTATGAGCTGAACATATTCAGACAAAAATCAAACTTGAGGTGAGAACGAACAAGGAGAAAAAGTTTATTAAGACTTATTAAAGTCAAGGGTGAAAAATGTATAGTACCTTCCAAAAGTGCAGGCTTCAGATTGGTTTCAATGATGTCCGGTCTGTTGTATAGGTAAATCTGTAATAAAAAAATAAACAGTAGATTAAAAATACAAGCTTGATGATATGTAGAACAAATAATTGTAAGAAATGTAAAATTAAAGCCACAAATGACTCACTAGTCTGAGAGCTTCCTCCCATGCAGCGCCCTCAATCAGGGCAGAAATAGCCTCCTCACAGTCCTGAAAATACCACCATATTCCGCTTTCAATTAACGTGCACAAAATACTACCGCTATTTACATCTGCGTCACCATGAACATGATTTGTATAATACATGCATCCATATAATACATGTATAATATGTACAAGGTAATAAAGTCCAATAATGTACAGAAATATATGTAGATAGACATTTATTCAGCAATTTTTGGAAGGAGTCTCCAGTGTCAGGATTTTGTAACCATCAGAGGTAAAGCAGTGATTTTAACTTTTACAACACAGGAGAGTTTTCCAGACAGAAGACTTTGTGGTTTCTCAGAAACATTACCAGCTGCATTTTGTCTTATTATCTTCAGGACAGAACAAAATAGATGCTGGTGAGGGAACAACTGTTTATAGCTGCTATAACATAAGTGATAACAAGAACTAATGTTCCACAACATTAGTCATAATTATAAATTTAAATTGTATGACATGTTGTTCCATAATTAATAAAATCACTGTTATATAGGAGGAATAAAACACTTTAGGACCTGCTGGCAATAGTAAATCTGCTTTGCGCCAGGCTGCATCACACCACCCCACCACTGACTATTTTCCTATAGCAGCACAGCCCATTAACTAAAGAATCACTCCAACATTTTCTCTGTCTAATCTCTCTCAACCATCTCTAGCACGTGTCATTACCACAGACAATAGCTTCAACTTATTTCCCAGCAATGGGAAAACAGTAGAAAACTTTGACGTGTCTATATAGAACGATTTCATCAAAGCTCCAGTCAGTGGTCTGTGTACATTAAGCCCTAAAACTGTATAAATTACCCTTTCAGAAATTAAACTCATTTAAATTTTGGAGGTTATGTGGTTGGGTGTCTCCAGTTAAGTCAGTGTATCTCAAAGTAAACGTACGAGTGCCACTGCTGTGGCCTAAAGACACATCACAAAATCATCTGGGAAAACATAATTGATCCAGTGTTAGAAAGTTGCATGCTAATATATCTACAAAAAACAGCATTGATTGGACTTCCTCTCATGTCTGTCTCATCCCAGGACTGCAAAGGTTGTAGTTTCCAACTCATATTATTGCCTGAATTCAATACTGCCTTTAGCGCGGTTTGAGTAAACAGGTTTTCTGTTCTTTTCTCAGTATAGGGAAACGTGCCAAAATGAGTAGATAGAGATTAGGATGAAAAATGTTGGAATATTCCTCTGAGTTGTGCATTTGTCACTTTAAATAATGGCCCAGTAGCTACACCACTGCAAGAATCCTGGAGATACAAAAGCAGCGAGAATTTAAAGGGCCGATTCGATTACTCGCACCTTAGCATACTGCTCCAGCAGCAGAGCAGCCTCTGTATGTCTCTTCATTTCCAGAAGCTTCTCTGAAATATTAAAAAAACAACAAATCTATTTTACTGACATTAAATTACAGCACAACAGGAAAATCCATTTGTGTGTTGAGTGTAAAGATTCAGGATTATCAGTTTTATGCATTTATTTTATGTTATTTCTTGGGATATTAGATATGCATTCTAAACCACTAGCATGGGTTATTAGCAGGTTAGATGGATAACTGAACACACAAACACACACACACCCCCAATACCTGCTAGATCTCGTGCGAGCTGCGTCAGCTGCGTGGGTGGCAAAGGGATGTGTGTTGCTACGGCAAGGGCGTGCCTCCAGCTGGTGCAGCTGATGAAGGCCTGCAAAGCACGGGGCATCTCTCCACATCGCCATAGCAACAACCCTGCCTGCTCAGCCTGCTGATCCTCCAAAAGGTGTTCAGCATAGGCCACACTTAGCGCCTGATGACATCACAGAGAGGTCAGAGTTATTTGTGAATCCGGCACCCTTCAGGGATGTGATTATTCAAATGAGCATCATGTTTATGAATGCTTTCTACGCCATTAAGTCTGTGCATGGAATCTTAATATCAGTGGTGGCCCTAGAACATATGGTGTCCTATGCCTTCACCCTCACCCCAACACCCCCAGACTCACTGTTTTGAGAGGCAGCTTCAGCACTGCTTTTACAGCTGCAAACCAGCACCTATAACAATCAGTGTCACTTCACACCAGCCGCAGTTGTCCAGGAGTTCCGCGTTTTTCGGCACAGTGTAAGCCATTTTGTCACCAAATTGCAATTAAATGCAGAAAATGCTAAACTGCTGTACTAAAATGTTAAAATATATGTTTAATAAAATATTTTCTGTGTGTGTAAAATATACTGTGTATATATATATATATATATACACACACATATATATACACTAATAGCATCTCTGAATTACAGTGCCATGCATAAGTATTCACTCCCCTTATTTCCACTTTGACTACTGGAACTGCAATGGACTTAATTGGGATTTTATCATTTGATTACAAAATATGTCTAACATTTGAAAGTGCAAATTATTTTTCAGACATTTGCTGGTTGTATAAGTATTCACCCCTGGGTCAATACTTGGTAGAACTACTTCTGTCTTCTGGGATATGTCTCTATCAGCATTGCACGTCAGGATCCTGACATTTTTGACACAATTGAAATACTATGCAAGGCACTGTATGTTTCCATCTTGTGTCAAGAATCTAAATAATCATTAAATTATTTATAATCCTCTGATAATCTAATAACAATCTGAATAAAACAGAGTGCTGTTTAAGTGCATTCTAGATATTACATTTACATCACATCTGTTTCAGACTTTCTGTTTGTGTGTCCTGAATGAAATAGAGTTAATGCACTAAGGCTAGGTTCTGTGGGAGCCTTAAAGGAGGGCAGCTGTATTACCTTTGATGGAGTCACTCTGATGTTGGATTATGTCACATATGACTAATATCTGCCAACTGATATATCAGTAAGACCATAGTACAAACTAACAATTCATTCAGAATTTCCATCAGAGGTCTTTTAAGCACAGTACACACACAGTTTTACAGTATCATTTTACAGAGGATCCCATGTGCAAGTAGACAGTGATAGTAGAGAATATTTAAGTCAGGAACATAAAAATGTTATTCAATCAGAATTTATAAGAGAAGTAACCTTGTATTGCTGACTATCTGCAGGGTAGAGCTGCAGAGCTTCAGTGTACAGCTTCTGATCCTTCACTAAGTTTAATAACTCAGTGAAGTGCTCCTCACCTGAGAGAGTGTGAGAAACAAAGATTTAGCTTTTTTGCTTGTCTGTTTTCTATTTATATTGTTAACCTATAGCCAGACTGCATAAGCTCTCACCGCACTTGCTGAGGTGATGCAAGGCCTTCTTGTATCTCTTCAGGTGTTTGTCTATGGTATAGCGTTGGTAATTAGGTTCCAGGTTTTTCAGCATGTTCAGGAAGGAAAGATATTCTTTAGGGTCCTAGAGATGATAAAAGAGGAGAGCACATAGAGAGGATGTAAGATTTCACTCAGATTTTCTATTGAAAGTTTATTTAAATAGTGTCCATACAAACTACACAGAAGCATCCGCAACCTTCTGAGACTTTTCCGCTACCATGAGCACCAGGTCAAAGTCGTAGGTTCCCAGAGAGTAGTCATACAGCTCATTAACGTTGACCAGGAACAAGAGATACTTCAGAGCCTCCTCTGCACTCACTGCATTATCTGCACTGGGTGGGTTCACTAATCACAAAAATCAAAAGAATAACATTCACAAATACAAACATATAAACTTAGGAGTGATGGATATATACAGATTTTAATCATCTAAGAAGGTAATAATTTCAATAACTGCTAATATTGGCTGATATTTTATGCACTCAAGAATTAAACAGACAAAAGTTTTAGTTAAACACAAATCAACATAGCGTGCAAAATTATTTACAATTAAAAACACAACAGTTATGATTTCACAAGTATTAACCCCCCTTCAACAAGTTTTCTTATCTGGGATTTTTTTTTAGTTTTGTTTTGTTTCGCTTCAATATTAAGGGCTATTTTGTGTTTTATCATGGCATACTGTTTAATTGCATTTAAGCCCATTTCAGTTTCAGCTTGTAACACTGCAAAATGTGGAAAAGTTCAAGTGGTGTAAAAACTGGCATGGGGCTGTAAACAGCAGCAAAATAATCAAATTATATAAACCTAAAATCCACACCAATTTACTCAAATGTGTCACAGCACCATTCCAGAAAGCTTTCGAATACTCCCAAATTGTGTTTCATGACTAAGTGATCCTGTCCTCACAAAGTGAGATCTTAGTGCCCTCTAGCGCCCAAAAAACACGTCAAGGAAAACACTAATGAAGGTGTATAATTCTCACTGGTGCTTTTCTGACCTTCTGTAGGTTTTGTCAATACATTTATAACCCTGACTGTTTCTAGCAGTACTGAGATTAATCAGTAGCTGATTGGACATTCAAATATACTTTTTACATCAGTTGTTTCATTTCCCCCTTTTCCATGATAAAGTTGTTTCCTGGCACCCTTCCTAAAAATGAGCAAAAACTGGCTGAACAAAATAAACACACACACTAATTCAAATGTTGGTCTGCACTCAACCGACAGGAGAAACTATTTATCTTTGTTTTGTTAGCAAACTGAAACATTGGGATAATATCTGAAATATCTGTTAGCAAACTGCAATATTGGGATACATATTGTGAATCATGAAAAAGTCATGACCCTGATGTGATTTTTATTTTAATATCACCCATTAGTATCACCCATGCCCCAATTCTTACCACGCAATTCGTGGACCTTCTGTAGAGCAGTCTCCAGTTCTGGCGTTGTCTTCCTCACATGAGATGTTAAAATGCACAAGCAGTATCTGTGAGGAAAATGCTCATTACTGGTCAGCTGACATTCAGTCACACTGCAAATTTATAAATAGTTATGAAGCTAGTCATACAAATGCTGAGTTACCAAAATATATCAAATATTGTAGAAAAGAAATGCTAACATGGTGCTTAACTATATACCAGTGTGAAAAGCTTTAAGACTAACTGAATAACACAAATCATTTACTTATATTTTATTAAAGTGTATAGTGGAAAAAGCCTATCTTTTTTCCTCAGAGGAAAAAACCTGTCTTTTTTTTTTTTTTTTTAAGAATCCATGAGCGAGACATATTCAGAACATTAATTTTAAAGAACATACTTATGTGGATCAAGAGTTTCCATGGCTGATCGCAGAGCATCACAGACGGTGTCCACTTTGCTCCTCCCCTGACCTCCTTTCACTGTTACTGAAGCAGACTGGCATGCAGAATTCACTGGACATGGGTACATCGTCTTGGTAGTATCTTCCTCTCTATCAAGTAACACATACTATCATGCTTATAATTAATTTATTATGAACATATCCTGTATGACACGTTATGGGCAGAAAGGCACTTACTTGAGCTCTGTAAGAAAAAGGTTGATGTAGTTGACTGAGGCAATCTGTTTGAGAAACAGCTCTGCATTCTCCAAGAACTCCTGTGAAACAAAGAGGATAAGGTTACTTCATTACATCATATAAGAGGAAATCACTATCATGAGATCACTCACGCCGGGATTGTGGTCATAGATTAGGTTCAGGTTGATCCGCAGCTTCCTCATGCATTCAAAAGCATCTCTAAATTTCAGCCTAGAATATTGAGAAACAGGTCAAACTTTTCAAATCCATTGAAATTTCCAAACATTCATTTACTATGAAAATGTGAGTTCGTGAATTTTACGCTCTTTGCAATTTATTATAAGCACGTACTCATCAAGCCACTTCCTGACTTGAGCCAGCACAAGAGCTCGGTGATGGATGGTCTCTAGGTTACCACGGGGCATCTGGGGGGGGAAAAAAAAAAATGCACGCAGCCAGTTATCAAAGCTCATTTAAAATTGTCAGGAATTCATATCACAGGGATTTTATGTGAAACTCTGAGGTCTCGAGGTGACTTCTTGTGTACATCTCTAGACTAAATTACAGACAATGAAAGTTCTTGGCATTCTGCCTAGGAAAACATCAAGTCTAAATATACTGAAAATATTAGCTTTCAATTATCTGGAGCTGACAGGCAGCATGAATGATGAGTGAGTGTGAGTGTGTTGTTGAGTTCAGTGCTAACCTGTAGGATGAGTCTGGTGTCCTGAGGCACCACAGTAACGATGCGAGATCCTCTCTCCACCCTGCGCGCACTCTCATCATTTTGAGCTGCTTCTGAACTCAGAGCCACCTGCACATCTGCAGACACACCATGAAAACAGTGTATGAAAATCACTATAGCTTCGTCCTACCTCAGTAGAGAGCTCCTTCATCTACTCTTGCTCACAGATATAATTTTGATGAATTGATGAAGAAGACGAATAATGACAGTATTGTTACTCCTAAACAACAGTACAATATTACATTACATAACCATGGCAAAGCCTTTTTTTTTTTGTTATTCCATCAATATATGTATATAGAGTGGACTGAAATATAGTTTAGCAGGACTATGGTGCATCTCACAAACATACACCACTATATGGACAAATGCTTGTGGACACCTGACCATCACATCCATATGTGTTTTTGAACATCCTATTCTAAATGTAGTCCTCCTTTCCTGTTATAACAACCTCCAACCTTCTGGGAAGGCTTTCCATGTTCCAATTCATCCCAAAGGTGTTCACTGAGGTAGAAGTCAGGGCTCTGTGCAGGCCACTCGAGTTTTTACACACCGACCTTGGCAGACCATGTCTTTCCACATGGTCGCTTTGTGCATCACTGCCATGCGGGAACATGTTTGGGCCTCTTACTTCTAGTGCAGGGAAATTGTAATTTAACAATTCTACAAAGACATTCTAGACAATTGTGTGTTTCCAGCAGTTTGGGGAAGACCCACATATGGGTGTGATGGTCAGATGTCCATAACTTTTGGCCATATAGTGCAGCTTTTTATTTTATAATGCTCAACAGCATGCTCACCACGTTTGGGGTCAGAGTATATGTTATTCCTTATACTATACAAGTATATTTACAATAAAGTTAAACAAAGTTACAAAGTATTATGAGCAGACAAAGTTTAAACCAGCACTGCTGAATTCTCGAATCTGACCATTCAGAAGGTGTTGAATAATTTTCTATAACAGCAGCTCTGATTACCCGTTCTAATACGTCATTGTTCCTATAGTAACAACTAACACAGGATCTTGTATAGAAGACACACCACGTAAACAGGTGATGTGTAATGTTTGATATAAGAGGAAAAAACAATAACGCATACTGACTGCACCTCGGCCTCTCACCTTTGATTGACATTGTGGTCAGGCGGAAGCAACGGCAGGTGTGAGAGTGTGTGGTGAGAAGGAGGAACTCATCATACACCACAAAGGAGGAAATATTAGAAGCAACCTGCAGAACAGAAATATCATTTAACGAGATATAGGTGACTAAATCTTGGTGACTAAAACTTCCTGTGCCAAATTCATGTTATTCATGTAGCCCTGCTTTTTTCCCCCCAGGAACCTCTTTAGAAAGAAGAGGTGGTGAATTATTAAGTGGTTTTAGATCACTAATACATACCGCACTGTTACCAATATAGAGGTGGGATCTTTCTGTCAGTCCTACTAAATGCTCCTGCAGAGAGACACAATACATTTGAATACACAGATAAAAACAGACATATTTCTTTAAAAAAAAAATGTTTAAAAAAAAGGAAGAAGAAAAAAAAAAGACAAAATAAAATGTGTTTCCTGTATTGTTACCTCTCCGCTGATGGTACACAGTGCAGTGTGAACACAGGGCTGGGGAAAGTTAACACTGAACTCTAAAGAATCCTTCCATTCAGTCACTGTTATCTCTGCAGAGTCTAAACATTAAAGTATTGCAGAATTACTTTACTGCTTGATCCTTAATAGAATAAAAGTAATTCAATAACATATGTGGCAATTAAAAATCCAGGGATACCCGCCATAAATATTATTTATCAAAAATGACTGACTGAATGAAGATACACGCTGTTACGCAATCAATATTACACATCAGGGATATAACTGAAAATATGCCAACTGAACTTTTATTTGTTGTTGTTCGTTTTTCAAATAATATATTTTCAAACTCAATCAACCCCCTCAAAGTCTGGTGTATCAGCAAAAGAAACCTTTTCAGTGTGTATTATATATTGTGTAAGACACCTCTGTGGAATGAGCGCTCACACTCTTCCTGCCAGTGAATGATGCTATAAATGCTCATTAAACCAGGTGTTTTTATTTTATTTCAGTTAGTTTTGGAGGCAATATTTGTAGTTGGAGGCATTTAGTTGTAGTTTTTAATTAATTTTACTACATTATTTTATTTCAGTTTAGAAATAGTTTATATTAGCTATAATAACTCTGGGACTGAATACACCCTTCGCCATCTTCCATACACTATTTAAGTCCAGAATCAGGAATCAAGCTCAGTACTGCTAGGATCACTCACCCCATTTCACTCTCCTGATCTGTCCATCCTCCAGCTGCAGAACCAAGGTGTCACTCTTAGAGCTGTGGCACATGCTGATCACATGGCCTTCAACTATGACCTCTGACCTGATTTAACACACAGACCATGAAAACCAAGTCAGCAGCATTCCAGCCCTGTTCTGCAGTGTATGCACATCTTACAGAAGCCCAAGTGTGTTTTCTGATACAGCGGTAAAATAAACATTACATAAAGAAATGCAGGGCTTGAAAGTGTGCAATGTTGGTCTGTACCTGATGTCCAGTCTGGGCTCTGAGCTCCCGGCTGGCGTCAGGACGAGTAGACGAGACTGGTTTAGTACGTCTCCACATGCTACTGCCACAAACACGTCCTCCCTCAGCCAGAGCAGCAGACGCAGAGCCAGAACCCCCTCGCGAGCCACTGCAATACTGCACACAAGGTACAATCGGCATTAAACAAACACACACACATACACCCCTTACAAGAATAACAACAACTGCACTACAGTAACATAAAGACACTGCCAGTGTTGTAATCTAACCTGTATGTCTTTTGTAAAACCAATGGTTTAGAGACGACTCTAAATCCAGATGCATCCTTAATAGGCTCACTGGCATCTTCACTGCCTGAGTGAGAAAAGTGAAAACCGTTAATTGCTTTCAAGTAAACTCAACACACAGTATGAATATGACCACTGAAACACACCATCCTGTAATGCACAGGAAGAAAAAGAGAGGAAGAAGAAGTGCTTTGTTTCTTTGTCATGTTTTTTTTAAATCAGCGCACCTTGGCCAGCGATATGCAAACATCCGTCTGCTGTTAGCGCTGCGAGCTCATTGGTCCTCACAGGCTGTGCTTGGAAGGTGACCAGGTTGACAGGAGCAGGAAACTGCAGTTCATAGGAACACATGGGTGGAGGCACCACACACTGACGAAATGTTGTCACTAAAACTTTATCTGTAAGACAAGGAGGACATGTGGGGAAAAGGGCAAGCTGGTTATATTAAAGCAAGCACTGACATTAAAGGCACAGTTAGTGGTTTTAATAGACATTAGCAGAAGGTAAATTTTTTCTAATTCAGTCCCACCATTAAAGGAAAAAAATCCATCCTGAATGACTTACATATTAATATTTATAATTAGCATGTGATCTTCAATGGTGCCCAAGATTTATTTTGTAAATGACATTCTGAATCGACTTTTTTAGTTTATACTTCTTTCATCAACACTTTGATAAATGGTTTCCAACATTATCCACAATGCCACTCAACTGCCAGCTGATAGAGGCGTCAATGGGAATTCATCTCTATCTAAAGAGAGTGATGCAGCAGCGTTTTAGTGCTTTAGTTTTCCAGCTCTCTTACCTCCACTTCTGTACACTCTGCTCAAACAGCTCAGCATTCAAAGCTTCAACTTCCATGCTAATAACGGCACCAATGTCAACACACTCGTAGATCACTAACTAGCCAAGTCGAGTCTCTGCCATAACTCAATACAGCGCAATTGTATTGTATAGCTGCACTGCATTTTGGACCTTTGAGTCCAGGGTTTGCTGTCTGCACTACTTCTAGGTTGGATTTTCTCATTAATCTGACACTGAACATCTCCAAAATATGTTGTGAGTGAGAAAAGAAGCTCTTGCGCTTTTGTTTTTAGGGGCTAACAGAAGAAACTGTCTGTTATCACTTATGTTTGAGATTTTTTCTCCTATTAAATACCATTGCAACAATGCTAGCAATGAACCTCTGTGAAATCAGCGCACTTCTCATGCAGTAACATCCAAAAAAAAAAACAAAAAAAAAAAAACAGCATGAACCAAATTAGCACCATAATCACTAAGCACATCACAGATATTTCAAATAATGTATAAATAAATGTATTTATGGTGTTTTCCGTTAAGTGGTTCAGGTGAAGCACTGAAAGCACATGTATGTGCAATGCCTAGGCTAAGACACCTGAATGATAGTACAAGAGACACCTCATTGTCCTGATTGGTTGAATGCTGGTAATCCACATTATTTGACTTTTCTCCCATTTACAATACCTGCAGTGCCACAGACACTTAACTTACTCCTCCTCTGAGCAGATAATTTTAGGTGAACTTTGCCAAAATGTTCAAAAGAGTGTTCAAATTTAAAAATCTCTGACCCCACCTTTGAGCACAGCATCTCAGAACACACCTATGAAGAACCAGTGAGATATTCAGAAGGCTCTCACCTCCGTCAATCACTGCCACATTGGCATTGTCATGTGAATCATATCCTTGGCTGCGATCTGTGCTCCAGCCCCAGTCATATGTGTAACTGCTCCAGTCATGAGTCAGCAGGTGGAGGTGGAGCGGCTTCACAGGGTCCCAACACGCACAGACTGGAGCCTTTGAGGGCTCACTTCCAAAATGCAGACTCTGTTTCAGGTACCAGTGGTAATTCCCTACTGTCCATAGCTGAACTAAAGAAAAAGAAGAAAAAGAAAAGACATAGAGTTGGTAATTAATGAAACCGAAACTGATAGTGGAAAGATGAGTATAATTACAGATAATTAAAGAGAAGAAAAGACATGTTAAGTCATATTTAACTGTATGTGTTGGGGCTGCCGTTCACTCCTGGCTTCAGATCCTCAAGCCAAACAGCCAGCACAGTGGAGTCACTGTTCCAAAGCAACTCCTTCACCTGAAACACATGATACACACTTACGTACATTAATACACACATACACGAAAACAGCTGGTTTGTCCAGTATTAGCATACAGTCCAGAGGCAGTGTACTCTACAGGATACTGATGAATCGTGGCCCACCTTAACCTGGTCCTTGGCGAAGGGCAGAGTAAAGTCTCCATGCAGCAGGCCATTCTTTTCCATAAACACAACACTGTATTTATTAGGGTGCCGCTGGGCGCAGGCTATCAGGCTACCTGAAGGCCTGAAACACACACACAGCAATGCTAGGCTTTATAATAAAACTACAGACCAACAGGCTTAGGTTGCTAATACAAACATCTCAGTTTTTTATTACTAAGTTAATCATTTTAGAGCACATTATTTTGTATTCACTACTACAAATGATTCAGTAATTACCATGAAACTAACAGGAAATGTATGTAGTTACAAGAGTGATTAATCTGGTCCTAAAGCTTAAGGGGCTCATTTATTACGAGAAAAACACATCAGTGTAGCAGAGTGATTACTTCAGAAGCTCTTACTTCCAGCAGAGAGCTTCTTCAAGGCCGTTGACAACTTCACTCGTAGCCTGCAGGACACACTCTCTGTTCCACACTCTGACTTTTCTAGCACCTGAAACAACATAAAAGCACAAATCATAAATTCATCAGCTAGCCCTCCAGGCAAATAAAAGCTCCAGTGTGCTGCCCAGTCCCATGTATTGGCTGCCCGGAAACTGACTAGGCTAAAAGGTGGAAGCTAAGATGATACAGTAATATGTATGTGTGGTGAGCTAGTTAAGTGCATTAATACAGACTAAGGGAAAGAAAAGCGTATATGACTATTATCTTGCTTTAACAAAGTTCTAATGTAGCACGTTAAAAGTCAGCAAGTCACTGACTGAGCTGTTGTGTTCTGTCCTCGCACTGAATGTAAAAGATATTTTTCATGTCTTTTCAGTCGATGTGTTTAACCGTGAGCTGACTGTGTGTTGTGCTAACAGGAGAGTAATAACACCATGTATAATAACAATATGTTGAAGTAATAATAATATGACAGCTGCCTGCACCTGGCTCTGAAATAATCTTCTATCAATCATGCATCCTAATTAATCTGCCTCGGCTGATTTGTGCAGTGCAGCATGCAGCAGGATTCGGAAGCCTCATGGTGTGCACATCACGGTGAAGTGCATTAGGTTTAGCTGCATACCAAATGAAACTTTTTGTTTTGCTAAAGTCTAAATAAGGTGTAGTAGTTTCTTTTTCTGGTTGTTAAACCTAATTATCCATCAGGCAACTACGAATAAAATATAAGAAGCCCAGACGCATAATGTGCTTGTTCCGGGTTATTGATTTGTCCACCCCTGGTTATTAAATAACGAGACACCTGCCTGTCTGAGGACAGATTGCGCCGACTGCAAAGAGCTGCCCATCGCCTCTCCATGTGATCCTCGGCATGCGGTCGTCCCATGGCACTGCAGGCTGCACTTCCTTATGACATGCATCAGAAATTTGCAGTTGTAATATTTAAGGACATACAAATTGCAATGTATACTGTAGTCTATAATAAATTATATAAAGATTGTCTCATTAGCTTTAAGAAATTGTTCAGCTATAGAATGTTTCCTAGTTTTCTAGGTGACTGAGCATTTTATTTATTTATTTATTTTAGAATTTTCAGGTCTACAAACTGCTAAAAAAAAAAAAAAAAAAATACACATGAATTTTACATATGGAGGAAATGCATAGGAAAAATGTTCCAAAGACACTGACTTGTGAAACAAACAATCTTGATGTCTAACGGTAAATAAATAATGGTAGATAATGAAGTCTTACTGCAGCTTTCCTCTGCGCCGCCTGCTTCCCCTCTGAGCCGTGAAACTGCGTCTCCTTCTTACCCCACCCTACTGTGATTAATTTACCTGATGCGCAAACACAACAGATTAATTAGTACATTAAAGCCGATCAGTTATCTTAACACAGAGACAAGTTTGGTTATTTCTCTAAACTCGGAACGTGTGAAAGTCTCACCTTCTCCAAACTCATCCTGGTGAATGGCCACCTCGGTTATGGGCTCAAAGTCTTTAGTCATTAAGATGATTGTCTCCTGACCTAAAGAGCAGAACAGCACATATTAAATCACACAGCAGTCTATATAACTAATTCATTACAGTGCTGGTATAATCGTCACTCAGTGACAGACCTGTGCAGAGCGTCACCAGCTCCTGGTCTGGACTCCAACTCATGGCAGTGAGTCCACTATCCACACTTCCCACACACTCCAGCTACCAAACACACAAAAGATCCACATTTCACAGATGAAACAGAAGCAGGATGGCTACAGGTACTCTTAACTTAACACCTTTTTACAACCTGTTCGATGCTATTTTAATGTAATTAAATTAAATTTTAATGTAATTTCAATCCTAATTTAAACACTTTAACATAACTTGTATGTATGTAAATGTGCTCATTTGTATGTATTCTAGAGCAAGGAACTCACCAAAATGTGCACCTAACAGTAAGTGGATTTCTTTAAGTTTTTAAAAAAAAAAAAAAAAAAAAAAAACATTATTTGACCAAAAAAAAAAAAAAAAAAAAACAAGTTGTGCTAGGCAAAGCTTTCTTTAAGGTGATGTTTTGTAACGTTTATGAAAAAATGTTGAATTTTTTCTTACTAACAAGAGAGAGAACCAAAGAGAGGCTGCTGAGAGAGTGAGTGTTTATACAGTGATAACAGGAACTAATTTGTTTCATGGACATTCCCTAACATTAAACACAACTATAAACAGATAAAAAGTATAACATGTCATTCCTTAACAAAAAAAAAGACTGTAATTTCTATAATTCAATTATTGTGGTATAGGAAAACAATCATACACTTTGCTTCAGCTGCATCACACCACCTGTTGTTGGCTTTTTTCCTATAACAGCATGTGTTTTATTCCTTAATACAAGAGTATATGCTGTTCTTCAGCCAGTTTTGGTTGAATGACATTTCCCCATATCGATGCTGGCCTCAGTTTAATACCTGCCCCTGCATTGTGTGTGGTTACTCACATTATCCAGTATGAGGTACCGTCAAATGTTTTCAAAACAGCATTATTTACATTAAAAAAAAATCTAACTATGTCAGACTGAGAAATGCTTATGCAAATCTAAATTAAGGCCATTCATTTATAAAATGTATCATAATGACTTTTTGTAAAGCACTGTGTTAAGGTGAGCAGGGGTCAAGCTGACTGTATGAATACCTGATTAGTATTAAGGTTCCACAGAATGACATCGCCCTGGGCAGTGGCCACACAAACAGATTCCTGATCTGGCAGATCCTGAATACCCACAACAACCCCGCTGCCATCCTCTGGGAGATAGTTCTCCATGGTTAGAGACACTTCATTTAATACCTAAACACAGGAACATTGAAAATAAACTTCACAAAGCTTCTATAATCAAACAGGAGAGTCAGTGTCTGATCCTTAAGGACCACTGTCAAGCAGAATTAAATTCATTAAACCTGTAAGTTCTGGGATAAAATAAATCGAGTTGGTTTTGAAGTTGGAGACATGGTGGCTTAGTGGTTAGCACTGTTGCCTTGCACCTCCGGGGTTCAAACCCCGCCTCCGTGCGCGGAGTTCGCATGTTCTCCCGATGCTTCGGGGGTTTCCTCTGGGTACTCCGGTTTCCTCCCCCAGTCTAAATACATGTGTTGTAGGCTGACTGGCATTTCCAAATTGTCCATAATGTGTGAGTGTGTGTGTGAGATTGTGCCCTGCAATGGGTTGGCACCTCATCCATGGTGTGCCCCGAGTTCCCGGGAAGACGGATGGGTGGATGGATGGATGGATGGATGGATGAGTTTTGAAGCCTGAATATTTAGGACAACACTGAGTGACTACGGGTTGAAAAAACCAGTTGCTTAGGATTAAAATCCCAATTTAAACAAGCAGCAGTGTTGGATACAGACACAAGCAGAATGTGGCTTGTGTGCAAAAGAAATAGACAGAGTATTCTGGTTGCTCTGCATCCCCAGGGTCAGGGGTTTTCAAAATGGGGTATATGAAGCATAGCCAGAGGAGTCTGTGGTTTTTAGTTACAATGGTAAAGAAAGTACAACCCAGCATTATCAAAGTTATTATATTCATGATTGAGTTCTTATAGTTATTAGCTGGTTTGACTGCTCACTTGAAATGGAGGCGCTCTATGGCTCCAGTAAACAGAGGACACTTTACTGTATGATTTAAAATAACAAGCCTAATATTTGCCTAGTTAGATTTTTTTTTTTTTTAATTAAAAAAAGGATCTAAAGCTGCTTCAGGACAATATCTACTGCTGAAAGTGCTATAAAAATAAAAACGAATTGGATTAATCAGATGAACTGCAGTGAGAGTTTAGGCATGCACTTGAGATTGTATATTTATTTTTATTATACAATGGCAAAACTCTCTAACTAGTGCACTATGCAGGGGATAGGCTGGAGTTTGGGCCATGCAGGTGGTCTTACCTGGCCTGTCCGGGGGTCGTACTCTGTGATGGAGAACTGAGAGGTGATCAGTATGGTGTCTGTGTCTATCCTCACACAAACACACTGAGGAGAGCCTAGACTCTGCAGCTCCGACATCCGCACACATTTCAGCAGCTTTAGGTTCCTCATTTCTGTAAACATTCATCATTTAACACACACACACACACACACACACACACACACACACACACACACACATGCATGCATGCATGCTTGCATGCAACTGTCCATTTATGCTAGCTGTGCTAGTCAGCCTGTGCATTTAAAAAGCTAGCTAGTTTTACTAACACAAAAACTACAAGTGCCGCCCTACTAAGTATAACTATAAATAGCTGAAATGCATAAAATATTATCATAAACATGAAATACCTCTTGGTCTGTTTATACTATGACGGGAAAACCATATGGCGAATAACAACAGAAACACGCTGTCAAGTTCCTGTAGTTTCAACTTTGACCTGTAAAGAAAAAAAGCCGGCAGAATAGCACACAGACGCGTGGTTACGTTGTAACACTGCCCCCTAGCGGTCGAGAAGTGAACTACTACTGCTGTCCTATAACTGAGGCCAATACAAATAAAAAGGGTTGGCAAATGGACATCTATGTTCAAGGACAAGTCATTACTCTGTGCTATATTCTCTGCCAGTATTCTTATTTCATATTTATACACTTCAGTATACAGATCCCTTTTTTTTTTTTTTTTTTTTTTTTTACTTTTTTTGTACACAACATACTTTTTTTTGTATTTTACGTTCCCTTACTTCTACTGTATTCTTATTTACATGCTTTACCTGCTTTAACTGCTTTGTTATTGGAGCTCTTCAACTTAAAAATTTCTCTTGCCTTTTATACTTTTTATCCCTGTGTAAACTGTGAGGTGACAATAAATCTAAATCATAAGTTTGCATTAGCAGTAATGGCACGTAATGACATTATAGGTGCTTTCTACTTCCTAATATGCAATCAGAATAACTATAACTCTACAATGATTTAACGCAACACAAGTCATTAAATTTGTGTTTTGGCGTCAGAGTTGGGTGGCAGCTATCACCCTGACCCACATTTACACTGCTGCGACAAAGTGTCATGTATAACACAATAAAGGGATTTTACAAGGAAGATTACAATTGCCAGAAAATAATTTAATGTCAGCACTGTCTGTTGCTGAACATTTTTATAAGGGTGGAATAAAGCACTTGTAGTTCTCATTCTTTCATTCATTTATTCATCATTAGTAGCTGCTTCATCCTGATCAGGGTTGCTGTGATTCCAGAGCTCAAGGTGAGCCTGGGATGCCAGTCCAGTGGAGGGCACTATGCACATACACACACACATTCCCAACTTGGGCCAATTTAGCTTAGCCAATCCACCTAACTACATGTCTTTGGACAATGGGAGGAAAACAGAGCACCTGAAGAAAACCTACTGTACATGGACACGAGAAGAAACCAGAGACTCTGTAGCAGTGAGGTGGCTATGCTACCTACTGCGCCACCGTGCCACCCACTTGGAGTTCTATAAGCAATAATATGTAGTTAGGTCTTTAAAAAAATGCTGCATTGTTAATATGTCAGGGACATAACCCCACTTGTGAACATGTCATGAATATTCAGACAAATTTTTTTTAGCAGTCATCTGGGTGGCCTAATGGAGGCCCAAAAGTGAAGTGACGTGTGGCCAAGTATGATGACCCATACTCAGAATTTGTGCTCTGCATTTAAACCCCATCGCCCCCCGCCCCCTAAAGCAGCCCATTACCAGCCCATTACCAGCATATGCAAGTCCTGCATGGACATGTTGGCTAGAATGATAATAGTCTATATACACTTCAGTGTAACACACCCACTTCAACTCAGAAAGGGCTGTTAATAAGATGATTAGTTGCATCGGGCATGCTGGGAGCAGGAAAAACACTAAAATGTGCAGGACCAGGGCTGGGAACCTGTACCTTAGGACAACATGAAGACAAATATATTTAGCAGCAAGTGTGTTCAGTTTGACATGTTACTATGTTTAGTGCATGTAAAATAGAGGTAGTATTTTCCTGCTTTTTTTTCCCACCCAGGTTTCTACTTTGTCCTCTACCCTAGCTCATTTTCAAAGAGATTTTATCATATGAACCTCCCTCTGTGGATAATCATTAGGTTAATTAGCCTATTGTATAAACTCAGGAGGCAGACTGACCACATGTAAATAACCAGCACAGCAAGGAGGACATTGCATGAGAGATCAGTTCCTATTTTTTTGTCTGTTTTCTCTTCACAGTCAACCGGTTCAACCAGATATGGCATGCAGTCTGTTTTACATGCTGAACAACTAAACGCTAATAGCATGCTGTTCTGCTCCAGTTCAGCACTGTTAAACTGTAGATGCGTGTTTACCCATGAGCCTATATTAATAACTCATCCAGTGTGCCTTCAGTGTCCCGTGTCCCTCTAGACTGCACAGTGAGTGTAGGTGAAGTGCGCTTGTTGGAACACAGCCGCACACTGTACAGCACATGGGCGCAGGGTGCGAGGCAGACTCAGCCTTCTTCCTGCTCCATACACAGACAAGTCTAAACGCTGCTCAGCCTGAGGTCTCACACTCGCCTCTGGGAGACTGAAGCACCATTCCAAGGGACATTATGTTAAGGAAGTGGAGCACGATCTCAGGATTTTCCCTGTAACTCAAAGAAAGGAGTGAGCTTTTGATCAGAAAACAGCAGGTTAGTAACGTTTGCCATGTTGTACAATTTCCGCAGCAGGGGTTATGATGGAAATGTCTAGCTATAGTTTCCATCTGTTACTGTAAACTTGTTAAAAATAGTCATCTGCTCTCTATGGTCTTCCTGATCCCTGATCTGAACGATTTCGCAATCTCTCCTAAAAGATTTGTGTTTTAAACAATACACAGACTTGTCAATGAAACACAGGCTGTTGTGTGATCATGAGTGTATTGTTTGATTTTTTTTTTAATATATAGAATACATATAAGTCTGTATTGATGAAGGAGTTGGTGAATGGCTGAAGATGATTTCTTGAAGGTGACTGGCAGTTCTGATTGATTTATAGATTTGATTTGTAGATTGATTATAGATTTCATCAAATCTCCAACAAGATTTGAGGTAGACTCGAAAAAGTTATTGCATTACAGCACCCATGCGCTAAACAACTGGCGTTCGGAGTCGATTTACTGATTCGATTCCTTTGAACAAACGCGCCACGCGCTTTCGACTCTTCGATTCATCAGTGAGAGAAACTTAAAGGAATACTATGTATTCCCCATTTCTCATCCTCCTAAAGGAAATCACACAGTTCATACTTCTCATATTTCTGTAGTAACAGGCCATTTGTATCGCGGACATGCCACATAATCTAAGCCTAATAATAAATGGATTTTTTTTAAAGTGGTATTTAACAAAGAAAAACAAAATTGTTTATGTGATGAAGATTTCTGTAAGGAGACGTTTATTTAACATTTATGGAGGCAGTCTTCAGAGTCAGTACTTTGTCAGTCAGTAAGTTTTCCATCACAGGAAAGTCTTCAAGACAGAGGACGTTGCGCCTTCCAGTTTGTCTGTAACATGACATGCTGTGGGTTTTTATTTTTTTTTGTCTTATTAACTTCAGGAGAGAGAGAGAGAGAGAGAGAGAGAGAGAAGAGGCTGGCGAGGGAACAACTTATACTGTATAACTGCTTATAGCTGATCAGGAACTAACTTGTTTCGTGGGTTTTCTACAACATTATATGTAACGACAAACAGCTAAAAAAATGTTCATTAATAAATAAAAAATTGTAATAACTGGTAAATTGAGGTGATTATAAGAGGAATAACACACATCAACCATTGTTTTATTTTCCTAAAAGGCCACACCTGGTCTTGTTTTATCCCTTATAGTATAATGCACTGTATTTACACATTTCATACTCAAGCCTTGTCCATACAACAAGCCATTTTGGTCACACTTTATGTAATAATTTAGAAACGTGGCTAATCTACAATTTACTAACTATAAATAGTAACTTACAGTAACTTATTTAGGCTATAACAATACATAATATACAACCAGAATTTTTTGACAGTCAAGTAAGAGCTCCACAAATCAAAGCATCATAAAGACATAGTCAATTAAAGAGATAAAACTTGATTTGTTTGTGCTTGAGAATCCATTCCTGAGTCAGCTAAAAAAAAAAAAAAAAGCTCCTATACTATTTAAAATCACTGATCACTAAAAACAGTACAAGCTTATCAGCTGGACTGGAACAAAACCTTACACATTAGCATAACTATTACTCACAGTAGTTTCTGGCTTTGCCCAACATGAATGACTAAAGACTAGGTAATGACATAACTTTACCAGCTAATACTACCCATTTTCTCTGTTCTCGGCAAATAAGGCATCAATGGTTGCATGTTGCAGCTAAAACACTGCCCCATACTTGTGTGCTGTAAATATAGCTTAGAACAATGACCCATTCTACACTGTTTTGCTGAACTTTTTTTTTCCTGTATTATTTTAGCCAGATGGAGGGAGAGGGAGGCGGCAAAGGAAATCCCAATAGTGCTGATATGTCTCAGCTACTTCCCCTTCTGGCAGAAACACATACGTCTGTAGCAGAAGTAGAGAGGGCCAGTGTGGTTGAGAGCCTGGAGGAGACACACACAGAGACGATGGGTCTGTCTGCAGGGGATGAGGAAAAGGAGGGCGCTCAGGTCGTCATTCCAAGGCCAGAGAGCACCGCTGCCTGTCTAAGAGACTCTATGTTGTCATCAGAAACTAAGCTTTGTGGATACCTCCACAAGCAGGCTGGGCCCCTGAAAGCCTGGAAATTTCGCTGGTTCACTTACGAGGAGAAGAAATGTCAGCTGTTTTATTATCGCACTGCACAAGATTTGAACCCTCTTGGCAAAGCGGAGCTGCGCAATGCCACATTTAGCTACCCGCTGCAAGGAGAGGAGGGGACCTTCCACATTCAGACACCTGAGCGCACTTTCATACTTAAGGTATGCTTACTGTCACTATGTGGCCAAGCTTTGAATTTGAGATTTCAATCGTGCGGTGGTATAAATAATAATAATATAATATATATTATTATTATTATTATTTATACCACTGCACAACTGAAATCTCAAATGTGATTGGTGAGAAGGTGTTGATTCATTCTCAGTAACATAATATAAAAAAGTATAGTGACATTCAGTAATAAATAAAAAAATAATCATTGATAAATTGCTGAGTATGAACACTGGTCATGGTCCTCTGCACGCTCCCCTAGGATACGTTTTTGGATCTAAAGGGCCACTGTTATATATATATATTTTTTTTAAGAGTACTGTTTATACAGTTTGTACCTTGCAGTTGAGAAAAGTATCTCTTTAGTACCATTTTATGGGTGCTGATTCACTGATTTATAATGTTTTATTTGTCATGTTTGGAATGATTAAAGTGGTTGTCCTTGGATTCATGGCTGTTTTGTCTATGCTGTTACAACATGTTACTGCCAAACAGCGGTACACTCAGAGGGATTATTAAGCGTGAAATTAAGAAATGTCTTCATGACGATAACTGACACTCCCTTTAACGTCACACCCTATTACAATTAGTAATACAAATTCTCTTGTATTCGCTTGTCCTGTTAAGATACAGTTGTGTCATAGAGCCTATGTTACAGTAACTTTCACATGCTTCATGATCATCTGAACATTAACACATCCACAGGCACAATAGTATACGAATTATTATGTGGAACCTGAAAGTAAGCATGAGTGCCAGCTGGAATGCATTACTGATCCAAAGATGGTGGTGATAATACTGCAGAAAATGCTGTGAAGAGTAAAACAGGGTAAATAATGTGTACATCTCAAGACTGAATCAGCGTGTAGTTTTATAATGAGTTTAATTCAGGGGGTGAATTGATATTTAGGATGATATTTAGGATGGAGAAGTTTCTTTCATGGGTATCAACAATATGGACCATTTGATTAATGTCTTATTATACATTTTTACATATAAATATAAACTTTAATATTATGGCAATGTGTGTAGAACAAGTTAACAAGTCGAATGGAGTTTTCAGTAATACTAAGTTTTCCACATTTACTACAGAGGCTTTAGTGTATCATGTGGCAAAGGTATATGATACTGTACACTCTCATATGCTTAAAGTGTCTCAGTGAACAGCTGCACTGCGTCTCAGTAAAGCATCTGTTTTCAGGCAGCAAACAGAGATGCTAAGATGTACTGGCTCCAGCAGCTGCAGCTGAGACGTTGGCAGCACAGAGAACAGCAATGCACGGACTCCCCACTGCCAAAGCCTGAGAAGCCCACACAGGATGGCCAGCAGTACTTAGACACCTGCCCTGGTAAGAACAAAAGAATCATCACAAGGTTAAGTCACGAGACAACACATGATGCAGCATGGCACTCACAAACGCTGAATTTTTTTACCGTTGGAATTTTTTAGTAGGGATGTGAGACTGTCTTCCATTTGATAGACAAACAGCTTAATAGAAAGTGAAAATTCAGTTGGAAGTAGTTTAGCAGTGTAGACATATGTGCGGTGGTCTGGGGAAACCCGGCTGATATCTGCTGAATTCTGGCAAACATCCCAAAAAAGTTTTTTGTGCCTGTGATATACTTTGACACCTCGGTTTAAGAAACCATAAATATATTTCACATATGTGATGTGGAAATGTTCGTATTTACCTTTTAACATTGCCTTGGCTAAGTGCCTGTAAAGTTTGTGTTGTTTAAGGAGCAAGATAACAAACACAACAATAAGAACAGTCAGTCTGCCTAAAGATGTCTAAACACTTGCTAGCTAAGTGTGATTGCCACCCAGTGTGTTTCTACGTGCTGTATAGGGTTGCCACCAGGTCCTTATCATACAGCATTGTCCTGTATTGAAAAAGAGTTTGATGAGGATCTTTGTGCTGTGATCCTCAGTCAAAATATACTATATGACCAAAAGTTTGTGGACACCTGACCATCACACCCATTCCAGAATTAGTCCCCTTTTGCTGTTATAATAACCTCCACTCTTCTGGGAAGGCTTTCCACTAGATTTTGGAGCATGGCATTGGGCATCAGTGAGGTCAGGCACTGATGTCGGGGGAAAAAAGGGCTGGGGTGCAGTCCGTGTTTTCATCGACCTCGTTTTGTGTACAGGGGCATTGTCATGCTGTAACAGGTTGGGGCCTCTTAGTTCCAGTGAAGGGAAATTGTAATGTTCCAGGATACAGTAACATCCTATACAATTGTGTGCCTCCATCTTTGTGGCAATAGTTTGGGGAAAACCCACATATGGGTGTAATAGTCAGGTGTCCACATACTTTTGGCCATACAGTGTATTTTGACTGAAGATCATAGCACAAAGATCACCATCAACCTCTTTAAGTCTTAGAATGTTTTACAGTTATTCATCTTCAAGCATATTGTTTAGTAACTGCTATCGGTTGATCAGTAACTACAGTAAAACTGATAGGGAAAGTATGCATGTAAGAGAGTAAGAAATGTAAGGGTTGTTAAAGGGTTTTAAACGGTAAAGTGAGCATAACATTGAACGCCCTCTCTACCAGTTAAGATCATTCTAATTTTATGGTGCATTTACTGAACTAGGTGTTCTTTTACTTCCTGAATCTAAAGACAGACAAAGACAAAAGTAAAAGTAAAACTAAAAGGTGCGCTCAGCCACACAGGTGCCAACTTTTATGGTTTAGCCATAGCATTTACTGTTTTTGACTCTTTGTTATGGCAGTATAGAAAAATACATTTTTCTGGTTTCTCAGCTAAAGCAGTGGTCAAACCAAGCATAAATAACATTCACCCAGCTTAAAAATAACCTCTCTGAAGGAGAACGGACCGTGGACACAAACATATTTTTCTGGTAGCGTTACTTTCACTCTGACTTTATAACCTTTACCTGTGAATTCATTAACCCTGGCCTTGTGAGCTTATATAAACAATGCAGGAGGTCTGTGGAATCTTTGGTTGGTGTAAAAAAATTAATAGCAGTCCGAACATTTACTTCAGTATATTTTTACTGTTGCTTGATGTACATCTGAAAAAAAATAGCTATCTAACATTACACCTGCATTCTCTCCAAAATCCCGTACCATCAAAACGACCTGTAATAGCACGATATTTGGTCAGAAAATAGTGTAGTGAAAATCCAGTGTGGTGGTGGTACTTATAATTGAACTCTATGCTTATTATGCGTATGTTAATGATGAACCGGTAATCTTCCTACATGTATGGTTTTGTAATTCTAAGGCTTTGTTGTGTAAAGTGACAGCCATAATTGGAAAAGTTCATACATACCATACTTGAACCACTAAACGCAGAGGTTTACAGTTGTTGCCCAGAGTAATGTACACACCCCAAATCAGAGGGCATTGTTTACTTCTTAACTCCGGCAATGAGTAATCATGTCTAATTACGGACCACTTTAAGCGGAACAGGAAATGCATGCATGCAAGTATGTAATAATCAGAAGACATCTGGGCAAGTGTACACAGGAAACACGAGAAAACCCCTCTACAGTACAGACCTGATCACTGACCAGTCACACGTGACCGGTGTTTGCACAATCCAAAAATTTTCTCCATCCTTATTTAACCTGCGTCATAACTTATCTAAAGCAGTTTCTTTTTCACCATACTTCAACACAGAGTTACAGAGGTGTTTTGTATGTTATCTGGAATGGTTACAGTATTCTAATCTGAGCTATCCTTATCTGTAAATTTTAAGAGAACAGGAGGAGGGTGGGGTAACTTGGGGAATTTTGTGCTCCAAGGAAATGACTTTAATGTTGTTAGTTATGCAAAGAGTTCCAATAAATGGGAGGCAAATGCTAGCTGAAAACCAGTTAGGCTTGGGTAAAATCCTACATCGCTCCCAGCCTTCCACCCAACAATAATAAACTGATCAAGTTAGATGCCATCTCACACTTCAGTTACAAGCAGCTTGGAAACATAGCATTATGTATGTCTATATCTTTCTGATCTCAGCACATTCAAGGGCAATAATTATTGTCTGCACTGTAATTATGCTAATGATACTGTAATTACGTGAACTACGCTGTAGGTATTCACTGGCAGATTTGACCAGCAAGTGGTTCCTGCCTTCTTGTTGCCATAGTAGTATTATATCACCATAATATAACATCATGATGACATTGTCATTCTGACTGTTTGTAATATTACTGTGGATCAAAAAGGCATTTAGAAAAATTTCCTCACCTGACATATAGAAACTAATACAATTAAAAGTTCTTGCATGTCTATTGCATAACAAATAGTTGAAAGCTCTGCTTACTCAATAATCTCTTGAAAAAAGCCCCATTTTAAACTGTTGCATAACTGCGTGTGGATTAAAATTGCTTCAGAGTTTTAGAAATCTGAGCTGCTGCGCACAGTGTCTTCGTTTAGACTTTCTTTTTTGCTGCAGGTTTTTGCTGCAAAAATAAGAAGCGAGTGCGACAGTCAAAGTCTCCAGAAGAACTGTGGCTGCTTTTGCAAGATGCTCAGTAACACTTCCAGCTCATTTCCTTATAAAACTGCACTAATTGTACCTGAGACTACTATTTAAAAAAAAAAAAAAAAAAGCTAAGGATCGTCACACCAAATATTGACTTTGTTTCATTTATTACTGTTTACTGCTCTTTATAGTATTTTGTTTTATGTAGAAACATTTAATTTCATTATTTTTGAAGGCATCTTTGCTCTACAGCATTTCTTTGCATGTGCCTAAGA
>CM075011.1:9716488-9763822 GCA_037576675.1 Pangasius sanitwongsei
TAGGAATGGGATGGCACTTAAGTTCATATGTGAGTCAAGGCAGGTGACCGAATACTTTTGGTAATATAGTGTATGTTTGTGTGTGTGTGTGTTACAGAAACTCAGTACACAGCTTCCTCCTTCGTCGGCCATCTCTGGAAGTGGGCCGTAGTGTATTTTGGGTAGAATCACCAGCTACCCAGGCTGATACCCCCAAAACAAATCCCTCCTCCAGTACAGCTAGTAAGCACCTTCCTCCTACTGTATATTACACTCCACCATATATCATATAGTGGGTATACACTGTATATATTTCTAAAGCCTATAAACTTCTACAATGCAACGTGTATTTCCTTAAACAATGAGAAACACCGCTTGGTGAGATTTTGAAGGTAACTTTGAGACTGGAACAAAAATTTAAGCATTTTATGTAAAAGTGACACTTTTTACACATATATATAGTTGCAATGCATTATCATGAGTGTATCTAATTACATCGCACTCTTCCACAGACCATGAAGTCTCCCTTGTCCAGACATCACCTGAGAGCTCAGGTCTGCCTCCTGAAGTGCCATGTGAGAGGCCTTGTGAAAACCTCCCAACCCGTGGTTCATCTCTAACGCTACCCAATGGGAAATTTAAGAAAGCAAACTCTGCCACCTTTCCATTCAACCGCAAAGAGGCAGATAGTATTGATCGCCTGTCATGCCTTCAACAGGAGAATCTCACACTGACCACGGAGGTCCAAGCCCAGAAGGTGGAGATTACAGATAATAACAGATAGGAATTGCAGTTTACAACATGCTCAATGCTGGCTGATCAAGATATTAGATGGGAGGCTAAAATCTAAAAGCTGTTAATAGCATGACAATGAAACCATTAGGCACTATTGAGCAATATTTAAATATATGAAATATTCAATATTTGACGGTACCACTTAATCTTCAGCGAACTGATACAATTCAATTTAGTTGCCTCCAGTCAATAGGTTACCCACTTTGTTCAGAAACTGTCATAGGCCTACTGTTAATTCACAAATGATGATGATGTAGAGGAACTATTTTAACTATTTTAGAGTTACAGGCAAATCACTTTGCTAGCTTATTTACACATCAGTTTAAAAATATGTATTATTTGTACACATCAGTTGTCTGTCCTTTTTTGATAAAAATCGATATAATAGATAATACTTTATGATTGTTGTGTCAATTCATTTCAATCGCTGTCTTTTAAAATCGATGCATGGAACCAAATCATCTGATTGTTGCACTCCTAGTTAAGCTGAAAAACATCAGCCCAAATCAAGATCAAATCTAGGCGATGTTTCACTCTGTGTAATCATCTGATACAACTGTCACTAATAGGCTGCATGAATCTACAGTCTGGGCTAGATAGAAATCAGCCCCAGCCTCGCTTCTTCATACCATTCTGTACTTTTCTTACTATTGATGTTAGGCTTGGTTCCACAAGTCCAAAGTAATCTGCTTTAAGACATTTGTTAACATCAGTAAATGAAACCTAATATTGATGTCTTTATATCTTTATGTTTGTCCTTTTATCCTGCATTTACACCAGACAACCCTGAACCCGAACTTGATACAGCTCTGTGTACTTGTGTTGTTAGGAATTGGTGTGGCTGCTGCACAAAGCCCTGGAGGCGGCTCAGCTGGAGAAGCGTGCGTGTGCTCAGTACCTGGCAGCTGAGGGCGAGCAGGAGCGTCTGGAGCTGCTGCGTCATGGTGAGCGCTGCACCGCGGACCTGCGCGAGCGTCTGGAGCAGCTGCGGCGTGAGAACGAGGCACTGAGGAGAAGCCTGGAGGAGAGGGACGCACATGTGAAAGAGCTACAGGAAAATGTGAAGGTGCTCATGGAGAAGAACCAGGCCAAGCAGGAGGTCATTGTTAAACTATCTGAGCAAGTGTCTGCATGCATGGATGACCCGAGACGGACCATCTCTCCTGACCGCATCAGCACAGAGAGTCTCAGGCAGCTTGTACAGGAGATGGACAACCTTAAGGTGGGCTGATGCGGATTAGTAAAAATGTAGCACCTTATGTAGTTAAAAGCGTCAGCAAGATTAGATAAGATAATTCACTAGTAAAGCAGGGACATAGCCAGACATTTTACAGTGGGGTGCCCAGGTTAGAACCAATAACTTTATTGGGGTGGCAGTCTAAACTGGGGCAAACGTCTGCGTTAGGGAGCAAACCTGCTTGTTCCTTGCCATTGAACAATTATGAAATGAACTTTAACATTTCCTAGAGATGTTGTAGTGGGCATTCTATTATTATTCAAACTACGTTATCACAGATTATCAGAGAGCAAGTCAGTTTCACAAATGATATTCATAACTGAATAACAACAACAATAACAATATATATATATATATATATATATATATATATATATATATATATATATATATATACATATACATATATTATAATAATAATAATAATAATGTCCTACTGGGGTGGGCAGAGGAGTTGCACGCTAGGGTAGCACTGGTCACCCCTTAGCCACACCAATGTAGTAAACATTAAGTCATACTTCAGACTTGGGAATTTAATGTCAAAAGATAAGTTAAAGTGACTTACAATGGGTTTAAAAATTGATATTATTGAAATGATTTGCATGCAGTTTACTTACCTCTCAGACGTGACCATGTTTTTCTAAAGTAGTGCTTTCACGCTTTCATGAGCTTATCTTATTTATTAGGCCACCCCCTTTAAAACAAGAACTTGCTGTTAAGAGGTATTTCAAGTGATTTTACCCTAAGAACATACCCATATGTTTTTAACAAATTATTACAGAGTGTGCTTTTGTGCCTCTTGAACTCACGACTGGCGTTCTTTGACATCTCCCACTAACGCGCACACTAGAGAGCTGTGTGTATCACCCCAAATCGCACTCCAGTGTATTAAATAGTATGTGAAAATAGTGCACCACCAGCTATTATTTTATATTAGCTAGTGAAGTAGCCTGCTACTTAGTATGCGTCCTGTTTTGTCTGTTGTGCTGTATGTTGATTGGACATCGTAGACCAATCACAATGAGGTATTCAACTGAATCTCATGTGATACACTGGTTTGTGTTGTATGTTAATTCCATCCATGAGCCAATCACAGTGAAATATTCAAATGAAGCTGTCAGGTGATACAGAAATTGAATAGATATAGAAATCAGTGATTCAACATAACATGTAAAAATAGGAAGAATTTTTGTCACCACTATGTACTATTTTCATATTTACTTTGGGCTGGTGCAGTTCTTTGTTTGTCTAAACACACACACACAACAGAAAAAAGGACATTTCTCACAACCTTTAAGACTAAGGTTATAGAAAACATAGATCATTAAAGCAATGGCAGATATGATATAGTATAAATGCAAAAAAAAAAAAAGTTCAGACTAATAGAATTTAAAGATAAGAAGTAAGCAGAATGAATAAAGTGGTTCATATAATGACAATATATTCATGTTAATTGCCATGAATAGTTCTAGTTGTAAAAATTATGTATACATTGAATAATTTGGGTTTTACCCACATTACTAGACTGCCAGTCTGTAAAACAGTACTGGGAAACCACATGAGTATACAGCAGATCCTAATGATAAACAAAGGAAACAGAAATGGCAAAAAGCGTGAAAGTCTGAAAAGCAGTAAACACAAGACATCTGTTTTGAAACGTCACCGTGTATGCGCAACTGCCTGAGCATGATCATGAACAAATCCACCATGTTGTGTCTTCCTTTTGTTGTATAAGAACACTGCAAGTTTATTATTTGCACATTTTTAGCATGACACTAATTATAAGACAGAATAATGGTTCTTTTGTGATGTGTGATAACAGATTAATCCACGCAAACAAATATCCAGGCATGTCTTTATTAGTTAGAATCTATGATGGTTTTATAGATTGTTTCATTTAAAGCATGTGGTTTGTTTCATTTGTGTTTCAGGATGACATAGAAGCTTACAAAACCCAGAACAAGTTCCTGAACTCAGAGATCTACCAGCTGACCAGACTGTGGCAGAACAGCTCAGAACAGGAGAAATCTCTAATGGTGAAGGTGAGGGCTGTCACTTGGTTAAAAATCTGAAAAATCTCAAGTTGTATTTCTTGTTAACTTAGTCAATCTAATTAAATTAATAATTAAATCATTCATGACATCTTTGCTATTGCAAACAACTTGTGGAAGAACATTTCCTAACATGAGTTGTGCTGCGTCTTTCCTGACCATGTGGATTAATTTCAAGTTCGCGCTTCAAGTTCAAGTGCCAAGTCATTACACATTCAATAAGAATTCAAGGATGCTTGCCAGTTTGAATAATGGTCACTAAGGACACCACTGACAAACTGTTTAATACACACATCTCTGACAACAATAGACACAAACTAACCGACTAACTCTTGCTAGCTAGCTAAAAGCCAAAAACCCTTTTTTTTTTTTTTTTTTTTTACTCAGTCAATGCATTTTATTATCTTATCTGTGTATTTTGCTCCCTAACCTGTCGAAACTGTCAGGGGCAAGCTGAGTAGTTTTAGCATGCTAGCCAAAACACAGGGCAATAAATATTAGTTACACACCAAGGGTAAGCACATGCTCCGGATGGCTCACTCTCCCCAAATATAACCAAGTTTGAAATACTAAATTACAGAGAAACTGGCCAACACCGTTTGTTAGTCACTAGCCGGCTATCGTGAGTTCTCTAGCCAAACAATTTATCAGCTGGGTAATGATACACATTTCACAAATCATCTAAGAAATTAGATAACAAACACAGTAAATGCCTCACCCCTTCATCAGGAAAATTCCTGAATCAATTCCTCATATAGTATTACATTGAATCTCACTCTGACTCCCATTTGTTAACTCTCTCCCTCTCTCACTCTCTCACGTCCGTGATTGGCTGCCGGCTCCTTTCTGTCACTCCGACGTCAGACTCCTAAAGCAGGGGTGTGATGACATTTGATGTATCTGACTTGGTGTATGACGTGTACAAATTTACCACCAAGTCTGACCCGGCACCCCAACACAGCACTGACTGTGAATTAGTATTACTACTACAGAATTCTCAGGGTGACACACAGCATCGTATTGTAGTGTCTCCTGACTTACATTCATCAATCCTATGCACTGTAGCTTTCAGTACAATTGGAGTATCTGTGTTTGTGTATGTGTGCATGTGTATTAGTGTGCCTATCTGGAAGCCAGCAACTGTCAGATGGAGAGCCGGTACCTGGAGGTCCTGAGAAAACTCCAGGAGAATAAGGAACTGAATGCAGAGCAAAGAGCTGTTATCAAGAAGCTAATAGAAGAGGCACTACAGGCAGATCAGAAAGATGTCATCAGAATCAACACTGTCAGGTAAAAGCAAAAACCTTTTTAAGGACATACATAATGAAGCTTCCATTGTTTTGCTTAGGGAACTTGTACTCATGGTACAGAATTCTGTTTTTGATCATTCTAATCACAAACTTGGCTATTACGTATTGCAGAGGCTTGCACTTTTGACCAATTTGACCAATTTTTTTTTTATGAGTGTGTTGATAAATTTGTGGCATTTATATGATCCAAAGAAAACCTCCAAATTTTGGTCAATAATCGAAAGATGTGAGGTTTGATACAAAGACATAGTAACTAGGATTATTCAAAACTAGCACAAAAGCAATCACATAAGTCCTGACAAACGCATGGCACTATTCTTCAGGGAGTATGACGAGTACGGCTTTAAGATCATCCCCGACTACGAAGTGGAGGACATGAAACTGCTGGCTAAAATCCAAGCTCTGGAGATCCGCTCTCACAACCTGCTCCAGCAGGAAATTGGTGACCGGTCACTTCTGGCCCGCTGGACTCAGTATCTGGGAGGTCGTTCTCCTGATGATCTCTCCTCCAGTGAGGAGCTGAAGACTCTGGTGCGAGCAGGAGTCCCGCGTCAGTACAGACCGTGTGTGTGGCACTGGATGGTGCGGGTCAGGACCCACGCACTGCGCCAGCGCCACCCTGACCTCTTCCAGCAGCTGTGTGAGAAGAGCCGTGCCACACCACACCCAGCAGCCAGGCAGATCCAGCTGGACCTGCACCGCACACTCACCACCAACCAGAGCTTCTCATCACCCTCCAGTCCAATGCTGCAACAGCTCCAGAGAGTCCTGCTGGCGTTCTCCTGGCAGAACCCAGCTGTCGGCTACTGCCAGGGACTCAACAGGTACACACACAGAGCCTTCACCAAACACAGCACTGATTGAGCAACACAAGTCTTTTAAAGCTCTAGTCTGCAATTTTTTGTCACAAATGAGCTGAAACTAGCTGTTTTGAAACTCTAAAACAAATAATTACAGCTACTTCCTTTAGTGTTTCCTCTAAAACCACACCCACAAAGCACATACACATAACATGATAGACAGGCAAGTAGAGACACCTCCTTATCCTGATTGGCTGGAAGTTTGTGTTTAATAACTTAATGGTGATGATGGAGCTCACCAAGAAATACTACAGTTATAGATATTATTTCATTGTTATGCACCTTATTGACTATTAAATTTAATCAAAATTGTGCCAGTCACACAGAAACGTAGTTTTGTGCAAATCACACAAACAAGAAGTTGTTCATATCCTAATCCTAAAGTTTATCATCAACAAGCATAAATCATGTTAATTTGAATCTAACCACAAATTTCACAAACGAGGAAGTTAACTAGGAAGACTCTATACACAATGTATGGTCCAATGAGTTTGGTTCTGTGATGGAAAGTCTGGGTCTAATAAATAAAAATATCCTAACAGTCTGAGAGTATTTCAGGAGATTTGTAGCAGGAGACACAGCAAATGTATTCATCCTGAATTTTGTTGCTGTGTTTTTGCAGGCCTCTGGTGTTAAAATTATTTTAATGAATCCTGCTCAATTAAGGATGGAGAATTAGGTGTGTGTGTAAAAATCAGCACTGGCTCACTGCTGCTCTATAGTGGCCAGTACACACACGGCAGGCCTCAGTTTAAGTAAAAGAAAGGAAATCCTGGCATCTAGTGGTCACCCCACCGGCATACAACTGTACAACAGAATTGCACATGTATATGTTGAAGAACCTTGTGTGTGTGTTTGTGTGTGTGTGTGTGTGTGTGTGTGATTATGTTGTCTTCAGACTGGCCGCTATCGCCTTGCTGGTGCTGCAGAGTGAGGAGGAGGCATTCTGGTGTCTAGTGGCCATAGTGCAGTTCCTCATGCCTAAGGACTACTACACCAAAACTCTTCTGGGCTCTCAGGTACCAGTGTATGAAATAAAAACAAAAGACTCATGCTTGTGAGGTGTGTATACAGTGTGTTCTCACACACTCAGTGTTTCTTTTGTATGTCACAATGCAGGCAGACCAGCGTGTGTTTAAGGACTTTATGGCAGAGAAGTTGCCACGGTTGGTGGCTCATTTAGAGGAATACAGTGTGGACGTGTCCCTCGTCACGTTTAACTGGTTCATGGTGGTGTTTGTGGAGAGTTTGCCTAGTGACATCCTGCTTAAAGTCTGGGATGCCTTCCTCTATGAAGGCACTAAGGTACACAGTGCTTGAAGCTTAACTCAACTAGGATAACCAGTACTGTAAAAAGATCTTGGCAGCTATCAGTCTGTAAAAAAAAAAAAAAAAGTAAAAATTTTAAAAAACTTATTAAGGCCCACAGGAGAATAGTGTATCTTAAAAAAAAGTAAATATCACTATTTACTTTTAATCACTATTACTCACTATTACTATTACTATCACTATCACTATTAATCTTTAGCAGTTGATTGCTGATGCTATCACTTGTTTGGTATGTGAAGATTTTTTTTATTGGATTTATTTATGCAACCAAGCCTTAGTCTAATTAAATATGCGTAGATTTGCATACATAATACAACCAAATATCAAGTCTTTGGAATATATTCGAGTTAAAATGTTTGTTTCATGAATGCAAGTGATCTAAAAACCTTATATTCATGTTCTGGATATAGAAAAAAAAGATTTTTGATACATCATGATACATAAACTGACATATAAAGCAGAAAACAAGCTTTTTAATGAAAGCCTCAGCCTTCTTCAAAGTCGCTAAACCTTTAAGATAATGCCATTAGATGTAACTGGCTAAAGAAATATAAAGAAGTATAGTATAAGTATAAAGAAGACATGAAATAAATGCAGTTTGTCCGGAATTGTATTAAGAATTTCTTGCAGTTAAACTAGAAGATCCAGGAATTTGATTCAACTTAATCAGCTACCTACAGTGGCGTATTAGGTGTATTATTAAAAATGCTGGAAAGCTAAAGCTTTTAACAACACATTAACGAACATGAAACCATAGATTTATATATACAGTAAGCACCACAATTATTGACACCCTTGGTAAAAATGGGTAGAATGGGTTATAAAAAAATGTATTTGGGGTCAAGTAACGTAATCTTACACTGACATTATAAAAGAGCAATCTAACTTTTAATTAAAGTATGTTTATTCTACGGAAATAAGACCCCTTATTAAAATATATATATATTTTTAGCAAAACACACATGTTAAAATTATTGGCACCCCTGTATGTAGTACATCATAGAACCCCCCCTTGCCCAGCAGTGTTCTCATGCTTGTTTAAATACAGAGCAAATTAACCACAAATACGCATAATGTTTTTTTTTGTTGTTTTTTTTTTTTACTCATCTTTACCGAAGGTGCAAAAAAATTCTGTAGCTGGCTCTATATCACATTTTCAAGCTGTGATCCAAACTGTCCAGGAAATATGAAGAAAACAGACAGGTTGCATCTCTAATAGTGCGCACTTTTTAGACATTTTTAGAAAAATCATCTTGCAACTAAGAATCCATTTTCTGCAGAAATCTGAAGCTTTATGAGATTTGGACAGGAAAAACATAAAAGCCATAAAAGAAGTCATAGCAAACGCTGCTACTTTAATTGTTCATAAACAAGGTCATACACATATTTAAAAATATATTCCTATCGCTTTTATTGTGTTGTTATATATTCGTTTTATTATTTTTTCTATCAAAGAAACAGTTGTTTCCTAGAGGAGTAGCTTCAAACATAGTTTTCGCAGACCTTTGCCCAGTACTGTAGATATGCGTCTAAAGTTAAACTGGTGTTATAGAGAAAAATCCTGTCATCTAAAGAAGAAAATACTGTATGTATACTGTATCAATCACTGAATTTGAGTCTTACTATAAGCATAGTCTCTTACATATTACTCTAGATAAAATATAGAAATAATGCAAAACAATGTGCAGTACACAGTGGCATTGCCTTGTTACACTAACTGTGGACTAACACTATTTATTTGTTTACAGGTGTTATTTCGATATGCACTTGCTATTTTCAAACGCAAAGAGGAGGACATCTTAAAGATCCATGACAACGTGGAAATCTATCAGTACCTCCGCTTCTTTACCAAAACAGTCACAGATGGCAGGTGAGGAATCACGGTCCTACAAAAGTGATAGAAATACCTAAATGTTAAATACACAACTCTAAAGAAGCCAGAATGGGCTGCTAGAAGACAATTACCATAATAAGGTTCTTACTCTGTATATCTTGAGACCTGAATTGCACTTTAAATTACTCTTAGGCTTGAAGTATATATCGTTCCCTAAGCCTTAAGTGAACCAACAGGAGCTTTAAACATGCACTTTCTGACCTCTGGATCATGGGTTATTCCGGTACTTTCTTCTGTCCTCTATAACCCTTTGCATCTGAGCACTAGACGGTGTTACTATTTTTGCCCGGAGGACAGACTGTAGCATGTATAATTCACAGGCACGCAGCCTAGAGACAAACACACAGCACATATACATCACTTGTGATGAGTTTAAGTCCAGTCATGCTGTAGACTGTTCTGCTGCTGAGTCTTTAAAGATGCTCAGGCAATAAAAGCATCTATTTGGATGTCATTTTGCAACAATGCATTTTTTTTTCAATAATCAGACACACAGAGAGAATGGAGGAATATTTAAGAGCAGTCTTTAACCAGCAGGAAAGATTTGGTTGTAGAGTATCTTTATCTGTGATCTGTTGCTACCCATGAGGCATCATGTACTTGTTTTCAATCATCCAGGATCACTATCATTAGAATGAATAAACATTAAACAAAAGCCTAAGTTAGTTTTGCCCACATCTCTAAAAGTTTTAACCCTGTTGCCTGTTCCCTTCACCCATCACAGGAAGTTGACGAGCATCGCCTTCTTGGATTTGAACCCGTTCCGGATGAAGCATGTGAGGAACCGGCGTGCTGTGCATCTCCAGCGGCTGCAAGCTGAGCTCTCTGAACTGGAGAAACTGCAGAAAGAGTATAGCTCGGAGAACAGCCAGCGCAAAGACAACGTCCTGGACCTCATCCCCAGTGAGGAAGATGATGATGCATAGATATCTAAACACTTAAATGTACAAAACAAGACACTGCAGTTGTACAAAAGCACTTGCACAAAAGCCAAAAAGATCAGATACTATACAATACAATATTGAGGACTGCTTGGATTCTCTCTGACGGACCCTGATGGATTTTTTCATCAGTATTCACCAGGCCACTAGTTTTGAGGAGAAATGCATGTTTGAAAACAGAAGGGGTTTACCAGTAGAGGGTGTTCCAGTCTGTTGGATGAGACGCAGTGACTCATGTGCTTAATCTGATTTCGCAAACAAAACTAAATTCCTCATGGCTTTAATGTACAGATCTGACTCATGTATAAGTGTTCTCTCGTTAAAATATGAGAAACACCAAAGATTACTGCACTGAACACAATATAACAGGTTACAGCACTTTATTTTCACTACCATTTGTTGTACAGCTAGTTCATTAAAACGAGAAGAAAAGAAAAAATGTTTTCATACTTCAGGTAATAATAATTTTATACTGATGCACTTATTTGTAAGACACAAATATATTTTAGAATAAACCAAATATGGTCATTTTGTGTGCTTTGTATTTTAATATTGTTCTGCACTTCGGCTTGGGTTTGTTTCTTTCTTTTTTTTCTCGTATTTGAGGTTCAGTCAGCTTTTACCTTGGGACTTGTTCTTTTCTACTTTCACATCATTAGTGACTCAACAAGATAAACATCAATCCTTACACACACTTACAAAAACAATGTGACTCAACAAAGCAAAGAAGAAAAAAATGGCACATTACCCTTTTTTTAGTTAGTTGAAAGACATAAAGCCATTTAGCTAAACTTGCGGTCATACAGTACACTGATAAAACTGTTTATATTTTCATGCAAAACTATCACTTTTACCAAATATAATATTCTCAGCACTTCTCCACATCAGTCTTTTATTGAAAGCACATTTCTGAGGATCTGGTATTGAGGGATCACTTTCTTTTTTTTCTTTTTTTTTTTGCTTTGTACTGTATCCTGAATAATTCTCATTTTATTTATTTGCTTGTTTGTATCTTATTTAATTGTTCGTATCTCCTGCCAAGATACACTGACGCAACCGTCCTTGTATATATATCATAACTAAATAAAGCAACTACCTCATTTCTAACCTCCTCCCAGAATTTCTCAATCATCAGTCACGTCCAAATATGTCTGTATAATGTATTGGGTAACATATTCCTTTTTATTTTCCAGCTTTTGACATCTATGTACACGAACAGTCAAAAGTTTGGACACACTAGATTGAATATATATCGTCATTGTCTTAAAGACGGCTTGATAAAGGCTTATGGTTGAAATCTGTTTCTAGGACAAATGTAAATAGTGAAGTTAATGCAGAGGTACACATTTATATCTGAACGTAGTTTTTACGTAAAAATAAATAGTTGCCCCAAACAAGCAGTTTTCATATGGAACTTAGGAGAAGCAGTGAGGAGCGTGATCTATTTGGTAAGTTTTGTTGGTCACTGCTTAATTACATATATAATATTTTAGAATATTGTCCTTTTTATTATTAGAAAACAGTAGAAAATATAAAAAAATCTAGAAAACCCTTCTACAAGGGTGAAAACCTAAATGAAAACTTTAAATGAAATGAAAAATGAAAACCTTTTTAAATGAAAAGCGTTTTTATTTTGCATTATTTATTGCAAATAACTGTCACTATCATTTTTCTACATAATCTCCATTTCATTCGATGCAAGTGTTCCAGCGCTTAACAAGTCTCCGGATTCCTCTTGAAATAAATTGGATTCAATTCTAATTTGTCGCACTTTTAAAGGCTTCATTTGTCTCACCCTCGTGTAAGCGGCTGAGTCCAGGCTTGGAGTGCGGAAGTATAGGTCCGATTTCAATACATATTCAATAACAATTGAGGACAATGTTTAAAATTTTCCATTTTATTACTTTAAAAAACAAGATACATATGAAATCATAAATATAAAAAAAAACAAAAACCTTAATTCAATGTTACAAACAACTCTACTGCAGGTAAAAGCTAAGAGCTAGTGTTACACCAGACAAGGAAACTGATGTATTGCCTATTCATAACAGTATTCTTCACACAGAAACGGCCTATTTCTCCACGGGGACGAGAATAGAATGCGCAGTTTCCCGTAATGAAGAGGAGAAACACACTCACATCTCGACAACATAAAAACAGTGGCTTGTCACTGAATAAAGCTATTCTTCTAGAAGTGTCAGTGTTTAAGTCACATGGATCCTAACGCCAAACAATTCACATCCTACAAAAATGGCTCATTGTTTTAAAGAGTTAGAGTTAGAAAAAGCCCAGACTGGGAGCATGCAGGTTGTATATGTGTGTTTATAAGTGTATGTGTCAGTGTGTGTGTGTGTGTGTGTGTATTGTGAATATTGTGGACATTACTAGCTTGGCTCTGGCTATAAGCAGAGCATCTCTACATCTCTCTAACGGACAGTGACAGGCCTGAACCTGCCACAAGCCAGCTGCTCAGGCGCCACGCTGATTGAGAGAGAAAGAGGAATAACAAGGACTCAACTAAATACCAAAACAATCAGTTAGAACAATACAGCTTTTGTGCACGTCATCTGAATTTTACATTGTGCACCATTTGGCACAGCGGGGTCGAGCAGAGAGCCAGATCCTGCTGTTCCTCAGCACTGCCTCAAGATCACAGATCAGCTCGTCTAACTCAGATCCTCCCCATTCAGAGCAGAATCAGAAAACACAACACTGCGTTTAGTAAAGGGCACCTTCTGCTAACAGCGTACATCTCACCTCAGCAGTCACGAAATTCTCACCCAACCATTTCTTAACTATTTCTGAAAGATTTCAGTTCTCAAACATTGGAGAATAAATTAGTCAACAGAATGAAATGTTTATAACCATTTAAAATCTAAATCTTTTCTTCGTTTGTTTTTTACACATATGCCATCTCTGTGTTAAAAGGAGTACTTAGTGCAATTTTGAACATGCTTTAACCATAAGACTTGTGTCTGTAACAAATATTAATTCTTACTTTTTTTTTCTTGATTTGTTTATACTTCTGAACCAAACATTTAGGTATTTTCAAGATACCATCCACTATATAACACCCCCTTTTCCTCCCTAATGTGAGACCTGGAATAACACACATGGACAAACAAACAGAAGACCACAATACACTTTTAAGGTCCTTTTTCAAAGAAAAACAAAATCGACATTCTGTTATCAGTCAGCATGTATCATTACATGTTCAAATATACTGTACAGGTTTTTCTCATACAAGTCCACTCTAAATCCTTCATAAAGCAATTGTTACTGTATTAGGAAATCAGCCAACATTTCTCAGGTACTATGTGGCTGATCAAAATGAGTCAAAAGTGAATCAGCAGACATGATCATTTTTAGTGGTTTTAGTGAAAAGATATCCACATTTTATAAGCAATTTATAAGAACTGATAAATACAGTATATGCTGGATATTAAGGTACCTTTGCTTTGCTGTTAAGGCTTTGGGAGAAGGTGTAGATTCACTGTTACTGTGAAATTCATAAGTAAAAAGATTTCTTTCACACACATTTATGTAAATTAGTCAGCTGAAGGCAGCTCATCTGTCCAGAGACTAGCTGCACGGTTATACACATTAACTCTTTTATTGATTTTTGTTTTATTTGCCCTGTTCTGATTAGCAAATAGATGACATGGCTTAATTAAAAAAGTCGACGAGAAAAAAAAAAGAATGTTTAAAGACTAATGGACAGAGAAGTATGCGTTTGCTCTTCCCGCATCAAATCCTCATCTGTTCTGAGTCTGGGGCACTAGTCAAAAGTGGTGACGTGAAGCGCCACTGTAAAACAAAACATAACCACTTCACTTACGTATAGCCATGAACTAATCACTAACTGTGAAGCATTAAAAGGTAACTGCCGACAGTCATGTTAGTCGCTTATCCGAGAAAGGAATGCTATAAACTGGACCTTTACAAATTTTAAGTAAGATGAAGATACTTTTTTGCTGTATTTCTTGAATTTTACGGTCAACCTGTTTACTGATGAACCTACACCGTCTCCAAAAGTCACCAACCCCCCTCATGACTATGAGTTCCCTTGTTCAGGTTTCTAAACACCTGACAAATGTTGCCTAAAATCCTCCAAACACTCCTTTAATAAAGAGTAAAATTACAAAATAACTAGTAAAATCTTGACGCCTCCTATCCACGTGCTGTACATAAACAACTCGCTTGTAGATTCGCTGCTGATTAGATACCGAATGTGTTATGGAAAGCTTGAACTGGTTTAAGGCTTACAAGCTCTCTGCAGTTGAAGGTCATACTGTACTGCAAAAATACTGTAACCAACCAATTGCATCCAGCAAGATGTGCTGCATGCTGAATGGGTTAAGGCAAGGTGCGAGTTTTTGTGTGCCTCTCCTCTCCAAGCCACTCGGTATCACAGGGATGCCTCACAAAAAAAAGAAGATTCTGAAATGTAGTGCAAGTAGGAAGACTTGAGTTTGCTGCAGGAGTAAAAGTGGACGCTCACACATCACACAGATTTAGAGCACCCGGACTCTCCACAGGATGCAGTGTGAGAAAATTATAGTAGTGGACTCATATTCGGTGACAGGTTAATACTCCTCAGAGTTGATGAGTTTAAAAAAAAAAAGAAGAAAAACTTCACATGCAGACATATTTTCAGAATTTCTCTTTCCCATAGGCTGAAGGAGGGACTACGGAAATCACCCTGTGTTTAAGAAGAGACCAGGGCCTGGTGTCCCAAAAGCCCCGCACTGTTAAGTACTTGTGAGAGCCAATCAAAAATGAGCGTCGTGCTTGGACACAATCAGGAAACCGGGTCCTGGGCTGGTATTCATGAAAAATCTACAATAAGGTCAGTGTAGAAACATGCAAGCAATCTGATTTGAAATCAGCACTCGAAATGAGAATCTAAGCCCAGAGGTTTATGTGATACTGTAGCTAAAGACTTGAAGCTCAGATATGAAATATGTTAGGGTTAAGAAACTAGGCAAAGATGGTTAACAAGATCCTGGGTGGTACATATCCAGCTTCTCAAAGTCTAAATGCTAATTCAGTGTTTGCATTTAATGTCAGTACATAATCTCAAATGATGTTTTATATTTAGCTCAACGTAAACCTGGAAAAAAAAAAAAAAGAAAAGAAAAAAAAAAAAAAAACAGAAGGCCCGGTAACAATTAGAGCACAACAGATGTCACTGACCCAAAAGATTCAAACAATTTCATTTAGATGTTTAAATCACTGGGGTTTATCCTCTCACGAAAAAAGACAAAGGTAAAGCAATTCCCTTCCATGTGTAGAAACAACCAGATCTAAAATCTTTTTTTTGGGGGGAATAAACGCTTTAACACTGAGGCACAAAACAAACAAAAAAAAAAACTCAGCCTCTAATCTTCCTCCCAAATACACATCCATAATGTGACTGGGTGAAAATATCAATAAGAGCAAATGATGTACAGATGCTTCAGTGTTAGGACCTAAAACAATTGAAAAAAACCAATTAAGTCCTTCATTGCTGCATGACACAAAGGTTTCTAGCAAACCTCAAGAAACCCATTTAAGAAAAAGAAACAAACGTCTGTTATGAAAATTTTACATAATAAAAACTGATTCTAGACATTATTAATACTGTGTGTCACTAGATGGCAATTGTTTTTTAGTCTTATAAAAAAGGACATCACTACGAAAAATGCATCAGCCTTTTAAAATATGCAGCGCTTCAATATAAAGTGCTTCATTACATTGTTATTTCTTTTTTTACAGTTTCTTATTAAAATATTGTATTCCCTGGAGTGAAACCATAGTAAACATGTTACACATTGGTAAAAATAAACATTTTGGAATGTCTTTAAAAAGTCCCATGGCCGGCTTTTGGTCAAGCTGAGCTTGTTCCAGGTGCCTAAGAGGAAAACAGCGATTACATTTTTATTACAAACAACAGGAATGAAAATACCTGCCACAAAAAATTGGGTCAAAAGACGCACAGTTCCACAAAATGAAAGCAAGGAAAGGAGAAAAAAATGACGGATGAGTGCAGGTATGAATGTTAGAGAGAAATGAGAGGACATGCTGGGACAAGCAACAGTGGACAGACAGACTGTCTTGAGACTTTAGTGGTCCAAAAAGTCCCACTAAAGGGTTCAATTTGTTTGTAATCCTCCACCTGAATATTACTTATAGAAATATCAAAATTCCCACACATGACTAAAGAAGCTTATCACAGCCAATCCATGACAGTGAATCCTGAAAAATCCAAAGAAAACAAACAAACAAAAAAAACGTCCCTAAAGCGTACACTAATTTAACAGCAAATAATGCAGAACAAAGTGGCAGTGCAGTTAATGACAGCACCCATGGGGCAGGAATGTGACTCAGAGCCAGCATTTTGATGGAGAGAGCGAACGCTGCCTAAGCTTGTAAACTCTCCCTCCCTCCTTCCTCCTGCTGACTGTGGCTCATTTTCCAGCCTGCCAGTTTCATCCCCTGCATGGTCGAGCTCAAAAAAACCTCTCCTCCAAAAGCAGCACGGTGACGATAAGGCGTACAGAGAAAAAAAATCTTATTTACACAAGGGCACTTTGGGTACAAGACAGCCAGGAATTAAAAAAAATAAATAAAACAAGACAGGCAAGAAGGACAACAGCAAAATAAAGAGTCCATGCACAGAAAAACAGACTCTGTTAGTGTAGAAAGAAGAAAGGACTGAAGGACAAATAAAGATAGCAATGGCGATAGAGAGTGTTAGTCAGCATGTGGCCATGCTGGGTGTGCTCTGAAGCAGTGTGAGCAGCAGGAAGAGCGTGAGCGCAGGCACACACACACAAACGAAGATGATGAAGTCTTGACTGAAGCATATGATGAGCATGTACTCAGACAGCACCCAGTCCACCAACACACAAAGCAGCAGGTAGTAGAGTAGGAACTCCTGCAGGACCTCCCACTCACAGCCCACCGGTGTTACGCCCACACTCACCATGGCCTTCACCTCAGTCAGACCCACCTCCTCACGAACGCGAGACCGCTTGCTGCTCCGTCCCCGCTCTGCCGGCGCCACTGACCTCCGGCTGTTCTCCACAAACTCCTGCAAACGGACAGACAACAGATCAGCACAACTAGAACTGTTAGATATGAACTGTTACATATGGGCAAATCAACAAAATAACACAAATACTACATTAAATGGGTATTTAACTTATTAAAAGGGTCAATAACAATGATAATAAATCTAAAGGATGCCTTCAACCCACTTCTTAATGTCATCTTGACAGTGCTCCAAATATCTCTATCAGATTTATGTATTCAGATTTGAACCAAAAGTGGCCATGTTCAGGGTGATTTTTTTTTTGTTTTTGTTATTTTTTAATTAAATGTGAGCCCTACCCATATGCCCCCGGAAACACTTTTCATTCATAGAATATAGCAACAAATAGCGATTTACAGAGCCTAACTTTATTAAACTTTTGTTTAACTCATATTTACAGTTCCTCAAACTCAGCTACATCAGTCAAGTACATAATTGGTCTCAACCAGATGCACTGCTGAACTTTCTGGCAATGTAAATTTCTTTCTATCTAACGGAATTGAGTAAGCTAGGTAGATAACTTTCATAACAACTTCTTTCCCAAATCAGGAAACCACTGATTATAGCTATCAACAATAGCCACCTAAAAATATATTTAATTTAGATTCTGGGTTAGTTAAATTCCAGAAAGATCAGAAAAGTTCGCTGGACATGCTAACAGAATTTACTACAAAGCTGGGACACAGTGCTGCTGTTAGTCAAAATGGGGTCCTTTAAGTGGCATTTCATTATAAGGACCATATGGTTTTCTGTGAAGATTTTCTTTTAATAACGATGGAGAACATTCTTTAAAGAATGACGAAAAACATACACAATCAACATGCAAGTTAATATTAAAATAATTATTTTTGGACACCCTAGCAGATTTATTCTGCCCCATGCACAGCACATGTATATAAGTAATAAGTATACTAGTATATACTAGTATATATACTATATACCGTAGTATATACTATAGTAATATACTAGTATATATATATATAGTATATAAGTAAAAATAAGTACTCTGTAAGTAATCCTTTTGTGAATATTCAGGACAGTTTGTATTGAAATATAGTAGAAATATGGTTTTATTTTGCAGCTCAGTAAAGCAGTGTTTATGTCGGGCTGCTGGAGATAACCGCTGATGATAGTAGAATTCTGTGAAAGACTCACCATAAGGGCTTTGTCCATATAGAACTCCTTGCCAGGTGTGCCGTCATTGTATTTGGTGTCGATGGCGAAGCAGAGGAACAGCACGTCCACTACGATCTCGAAGATGGACAGGAAGCAGTGGGCCACCAGAAAGGCGAACAGGCACACGATGATGAGTGGCAGCACCCACTCCGTGTAGTCCCTCTGGTAGTTCAATGCCAGCACTCCCGCAAACGCAGTACACGTCATGATCAGGATCTACACACAAACACACCCAATTTATTTATTATAGAATAATCAACTTTCATACCTTAACAAATAAATTAGGTTAGTAATGCATATCTCTCTGGTTAAATGTAAGTCAGTTTTAAGGTGAGTTGTGGTATAGATTGAAGGTCCCAGTGGCTTTTACCTTGCCCAGGAAGAGCACAAAGTCTCCCACGGTGTTGATGGCTGCGACCCTCAGAGCGTTTTCCACCAGGATCACAAATGCATCACGTGCTGACGTGCAGAAACTGGTGCTGTTGATGGCCGTCGCTGCGTATGCATTCTGAACACAAGGTGGACAGAGAGAGCACAGAAAAACCTGCCTTAAACTGCAAACAAGACAGTCATACAGATTCTTCAGTATGAGGCTGTTCACTTTACAGAAAATGACTACTATGCATAAACATTATATAACAAAGTCAATGCCAGACAAAAAGCAAATTAGTCACATACACCAATAGCAGTGCCTTATTATACCATGTCTTAACAGGTCATTCATTTGAATGAAGCTAATTTAAACCAGCTTGTCAGTTGTTGGCTCTGAGGCATGTGTAGAACATGTGAAGAGCAGCACTGACATTGAGATAAAACTGGTCTGAAATAAAACGTAACAAAAATATGGCAAAAAAAAAAAAAAAACACCTCTCAAAGGAAGTCACAATTTGGATGTGCCACAATGGATGGTTCAAGAAGTGAGATAAACTTGGGAGATTGTTTGGAGCAGTAGGTGAAAGACCAAAATATGCCTCCACAATCTCTAGCTGAACCAGTCAGTAGAAAGAGTGCGCTAAAACCATGTCAATGTCTATTGTTAATACGCTATGCAAATACAACTGAATTGAATTTAATTAAAACAGACAGGAACTCGGGAACTCAGATACTGGTGCCAAACCTACTGACGGAAATAATCGGTCGAATGATTTTCAAATTTTTTTTTTTTTTTTTTGCAAAAGGCTATCTTATAATTATTTTTAAATATCACTCTCTGTCCAACCAAGCCTGAGAGTGTAGTAGGAATTCATCCAAAACACACATTCCTTGCTGAACGAACACTACTCACGGTGTGGCAGTGGTAGGTTTTTCATCACAGTACCTGATTTAGATAATTGAGGCACTTCTCCAGACACCACAGGCAACAAATACACGCCTTTAGCATACAGCGTGCACATGCGTTCTCCTAGAGAGGAAAAAAAAAAAAAGACTGAGTAGAAATCACAACTTTCAAACTCACACTTCCTTTCACCATCATGTAGGAGTACTAAATATTCACTTATGCTGGTATACCATATATCAATCTGTGGCATATTCTAGCGAGTCGAGTTACAGATGCATACTGAGGATTTATTACTGAAACTGTGCATATCGGTATTCAGATATCAAACGTAACTACAGACTTAAGCATTATTCAGACATATGCACAAGAGCTGCGCACAGGGGGTGGAGTGTGAGTAAAACAGGTGGGTCTCAGTTATGCCTCATTCTGACCTTGAACTGAAGCCTATTTATCAGCTTGAGTGAGGAGCAGTATTAAGTCCAGCACCACTCTCTGACAGTTTCATGTAACCACAATATGTCCTGCTGAAATTTATCTTTTGGGCTGTAAACACACTCAAATAATTATGAAATGCCATTTGAGACCATTGGTAAAATAAAAAAAAGTACTGACATCATTAATTAATTAAAAGGATCTTTAACTCTTTTTATCAGAGACCAAAAATGGAATTTCCGCCTGTTTTGGGAGTGCCCATGTTCAGCATTGAATTTATTTGTGATGTCACACTCCACAGTATTTAATGGTTCATATGAAAGAATACACTTGCAGTTTTTCATAAGTATTTCTTTTTTTTTTAACCTAGCCTACTACGTTTAAACGTTCTAATTTTATTTTGGCAATTGTATAGTGTTTTTTACTATCAAACAGCAGTAGTTGTGCTATCTGTTTTATCTCTCTACCAATGTTACTGTGGAGAGGTGGGAATTGTTTGCCCAGCAGGGGCACAATGCAAAAATAATCTAAAAGAGAAAAAAGTGCTCACATATGAGATGTACAAGATCTGCACAGTCTACGTGTATAATTTGGCATCTAGAATATATTCTGTAGACAGCTGAATGCAGGCTGCTGTGGACTGACCTTTCCTTTGAGCTGATTACGGATGTAGATGAGGATGAGGCGTGGGATCTTGACCAGGGTGATAATGAAGGAGCCCTTGGCCACGGTGCCCAGGTGGTAACGGATCAAACGAAACACTGATGACAGGATGGGCGTCAAAGGGAGCTTGTTCTTGTCCCTACAATGAGACGGGATGTTACTGAATTGCAGATTAATTTATTCAGGCTATTAAATCCGTGCATCTATTGTCCCCACCTCTCACACCGAAGAAGGTAGTTTGATTTTTTTGTTGAACCCTTAAACAAATGTTCTGTATCCAAGAGCTCACAAAGGGAACTGAACATAACCCATCGAGACTGTTACCTGTACCGGGCTGTAAGTTAGTTTGAACCTTAAAGCTCCAAAAAAGAATCTACGAAAATAAGTGGCATATTTTTGAATTTACAATAAAGCTTTGATTCAGAGTGTTGAATTTTTTTTTTTACTGTTATATTTTTTTTATTGTCACATCCCTGACAATATACCTTCATGATCATAACGCAAACCCAAAAATAAGGTATAAGATCATGGCGTTAGTTTGTGTGTGTGTGTGGTTGTGGCAGAGATTATATTTGTTTTTTTCATAAGCACTGGCACAGGTGGTAACATGGCAAAATGAGTGGTTCCAGAATTAATATATTATCCAGATGCTTGATTAAGTTGTGTCCGATCCAATCATTTCCTGTTATTAACTATGAAATCCAGGGTGAGCCAACAATACATTTTTAGATTTCACATACAGATTTCACATCAATTTTTTTAGTCGTAGAATAACAAGTTGGCTGAGAGAAAATGCATTTTTACTTCCTCACATGTGATTTAGTGGAAATTCACTCACGTGTTCCTCTACAACACATTCACATCAGCTAATTACTCATCTCCACAATTTCCTAACTTCTGAGAGTCTGATATCTAGTTTTATTAAACAGTCTGTTATTCCTACATAATGTTCTGTGTATTAACCCTTCAACTGTGATTTAGTAGCAACTGAACGGTTTGCTATTATTTAATGATAAATAATTAAATTGTGTTTCTTTAGAAATTGGCTGAAATAGCCTATTTAGATGTGCTGACATTACCAGAGTACAACTTTGAAACCAGGTTGAAGGAAATAGAACAGGGCATTTAAGGCTTTGCTTGAAGTCAGGATAATAACAAAATGCAAAGTGGGTTAGAAAATACCACTGTGCCAGAAAAGTTTCAAATGTCATAGCCCCTGTAGTGCCGCTCTGCCCACGGCATTGCAGGCATCTACATGACCAGGAAAATATCAACTAGGCAAGAACAGGGGGAAAAAAAATGTCTCACGCGCAACCAATATGAACACCAAAGTTGACCTGCCAACCCTGAAGAAGAATGATGCATAGTCCCGTGGAAGGGAGCAGGGGTAAAAACAGAGTGAACTGTAGAAAACATAATACAGTACATTTTCAATATAGTCCTTTTACAAAACGCTTGACAAGCTCGACAAGCGTAATTTATATATACAACTGCAGTACCTCATGGTAAATTATATGATTTGAAGCAGTTTAATGGAGGTTTACATTACTTAGTAATGCATGAATCTACATACACTCAGGACTCTGGTTATTTTTAAAAATTGCGCATTTAGAATCATAACATTCAAGATCCTATGCAAAATGTGCGATGTCTGACAGGTCTTTGCAGGTGCAAAATATAGAGCTCTAACTGATACCAACAGACCTGGTAAAGTAGTATGTGACCACAGCTCCAGCCACAGTCATCTGCTGACAGGCCAGGATGAATTCACTTATCCAGATGAGACCCACAGCATGGTACCAGGTGAGGTACTGCAGCGGGCCGCTCAGTCTGAACTCAGTCAGACCTGTCTGCTCATTCTTCTCGGGATTCCCTGTGATTAGGAAGAGATATGTACATTTATAAAAAAAAAAAAGATATATATATAAAACCTGTAAATCATATTTAGGGTTAAGCTTGTACAACGGCACATCTGCATATCTCAAAATAATGGAAGATTGCAGTTAGAACTTAATCGTATTTGTTATAAGGGGAGCCGTGATTATTTTCTAACAATTTTGTAACCCAAATGCTGAATCAAATGCCCTGTGGAAATATCAAAATTTTAAATGTCAGCTAAGAGCTTTAGTTACTCACAAAAATGCTGCAATCATCAGGATTTGTAAAGGTTAACAAATGTTGTCTCCGCCCCAGGCGAGTTTAGGCTAGCTTGTGCACTGTGTAATTAAATTTCTTTGGCAGTCAAAATAACCTAGAAAATGGAATGACATCTTTTCTAATGGCAGCTCTTGATAAAGCTGAGCTCAGCAGCATGCCTGCCACTATAATGACATTTCGGCTGATGTGTAATCGTCATACAAATAACTATAACTATTTAATTGGTTTTTCTGTTGATTTTATGCCTCTCTTAATAGCAGCGAAAAAATCCACAGCATATAGGTTTGCTGAGGTGTCCTGCTTGTCTGACTGTATATGTTTATATGCAAATACTGTATATGATCTGAAATCTGACAGTTAGTGGGAATCAGCTCAGAAATCCATGATCAGATCTATCAGATAATCCTGATTAGTGGTGACCGGATTATTCACCAGTGGTTCCGAGGAAGAGGAGTACTAGGATCCAGTAGACCCAGAAGAGGAAGAGGGCGAGAAAGGTGCAGAAGGGCTGCAGCACCAGCAGCGGCAGGTGAATAAAAACTTTCCCGGCCACGTGGAACAGAGCGATGGTTAGAGCCACTCGCTTCCTCATGAACAGCATCAGCAACAGCAAGATCACCTGAAAAAAAAAAAAGCAACATGGTGATTAGAGGGATGCAGAGAGGGCATTAAACGCTAAATATCAAAGTCAGAAAGAGATCTGCCACTAAGAAATTAAAGACATGCTTTGCTATTTGATACCTGCTTGGATGCTGTGTGCATACTCTGCGTATATTATTTACAACCACAGTCTCTCTCTCGTGTGCTCTGTTTCTCTTCCTCTCTGTCTATCTCCCTTTCTCTCCATCTGTCATGCTCTCTCGCTCGCTCTCTGTCTGCCTCTCCCTGTCTCTCTGTCTATACTTGTCTGTCTCTCTCTCTCTCTCTCTTTTCTCTGTCTCTCTATTTCCCTGTCTCGTGCACTCTCTATATTACTCTCTCTCACTTTCTCTCACTTTCTGTCTGTCTCTCTCATCGCCTTCTCTCTGTCTCTTTCTCTCTCGCTCGGTTTCTCTTTCTCACTCTCTCCCTGTTTCTCTCTCTCTGTCTCTCTCTGTTTCTCTCTCTCTCTGTCTCTATCTATCTCTCTCTCTCTCTCTCTCTCTCTGACTCACCGTGAACACAGTTGCAGAGGTGGCGTAGACCAGTAGTCCTTGCATGTGGTCTTTGGAAGCCACGGTTTCTTCATTTGTATCTTTTGCTTCCTTTAAATCTGTAGCCACAGTCTCGTTCATCGTCAGCCTGTGGTCTATATATAACCACCACAGAAAGCTGGTGCCTCCTACAAACACATAGCACACCCTCATATTTTCACACATAAGCTCCTGAAATATCATACCAGGTCTACAACAACTCCCACAGATATTAAGAAATACCCATAGCTGATTTCAACAGACAGAAGTTTGACAAGACAACAAGTACTGCTACAACTGTGCATGTTCCCAAACATATACTTTCCAGCTGGGAAGAGTTCCAATCAGAAAAAAGGAGGTGAAGAGAAAAAGAAAGCAAACTTGCCTAGCGAGCCCAGCACCACCAGAACAGTGAGAATCCACACCAGAACCGCAGAGATGTAGCGAATAATCACCATCAGGATCATGGAGAGCACTGGAAGCATCCACATCCCACACACATGCATGTTAGAGAGAGATATTCATAGAAACACCACAAAACAGGCTTATGAGAGACCTTCACTGTGGACAAAGTAATCACAGCCCTCATTTAATCAAAAACTGCCTTCGGGTTTCATCACTACTGAAATATGTCACTGTTATACCCAAACAAAGAAGATATGTCAAATACATAGGTATATCAAAGGGTGTCATGTGGCGGACTGGGAAAACCATTCACGCGGTGAAATTTTCTTCTATATATAATTCTAAAATCGATAGGCTTTTCTGAACTGAAAATGTGCATGTATCTGAACTAGTAAGTAAGTAAAGTTAGCATTTTTAAGTCTGTTTACCCCAAAAGTCAAAAGACTGCATTCCCACTGCAGCACAGAAGCATCTCAGACATTTTTTACAACCGGTATCTGATTACAAACTGAACTGATTACGCTTAAATTTAGGCTTATTTGCATTTCACTATGGCAGCTAACTATCCAAACAAAAATATCAACGCCTGGCATTCACTGTGTGAGAATAGTACCCTTAGGTAGCGAGGTTTTAGACATCTTTAGGCAGACAGACTGTTTTTACCAGAGAATTTGTTAAACTGGCTGCTTACCCAATGTGATCTTTACAGAAAGACAGCCAAGAAAAGATTAAAAACATTAACTAAATGTGAGGTGTCAAAGTATGTTATTGGCAGAAAAACTTCATTTTGGCCATAATCCGATTTTTCATCGCTTCTTGTCTGTTTGCCGGCACAGCAACACGTTTTTGCAGATTGACACACCTATTTTAAGGCCTAATCCTAATTAATATTCAAAAGTGACTAATGACAAACAGTACCACACAATGACCTGAAAACACAAAATGTATACATGGCTATAATGGGCTTGTCTAAATTCTAAACCACTTGCCCTGGTGTTAAGGTGTTTGGCTCATACATTCCGTAACATGAATCACTGCTGGACAAACCACCCACAACAAACTGAAGAGGACACTGCCGTCTGCCAGCACACTCACTCACGGCAAAAATGGCACACGTGAAGTCTATTCGCCACTTTTGGACTCAATACTTGGTCTGGGCCATAGTAAAGTACTATTAGGTCTGTCACAAAATATTACAAAAATCACATAATTGCAATTATGAATAAAATCTGCAATCATTTTCCATATAAAAGTATATGTAGTCTATAAACACTGCTTTCAGTATTAAACAATTTCTTTATATAATCAAATTGGTAAGCCATTATCATTTCATCATTATTCTCTTCGAACTATGGAGGAACTTGGCCTCCAACGCTAAAACATTTTGATGACAAGATTTAGTATGCTAGTACAGAGCTCTAGTACAGAGCCATGTATTATTTATTCATTCTTCATCCTGGTCAGGGTAGCAGTGTATCCGGTGCCTATCCTAGGACCACTGGGCATGAGGCAGGAATACAACCTGGATGGCATACCAGTCCAATTTTAGTGTAGCCAACTCACCTATTGACATGTTCTTAGAAGGTGGGAGGATTCTGGAGAACCCGCAGAAAGCCCACAGGGAGAACGTGAGAAACTCTACACAGACTATAACCGGAGCTCGCTATCAAACCATGAACCCTGGAGCTATGAGGTAGTAACACTATCTGCTGCACCAGCATGCTGCCTTATATATATATATATATTTTTTTTTTTACATACTTTTTGTTACAGTACACTTTTTTCCAATAACCTAATTTAAGAGCTCTTTCATACACAGAGTTTAGTCCATTTGAATCTAATCCTGCTGTGTTTACCCCCTTGGTGCAGTTCGTTTGGGCAGGTGCGAACACGGAAATCACACTCAGGCGTGGACCAAAACAATCTCTCCAAGCCTCTTCATTTGTTTCTGTTACTTCCTTTAAAATCTGTAGCCAAAGTTTCAGCTTGTGGTCTATATATAACCACTACAGGAAACTGGTGCCTCCTACAAAAACACATTACACTGCTTCCAAGCCAATTCTAGCGCAGCTTGATTGCACTGAGAAAGCGATTTGACCCTGAATCGACTCAACTGCAGGCAGCACTTTCTTTGATGCGAGAGGCTAAACTGACCGACAACACACAAATTGGGCCAATGGAACAGAAAGAAAATAAGAAAATAAATGCTGGATGTGGTACACGAGCTTTAAACAAGTTATTTATATTATTTATTTAACTGTTTATTTAGCACCAGCATCATGTGTTCGCTGTGCTCAACTGATTTCAGTCATTTCTACTTGCCAAAGCTTTATTTATCTTTTTCCTGTCACAGAATTTCTGATCAATAAATGAAAAGGTTATTACTCCTGCTATTATTGCATTGTTAAAGTTATTATTTGTGTCTAATCATTTTGATTCCTCCTGGCATGTTTGCAGTTTAAAGGACAAAAATAAATCTTACTTATGTGTTGAAAAAATGACTGTGGAAACTTAGAAAATGGGTTCCTCAGGATTCTTTGGATAGTTGAGGGTTCTTAGTTTCTTTTACCAGGTTCGCTTCAAGAAGCCTTAAGGGTGCTAGAGTGTACTATTACGCTACAGTTATGTTTATATTATAAACGTCAACAGAAAAGACAATTATTAGATGTTCATTACTGTGACTTACTTTATTTATTTACAAACACTTTGCATAGGCTTGTTCCCCTCGCACTTACTGCTACATTACAATTCATCCACGTTATATGTGCGTTATATGTATGTAATGTGATGTATTATGTTGTTATGCTGTGTTGCCTAGTCCAATTCCTGTGTATCCCATTCACTGATTCTGAATCTCACTCAGAAGAACAAAGAAGGCAGTTACCCAGCGCTAGCAGGCAAAGCCCCGCAATGATCTCTTTACTGGCCACCACCCCAGCGATCAGCCTGTGGAGCATGGTGTTATCACTGACAAACGTCACCACTGCCTCTGCAAACTTAGAATAGCAGGAAATGTCCACGGGCGTGCAGCGGTTAAACACCGGCAGAGCTTTACTGCAGAGAGAGGAAAGCAAAACGCAGCGTAAGCAAGGGAGAAAGCTGGGTGATTTTAGACTAAGAGCTGGAGAGTCTTACCTCTGTGGAACTGGAAGTTTAGGACATTTGTCAAAGCGCTCTGGAAGGCTTGGGTACTTATGGCCAGCCAGCTCATAGGAGCAGAGCTCTGAGCCTGAAAATGGAAAAGGAAAGCCCAAGGAAGGTTATAAAAGCTGTGAAATCAAGTGCAAAGGGAACCTAAAATCGATTAGGACTGAAACAGAATTGAATTGAAACCTGGTTTCCCGGAAATGATAAATCAGGCTCTAGGATGATGTTACCTTAGAGGGATCATTTAAGATGTAACTAAATGACTGTAGTGGCTTTGAGCAACCCTTCAAAGACATGAGTGATCTTATGATGCTCTACACAATAATGACCTTGGGAATCTCATCCCAGTGCAGCAAACAGTCCTGCAAAGGATCCAAACCCATTTTTTTATACTAATGACTGATGTGAGCAAATCTGGAAATGGGGGGGGTTAACCCCTCAAACTCAATTTAGTGATTTAAAGAAAGTCATATTCTGCTAGAGTCATCACGCAGCGTGATCTGTGCTCGTGCAGAAAATGGGGTTGCATAAACAGAAACAAATATTTAAAGTGTGCTTGAGGTAATGAGGGTTTTTCTGCCCATTAGCATGTTTCATTTCCCAGTCCTCCTATTGGTGACTTTTAGATGAGTATCATAGCAGCGGCTAAGCTGAGATTTTAATAAAAATGTTCTGACACTGCAAGAACTTTATGTTCGACTGTCTTTAATCACAATGGCAATAAATCAGCCAGCAGGGAGCATGTCACATTACGCATTCTAATGCAGCTTACCTCAACTCATGACCTTAAAATTCTTTGACGATATGTCATTTTTGCCATACATAAATCACATCAGTGTTAGGCCGGCTGTACAGGACTTGCCAGCTGGTCCAGGTGTACACTCCTCCCTCTCATAACTACATTCATTTCCTAATGGTTTTTACTGTAGTTACTGAAAAGCTTCAATAGAGTTACTGAATAACATGCTGAAGAATAATAACAGAACAATAATCTGGCAATTTAATGGGTTAAAAGCCGTAATAAATTGCTGATTTTATGCTGATTTGATTACTGATGCAGATGAATAGTATGACACGCATATAGAAACAAACATGTTAATTACATCCCTCTTGGTGCCAGAAGGCATGTGTCAGACAGCAGAGTGGACACACAACACCAAAGCACTGGACTGTAAACAACAGACTCCCTGCAGCACAGAGAGTCAACAGAGCCTTTGTTTTCCTCAGCACACTTCTGCGTATGTGTGTGTGTGTGCGCGTGTGTGTGTGTGTGTGTGTGTGTGTGTCTGTGGCGTGCATGCTTTAGGTCCAGGATTCGCATATATATGTATCACTGTACCACACTGTATCTCCATTCACAAGCTCTTAGGAATAAACACACACACAAACACACACACAAACATATATATATATATATATATATATACACACACACACATATATATATATATATATATATATATATATATTTGTGTGTGTGTGTTTGTGTGTGTGTTTATAAGTTAGAGATTGTGTATTGAGATAGAGTGTGAAGGAAGATGGCATGTTTGGGTCACCAGTGTGCTCATGAGAAAAGCCTTTGTCTGAACAGGGAATGAATTGATGCTCGACGACTTCATTGCCATGACATCATGGTGGCATCTGTGATGACAAACTGCTTTACTGTCCTTGTCCAGTAACTAACCGTAGACTGTTCTCCAGGGAACACCCTATTCGTTGTCCATACACTGAACATGTTCCTACTGAGGCACTCACCTTAAAGCATATTAGCATCTGGATTCATAAAAAGCTGATCAACAAAATATGAATTCAAATGTAAGTTGTTGTTTTTTGTTTTTTTTTGCAAATTAAAAATAACGTGTCCAACCAACCTTCATTTCAGTCATTAAAAATAGTGATGTAGCCAATAATAGTGCAACTTCCATGACATAAGCAGAGATACAGCATAATATAGTGCTTTTTAGTTTATTAAGGGTAACACTATCTGTTTACATCAGTTCTATCTGGCTCGTAGCATATGCATTAAAAAAAAAAAACAATTTTCTTTACGGTGTGAAGCCTGAGAATGTTTTTCCAGAAATAAAAGGTGTCCCACAAGGATCCATTGTAGGCCTCACAGCGGGTGCTACAGCCAAAAATGTATATTCTGACAGAGTTTAAAATGATCACTGCAACACTATAAATCACTCTCTTCACAAGAATCACATTTCTGACCAATATTTCTGGCATTCTTTTTTTAACTGGTCAACAAATAACAAACTCAAACCGTCCTGTTTCTTGTTGGAAAATTGGGAATATGTTGGAAAAAGGTTTTTAAAAAGCTTACTGTTTAACAAACCACTCCAACATTACATGAACACGACTTCAGCAAAAATCAATAGTGGTTTTTATTTTTTAATAAATAAAAATATCACATTCCGTGTTGTTTGATAGGCACTTACACCTACTCACACATGCTGCAAGCAAGTAAAATCTGTGTTGTTTTTCTTTTAATTGGCAAAGACCAACATTAATTCGAGCCAATCACAACATAACTGGCATACTACCCACTAACTTATTTATTTAAATCTCATTTAACCTTGTAAACACTGCCATTCCTCACTCTTACATAACTTTCCTAACAGTTATACTGTAGTTACTGAATTATTTACCGAATAACTGAGTAATAGATGAGCTGGGATATTAAGGTAAATTGGTTCAGGTGCTCCTGCTATGAGATGTGCTGTATCTGAAGGCCATATTTCTCAAAAGCTGGGGTTTATTACGAAAGAGTTACTACACTGATCAGATATGTAAATGCATTACTGACCTCCTACCACGGGCCACATGGTAACGCAGTATGGGATATTTATGGGAAACTCTACACATGAAGTGGCCAATGATCATTATATTTAAAAAAGAGGTCAAACTATTTATTACATAGCAGTCTTATTCAAATAGGGTAGTGGTGGAGGTTAGCTTGGTTAAAATACGTTGGTGTAGAACACCTCATACAGAACATTCGAGTGATTTTGATACGGTGCTATGCAACATATCCTTGTGCCACAACGTTGGTATTCAACGTATAGAAGGTGCTGCAAATAAGTTGGACTGGACAAGCCGCAACAGATGATCTGCGACAGAAGCTGCACTGGTTCATGGTTGGTAAATTAGAGTCTCTGAACTATGGCCAGGGTTTATTCTATATGTTTATCGACTCTGCTACAGTATTTTTTCGAGGGCTCAGTTCGAGCCACTGAAATACTTCCATGCTGGATTCACATTTGCCAGCTGAGAACCATTGCTCTAGTGTAACAGAGAGATTATGTATGGAAGCAAATTATGAATAATGTTTTTATACAGAGCTACTAATGGAGGTCTTTTCTTATACTGCAAAAAGGTCCACCTTTTATATAAAACACAATGATGATGTAAGAATATAAGCCAGCGCTTTTTACTTATTACTGAGTAAACAGCGTCATGCGGTTACAGTGAACGCAGCATGCCTGTCGATCTATTCTCCATGCCTTTTTCTACAGGACACCGAAAAATTTGCATTTCTCTGTATAAATTAATAGTTTGTCATCACAATCCTTATAATAAGAAAGACAAAAAACATGAAAATTGTTGTCAAGGTTTCTGTCATTTTTGGGCAAGGTTTTTGAGAACATACTTTTTTTCAGAATATCTGTAGGTACTACACATTCCTTTAATTGTCTTTTCTTGTTTTCGTCCTTGCTTTGATTCCTCTAGTTCCTTGCTCTGAGGGCACAAGCAAGGAATGAAAGGATGGAATGCAAGGACAGAGGAATCGAGGCCAAACATGTTTGCAGAATAAGACGTCCTTGCTCATTAAACTGTCATTTTGACTTGTTTGCACAGCTGTATCGTCTCTCACTGCACATCTGCAGCACGGTGCAACTACAAAATGAATAAGTTTGTTTCATTCAAGCACATTTTAGTAACCTTAACTCAAGGTTTTTGTTTGCATCACTTCTTTGTTTATATTTAATTGATTCATTTGTTCATTTTCAGTATCAACTTCATCCTGGCCAGGGTCGAACCAGAGCTTATCCTGGGAGCACTGACTGCAAGGTAAGAGTACATCCTGTGTGGGATGCCAGTCTATCACAGGGCACTACACACACACACACACACACACACACACAGTTTAGAAAAGCCAATCCACCTGTTTTTTGGAAATAAGGAAATCGAGCACCTGGCATAAATCCATGTGAAAGTGGGTCACCTGACCTCAGAACCCTGCTGCCATGTTTTCATCATTTATATTTTTTTGTTCTGAACAGTTTTTTTTACTTTTATGTGGAGGTGAAGAAATGATACCATAGGTGTGTGTGTCACATGCTACAATGTAAAGCTTCCACTGGGAAGCAGCTGTGTATCCTCACTCTCAAAGCATCTTATTTCTTCACTCGTCAATTCTTTCAAGCACAGTGAAAGACTGATAGATCCTTAATAATGGGCTTAATCAATTTTCAGATCAAGGGTTGATAGAATCAAGAAGTCAAGGAAGTGTCAAGAGAAAAACAAGAGAAGAGAACTGGAAATGATCAATAAAACACAGCTTTAACAGAGATTAAAAAGTAATATTGTTACCTCTCAACATTTAGGGAATTTATAAATAGCACATAGATAGGACCTACGTACACATCCCACATTCCGCTCTACACACACTGAGATATCGTAAATAAATTATTCTGCAACCTTTTACAGGCAGAGGAATCATAATCAATAGCCAACAGTCTATTTAACAGCAGGAAATGATCGTTGTTGTCAAAGACCTCTGAATTCTAATGCTAAATGCTACCTCATGAGCATGTGCTGACTACTTCCACTGAAAGAAAGGTACTTAAGTAACGTGGACTTACCATTCGTCATGGCAAATCTCCGTAGATCTTCGTACGTTTTCATCTCCTCAGTAGGACACTGTGACACACACAGTGCCATTGATTTAATCTTCCTTTGAATTATGTCTAAGTTGCATGGGTCCAGGAAGAACACATATCTGTAAAACATCAGATCAAATGCAAACTAATTATCACAATAAAATACAGTGTGTTATAGCGTATCAGATATTCAAACCGATAAAATACAAATAGCAATGAGCTATTCAAACTGTTCGTCTGATGAGCAAGGCAGATACCACATCAGGCCATCGAATACAGCCTTCACCATTGTGTGATAAAAATCGACAGCAGGCAGCACATATTTTCATCCCAGGAGTGCTGGCTCACTCCAGGATTTTTTTTTTTTTTTTTAGCAGGGAGGTGAAGCGATGGCTTGTTTCTACCCATGGCTTGTTTCTAGTCAAGATTTCCATCGTGACCAAGGCCTTGCCTTGGTTCTTTCATAAGAGGGGGAGTGGGCACAGTGCCTACATGGAGCCATGAGGCCCATTGTCCTGCATACAGAGCAACAAAGCAGCCTGTCAGATGCAGAAGACACACACGACAGCCAAGAGGAGAAATCCAGAAAAAGACAGAAAGCTTGGAACTAATACAGGGCTGTCAATGCTGCTGGACCCAACAGGTCTGATATGCACATGGCTGAAACGTGACGTAGGCCGTGTGCTGCATCACAACTCAGCCATGTGCATATCAGACCTCTCAATTATATCTGAATGCCTGGCAGACTCGTACCACACATACCCAATAAAATGTTAGAGCTACAGTCAAGCAGGTACATCAGATGACGAAAGGTCATGTGTTAGAAAGCCCTTTATTACACGGAGAAAAAGAAGCAAAAGGTTGTCACTGAGGAAGGTGTAGTGGTGATCCTGGATCGTTTCAAAAGCCAAATAAATTAAGTAAGGAATACAATACAGTCGAGAGTGCTGTTAGAGGAAAATAAATCGACGACAAAGTTGAAAGTGTTATTATTCTATTTCTTTTTTTTTTTTAACTTTAAAGAATGACACATCATACTTTAACTATTTATAGTTACATTAAATGTTGCGGAACATCCACATAACAAGTTAGCTCCTGTTATCACTTATATTGTAGTAGTTATACACAGTCATTCCTCACCAGCCTCTCTTATTTAATTTCCCTTAAAGTTAATAAGATAAAACGTCATGTGACCAAGAAATTGGGAAGTGCAAAACCCTCTGTCCTGAAACTTACTGACTGTTACAAAGTGCTGTCACTGGAGACTCCTTCCATAAATGGTAATTAAACATCTCTTTATAAAAAGCTTCAACATGTCATTGATATACATTTTTCTTTGTTAAATAACAACACATTAGGCTTAGATTATGAAAAGCATCCGCTATAGAGGTCTCTGTGAATGAGCTGCTTCTGTACTAGCCGACTCTACTTTCAGTGCTGCTGTTATAGGAAATTAATCAACACCTTTTGGTTGATCAGATTCCAGAATTAAACAGCGCTGTGGTATAACGTACATTATACCACAGCACTCCTGAATGATCGAATCTGATTGGTCAGAAGGTGTGCATTATTTCATATAACAGCACAGTTTGCTCTGGATGTAACATGAACGATAGGTTAATATTAATGCGCTCATTGTAAGACGTTATTGTTTCTATAGTAACAGCTCATAAACAGGGACTTGTATGGTGAAGACCCCACATAATCAAACAATAATAATAAAAAGCAGATTTAAAAAAAAAAAAAAAAAAAAAAAAACGTGTTGTTGAACAAAGTCATTATTATAATCATTGATGTGGTGAATTTTTTTGTTAGGTCACATTTATTTAACATTTATGGATGGAGTCGTGTTTGTACGTTCTCTCAGTCTTGGTTACGCTTTCCGTTTTCTCCTTGTTCAAGGTAAAATGACAGTGTGTGTGTGTGTGTGTGTGTGTGTGTGTGTGTGTGTGTGTGTGTGTGTGTGTGTGTGTGTGATGAGAGAGAGAGCGAAAGAGAGAGAGAGTTGCCGGTGAGGGAATGACTGTTTATCACAGCTATAACGCAGGTGAGAACAGGAACCAACTTGTCTCGCGGACGTTCCACAACATTAAATATAACTAGTAACTGTTAAAAGTCTTGATGTTTCATTCATTAATAAATGCAAATTAAAAAGAATAATGCCCGTCAGAGGGTGGGTGGGGGTGCGGGGGGGAGGGGGTGGGGGTGGCAACAAGGCCACTGACCTTTTGCAGACAAACAATAGAGTGGGCATTAACCATAAAGCAAACCATCTTGATGTTATTTTATAAATTATTATCCCAGACACCATGAGCAAAAAAGAGAGATATTGATACAAACAAAAAGATAAGGGATGGAAAGAATGGCTCATTGGAGATCTCTGACTGAATTCCCGGCAGATGTTGGCTCAGTTGAATTCTATCAGGTATTTGAGTTCACAACTGCGAGCTGTCATTCACTCGTCCCTCCGCTCTGCAGTGGGCCGGCCCACCTGTGGCCTTAATCTCACCTCATTATCCATACTGTCAGAAACTGGCATTACTACCATTATTCCTGATCAAACGACTGCAATATTTTCACCACTGGGTCCTTAAACAAGGCCTTAAGCTAACACCTCCTTCAGGGACACCTTACACAATGTCTTTGTACACCTGATTCCTCACAAATTCCTTCCAAAAAAAAAAAAACAAGAATTGATAAAGTACATGGAAAACATACTGCAAGTACCTAGCAGCAAGTCATATATGAGAACCTCTTACTACCACAACTCTATGATGTAAGAAGTACCTTAGATGAGAGTGGACAAGATTTCATAGGATGAAGTAGGACGATATAACATCAACATTGTGATACGATATGATATTGTACTCAATCATGCGCTATTGTATTGCTGGACGTTTGTGAAACTATATATCATGATACATTTTTGTTCTGATATTTTTGTTATATGACCCACCGTTAGGCTGATCTGTAATGATTGTATCTGTCACATGTACCAGTAAAGCACGAAAATACAAGCAAAATGCAGGATGACCCAATGGAGTCCATTCAAAGGTAGTTGTTAATGAATCTTTCCATTCACAGTTCTCTGTAGGTATTCTGTGTATAACTATGTTTTACACACTTTTTAGGCTCTAACTCACACTCGCTTGTCTGGAAACAAAACAATGGCAATAAGACCAAAGTGCAGAATGCCTGCTTCAATTCAAGGTTATGTACATCCATACTGTTGAGTGAACTCTGCAGGAGTTACCACAGTTTTTATACATATTCATCCTATTCACTGGTACCAAAATGCAACTGAGCAGGTTTCAAAGCAGTAAAGTAGAATGTTCTCGCCTCGGCAAGTCAGTCTTCCTCAATTTAAATGTGTCATCATCAGGGAAAACACCCAGCATCCAACATGATGACTATGAGTCACAGATTTCAGGCAATTATTTACTGCAGTGGATTTGGAGCAAACGTAATTGGTGACGTGGTTATTTTATTTAAGAGCCTGTTCATTTGTTTTAATGACTTAGGAGTCCCTGAACAGGCAAACTCTACACTATATAATGTGAGTATATACGTTTTGAACAGCAAAGCCACAAAACAAGTGAACACATCTACCTGCATACAATAAAATATAGCGGCAGCATAAAAATAATACTTGCAGATTCTAATAAATGTAATAAAATGTAATGTCATTAACATGGAAGTAAAATAAGACAGGGCCTAATATAGTCCCCTGAGGGACACCACTAGGAAATAGTGAATTTAAATGTGAATACATTATTTCTGCATTTACCCTCAGTTATTGTTTCACAACAGAACAAATGTCACTGATACACAGCGATTTTTAATATACTTCCAGTGCATATTACTTCAGATTTACATACATATCTTCTGATGTTGTAAATATGAACAAAAAAGTAAGCATACATAAGCCTAAACAAAGATACGTTTTAAAAAAAACTAAATTGATAGGGAAAAAAGCATCTGGACACTATATTAAAAAATATATGTAAAAACTACATAAAAATAAATAAAGTTCTAGAGAACACTCGATTGGAAAAAGCTCCAGAGCCATAGGAAAGAGAACAAAACCTTAAACATCCCTGTCAGTGCAACTGGTTTGATAATACTCAGGTGGAAGGTCCATGGAACCACAACTAATAGTCCCCAGACAGGTGTGTCACGTAAGATTTCACAACACAATCTCAGACAAATGATAAGGAAGAGAAGAAGCAGTCACTTGAACAGAGTTGCAGGATGACCTGAAAGCAGCCGGAACAACCGATATACAGGAAACAATAAGCATCGAACTGCACTGCAATCATCTCTGTTCCTACACCCTACACAAAACTCCTCTGCTAAAAAAGAAGCATGGAGATGTGTGTCTAAAAGCATTTAGACAAATCAGAGCAAAACCAAAAGAGAAATTTTTGGTAATGATTTAGCTCGTTGTGTTTGGAGAAAGAAGGGTTGTGCTCCTCTGCAAACAGTCCTGGGGCATTACATATCATCAAAGGAAACATGAATGGAGTGATGTCTCGGGACATATTAGAGGAGAACTTAATATCATCTAGAAATTGAATCTGTGGAGAAGATAAAACAACTTTCAACAAGATAATGACCCCAAGCGTACGGTCAAAATAACACAAGCAGGCCTTGCATGGCCTAGCTGATCTCAGGACCTTCGTAAGCTTGGGGAATTGAAGATGATTTGGCAAGAGGAATGGGACAAAATTGAATCACAATGCTGCAAAAACCTAATTACTTATACTCATATTACTTAAACCTAATTACCATAGATGTCTTCTGTGGTATCCGAATACTTTTCCCCTATTTTATTTCCATATCAGTTTCGTCTTTTTTAAAGCATATCTTTGTTTATGCTTATGAATACATACTTCTTTCTTCATATTTATAAGTACAATGTCAAAAAACATTATGTGTGTAAATCTGAAGTGGATATATGCCCTAGAAGTATATTAAATATCAAAAACAAAAGTGTCTGTATGCTTATTTCCCCTCACTACATGCATCATAAACTGAACATAGTATACCAAATACATAGTAGTATTAAGAACCATAAGAGTATAAAGTAAACTGCACTAAACTAGCCAGAAGCTATAATCCTGCCTTGACTCCCACATGAAGTCCTTCTTAAATTAAAACTCACATATTATCAAAGCTTTCACCTCTGCAAAGCTATTTCCTGTTCTCTTGGTTTAAGGTATTTGCAGTTCTTAAACTCAAATGCTACACAGTGTGCCAGCATTTTGGAGGAAATCATAGATGATGCTCTAAATTCAATTCAAGTCAATCAAACAATCCTGAAAAGCCGACTTAGCTCAGTGAGGCATCTACCTTTTCATATGATTTATTGGCATGATCTCCAAGAATGCCAGTAAATATGTGGCACCTTCTGACAATTTTATCAGATAGTTAATCCAGTCATTTCAAAAAAGTAGCATCTGAGACATCACCTACCAAGTGAATTGGAAACAAAAACACAGAGCACTGCAAGATCCTTCAGTAGTGGATTGATTAAAGCAAAAAAAAAATCCTTTCCTAGTATAAAAGATATGACACTAATAAACCTGAATGTCAAGGTTGATTCGGCTTTGTGTTTCGGTTTGTATGAGTCAGCAAAGACAGTAAGCAAAGACTGCTTAAGCATAACAAATGATAAACGCATCTAACCTTGCCTTTCTGTAATTACTTATTTTTTTATTGAATTTATCGTACACTAGGTTTCCAAGACCTTAAAAAAGCCTTCTGTCGGGTTTGGACAAGACTAGCAGAGGCGTTCAACAGAAATGTCAAAAAAAAAAAAGAAAAAAAAAAAACAGACAGGAGGGTCGAAAACCATAAACAGTAAGCAGACCAAACGACTAGACCAAAGGGACAAAGACCAGAAAATGTGAACAAAAAAAAAAAAACACCAACTAACCTGAAATATTAACCAGAGTGTAAGATATAGAGGCTTAGAAATGTAGCCTGAAAAAGACAACAAGGTTTAAATTAAAGGGAAAAAAATGTAAAGTGAGTATAATTAGAATCTTGCTGAACTTGAACAGTTGCAGTTTGATAAGACAGGTAAGGTGGGCGTGGTTGTGAGCGAGGGAGTTCTGAGAATTGAAGTTCCCAAAGCATGGGATGCATGGGACAAATTTAGTAAACTCACACTGTCAGTACACGAGTGAACGCTCCATTACTGAATGGCTTTGCTTCTACCAAGCCGGATTTGTGAAGTACTAACAAAGAGAAGAGCACACTCTATTCCAAACACAGAGAGGGCAAATTAATTTGACATGAATGCAAATGAATGGGGAAAAAACTCTTCCTGTAGTCCATTAAGCACTATGCAGGTTGTGCCTCTGGCCCCCTTTAGGGCCTTTCTGAATTATTAAAGCCTCTGTGTGGCTTTAGCAGGCCTCTGTAGTCTGAACAGGAAGTCATAGCGACCTGACATGTGCACTGATGTGATAATCGAAGGGCAAAGAATTTTTCACAGACTCTGCAAGGACGCATAAGGAAGCATAAAAGTGCAGACTCACTTTCTGTCTCTGTGGTCCAAGCCGCTGAGCCTGACCCCTTCGATGGCCTCATTGCTCTGGCCACAAGTGTTGCCGTAGCTGTCATATCCAAACACCAGGCGTGCTGCACCACCTGTCACTATAGTGTAGCCACAGATAGCACCCTAAAAACAAGCAAACAACAGTAAGCATTCAGCACACATTAAACAGGATTACAGGAAATGAATCAATCTCAATCTAGCCGTGTAGACTCATAATTATGGCTTCAATCTATATTCACTATAGGTATCATTAATATTGTTTAGAAAACATTTTCAACACATCACATTTCTCATAACACAGGTTGTGTCCTGATCTTCCAGTCTGTCATATTATGCAAAATGGCATGGGACATAGCAGTGCCACAAATTCATTTTGGGCTTTGTTTGATTTTGTTTTGGTTGTATTCAATCATGCATTCATCTTCTGTAACCACTTTATCATGGACAGGTTGTGGTGGATCCAGAGTCTATCCCAGGAATATTGGGTATGAGGTGGGAATACACCCAGGATGAGACACCAGTCCATCACAACGTACCATGCAAACATACAATCACACATAGGGGCAATTTAGCATGGCCAATCCACCCACACATGTTTTGGAGAGGCAGGAGGAAACCAGAGACCCCAGAGAAAACTCACACGGACATGTGAAGAACATGCGTCAGTAACCCAAACACAGGAACAAACCGGGGAGCATGAAGCTGTGAGGCGGCGACGTTACCTGCTTTGCCATCATATGCCACAACATTTTGTTTTTATGCAGCACATAAATGAGGGTTTAGTCAGTTTGTTTTGTAACATTTAGCAAAGTTTTCCTCCTATTTTGTCACCCGTCAATAAATGACCTGCTCAGAGAAAAAAAAAAAAAACACATGGTGCTCTAGGCTGTAAAACAAGAGAGAAAGCAAACGATACAGACCACCAACATACAGCCAATCAGAAGGCATCTCCACCTGCTTGTCAATCATATGAATTCTGAATTGCACATCAATTCAGAAAGCTCTCCCTCTTACACTATCAGGAAATTCATGTTTTCAGGGTTTGGCTCTTTGTTAAGGGAACACTGAAAGGAGGGGCAGTATTTATTGGATTAGGAGTTTCAAAACAGCTAGCTTCAGCTAAATTCCAAACATCAATTACTTTACTCTATGTCAGGGTTTGTCAAATATGGGACTGCAGTCTGCAAGCAGACTTGGCAAAGTATTTCAACGGACTGAACCAAGGACTGCACCAGAACCAAAACAATTATGAAAAAATGGCTGTAATTCAATGACTTTGACTTTTTAAAACGTGAACCATCATGGCTTCTGTAGTAGCTTCTCTGTTGCAGCTTATCCAATCATATGCATTTATATAAATCACTTTGCTGAAGGCGGATCATCAGATCAGACACTAGCTACAACATTCATAGAGGCATTCATTTAGAAAGAAGAGAACAGTATAACCCTCTCTGGCCTGGTTAGCAAACCAACAATATGGCTTGTTTTTTTTTGTTTTTTTGTTGTTTTTTTTTTAAACAAAGGTTGACAGAGGAGTTTAGGTTTATGTCCCAATGTCAAATTCAAAACAGATGTGTTGAATTCATCTTACTTACTCCCATAAACTAATTTTTAAGCCTTAAAAGGTGACTGTTGTTGCCATTCAGCCATGTGTCTGAGAACACAGAGATAGAGATCCCTTTAAATAGCTTGCACAATCTTAAACATGCAAATTAACATAAAATTCTCCAAACATCCATAATATATATTTATGTACTAAACAGAATCCAACCTGCTAATATATTTTTATTTGTAACTTTTTAATTACTCTTGGGTTCGAGTTAAAATATGATCAGTATTAAGCCCTGTGTTTATGACAGATAATAATGGCCTTCCAAAGAGAACATCAGCATGAGTCTTTAGGCTGTTATTATTATCTAAAATCCTGAATAAGTAGCTCACCATTCCCCCGCAGAAGAGCATAAATAGAAGGAACCATGGGAGATCTGTGCAGCTTCGGTCCTCCAAGGGTTTCCATTCTCTTTTCACCCTCTGAAATGCACAAATGCAATGTCATCCCAGTCAAACAGCACTGCATTAAAATAACTCAGTACATAAGCTCAGAGAAACAGTACTGCTTGCTTAAATGTCCTGCATAAGCCAATATCCTGAAAGTACTCAGGCGTTCATAGCATAGTTAAATGTGGCAGATATTCGTTTTGAGTGCATGAGATTGCACTCATAAATTATTTGAAACTGAACCGATATAGCAAATCCCTGAGCTCGTGTTTGTCGTGAGGATCATCTCAGAGCAACGTTTCATCCTCATGGTTTTGCAAACGGATAGGAATGGCAAGTCGAGCTGCATGGATGTCTCGCGCATCAGTACACTGGAGCTTGCACTCTACTACACAACACACTGAAATTCTGAAAGCAAAATGACCAACACTTAGAGTCAAGTGCATCATGCTTCAATATGTGAGGAAGAACAGGGCATCCTAATAGGATTAACCAAGACGTCTTGCAACCTAGTGTTCAACAACAACGAGGCGTGAAGTCCGCGGCCGCAGTGACACACCACAACACAACACAACACAACATAACACAACACAGGCTAGATCTCTGTCAGATTTCCGTCTGTGGCTCGACAGAGGGCCAGTGTAGGCGGAGGATGGCACGCTTTCCTTACCTCTGCGCTACCGCAGCATCCCATTGCAGGTTTGAGTCGCACAGACCTCAACGCTTCAGCGCAAGAAAACAGCAATAAGCCCAACTTGCAGGGAGCAGAGGAAGTGCGTTTGACCCCGCATTAACCGCGTGCCGCGCACTAACACTACGCATCCATCAGATCAGGCGCGCAAACGCGTTTCCCCGCAAACGCAGCGAACTAATCTCGCCTCTTGTGCCTCCAGGTAAAGAAGGATTAATACTTCAGGATTAATAGCGCTGCACTTCCGGCTGGACTGAGCAGGTGTAGCCGGAACAGAAACGCATCGTCCACTCACGCCGCGAGCTGGCCGATGATGCGGACGCAAGGCATGCTGGGACGCACGAGGAGAGCGCCAATTTAAAAACCTCTGCAGTGTGCAATGCTGACCTTTTTATTTATTTTTATTTTATTTTTTTTTTAGAATATTATGCCATTTTATTTCAAATTGTAGCAGACTTTTTTTGTATACGCATTCAAACATAGGCTACAAAAGAGCTTGTAATCAAATCACTAAATCAAGGGAGCTACCTTGGGCTATTGCAAATAATAATAATAATAATAATAATAATAATAATAATAAACAAAAGCAGGGTATAAATCACACATAAATCACACACAGTCACTCTCTATATATTTTAAAAGCCTAAATTAACAGTAAAAGCATTATCCCAGTTTAAAAATGTAGTTAGCCTACTGATTGGTTAAATAAATAAATAAATAAATAAATAAATAATTTAAATTGGGGTAAGCAGCAACCCCTTGTGTTTGTATAGACCTACAAAATTCAAACTTCCCTACAGAATATGTAGATATCGATGCTACATTTCGATGCTAACAGCTTATCAATTTACTTAACAACAGCTTATCAATTCGCTTATCAATTTACACTTTTACAATGTACAATTAATTTAGTGTTGCTCACCTTTACTGGATATAAAATCAAGAAACCCAAGCAGTAGCTGACTAGGGACCAGCGTGTACGCGACATGACGTCACAACCATCAGCACCACGGTCAGCGACATCAATATTCTAATCAATATTGTAGCCCCGCCCATTCCGGAAGTTAATTTAAAAAAAAAAAAAGCCATGATGCGCGCAACGTTGTAGTGGCGTTGTCTGATAGAAGTAGAAAGCATTGGTTACGTCTAAAACCGTGTAATACTAAAATAAACAGCATATCAAAATTCAGCTTAGCTGCTTGAGCTAGCAAAGTGGCAGATTGTGGATATAGTTTATTGTGAATAGAGCTAACAAATAGCTCACAGGCCTATTAATACACTCCAAAGTGCACTTTGTCTTCACGCACACGTCTGACATCTTGTCTAAGAATGGACATGTTCATTTAGCATTTCACGCAAAACCCTGTTAAGTAGCTAACATCAAGTAAACTACTCAGATCTCTACTTCAGTTAACGCCATAACTGTAGGCTGTTTCCTGCGACTCACTGTCCTGCTGCTTCATTTAACCTCCACAAATTGCTCCAAACATCATTGTCACTTATCTGTATGTTTGTCAGTCATCGAAATAGTAAATCCACCTTTCTCCAGATGGACCTTGGCTGATAGGAGCTTGATGCTGATCGTCTCTGCTCGCTCATCTTCCCCCGTGTGAAGCAGCATTACGAGCTGACTCCGGCAATGGCACCGAGCTGCCAAGGCGCGATGGAGAAGGGAGCCATTGTTCTATTGTTCGCTGTTGTACCAGGGAGAGGGTGGGCATTAGTGTGTGTGTGTGTGTGTGTGTCTGTATGTGTGTGTGCCTGCCAAGAGAGGGGGAGAGAGAAACAAGGAGGGAGGGAGATACAGGTGGATGAATCGATCCCACCCAGTTACTATACTGTAAACAGCTGTAGTAAACACGCTGGGCATCAAATTGGTAGTCGCTGTTATTTCTCTGTCCACTAGAGGGCGGTCTCGTGTAATAGATTAAACACTAAATCATGGTGTAAGAGGTGCACCATGGTATGATTTCATGAATGTGATGTCACTGACAAGCAACCTCACAGAATCTATTTAAAATAGTAAAATAATGGGGAAAAAATATTAAAGGTTTACTGGGTACTCACTCTCTCTCTCTCTCTCTCTCTCTCTCTCTCTCTCTCTCACACACACACACACACATTGTGTGTACTCACACACAATTTTCTTTCTAATTTAGGGGGAATGCAGTGTAAAATCTGCAAGTAGTTCTGCATCTGGTAAAGATGTTTGGAAATAAAACTTCCCAAGTCAAGTGTTTTTTTTGTTTTTTTTTTAATGTCCCAAAGTGGAATGCTGGAGGTGAAGTGTGCATGACCTAGGCTACTTTATAACTTTAGTGAAGAAAAGAGCAAGTTTGTGGATGATTCTTCCTCAACAAAAAAAACAAAACCCATAAAACTTACATCTTATAATTTATATTTAAAGAATATTATATATAAATTGCTGTGAATGAATCAGTAACTACAGCAAAACTACTTGGAAAGAAACAGAATGTAGTTACGACATTGATTAGTATAAGACTATGGAAGAGCCAAGGGGCTAAAACATATGCACCGGAATAGATAATTGATAAGTGTGAACATTTTTAGTGATAGTGTATATCAAAACTTTCGCAGTCCTTTCATTTTCCTGTAATTTACTGCTATTATCAGCTTTTGATTCCTGAAATCAAATCTAACATCTCTAGTTTCCTTTTGTGCTGATCTGAGCACAGTATTACAGTTTCTCATGCAATGATTAAGATTTAAGGTGTAGATTTAGATGATTTAGAATCAAGGTGAGGAGGCTGTTTCTCTGCATCTCTGCATGACATGACACCTACAACTACACCACCAGCTACAGATTTAATTCTTGCACTTTGCTAAGTAAGCCATGTAAGATCTAGTGTTTCAGATAATATCACACCACATAGGATTGTGGTTTAGGCATGCTTGTTTGGTTGAGAAGCTGTTTATCTCCTTCTAAGGCACTCTGTATTTCCTCTATTGGATCCTATGTTGTGAACTTTTACCCCAAATCGAATGAGTCACCAGAAACACATGATGATTTTTTTTTTTTAAGTCAGCAGTGTTTTGTTTATCTGTGTCTTGTTATTATATGCATTATACGGAAAGTATGTGGACACCTTACCCTCACACCCATATGTTCTACTTGTACATCCCATTCAAACTTTGCCCATTCAGCCACAAGTGCCTTAGTAAGGTCAGGCACTGATGTCAGGTGACATCACTTTGTGTACAGGGGTATTGTCATGCAGGAACAGGGTTGGGCCCCTTAGTTTCAGTGAATGGAAATCTTTAATGCTACAGCATACAAAGATATTATAGACAGTTGTGTGCTTCCAACTTTGTGGTAACAGTTTGGCCCACATATGGGTGTGACGGTCAGGTGTCCACATCCTTTTGGCCAAATAGTGCATACTTTGTTGTAGTATGTTCTATTGTACATCTCTCAATATTTTTGGTGTGGATTACTCTGAAAACCTTCTTCATAAACAGACAGTTTTCCCTTTTCTCAATCTAAGCCTTTCTGTAACAGCCTGCCTGATTCTGCAGGCTCAGGACACTTTGTCCCACAGGACAAGCCATGCTCAGTCAGCCATAAAGAATAATGCACTCTGGAAACATGATACCAAGAGTGCACTTCACACCTTTCAAAAGGCTTACACACATTACATGCTTTTATTTGAAAATTAAAACTAAGATCCATGTTGCAAGGCATTTGGTAGGCTGTATACTAAATATTTGTTTAATATCTATCTCATTTATAACATTGGTGTCAATAATACTCTGTAATGAAATAAAGCATTGTTAAGTTTACAGTGGCACTAATATTAGAAACAACATTAGTCAGCTCATGGTGAAATTAGCAACAGTAGAGGAAGCAGCAGTGTGTATCTAAACTGATTTTTGTTTAGCTACAAGACGGGTCTAGCACAGAAACCTGTCAAGGCCTTTTATCTGCCCTTATCACACAAACGAAAATGAAACTGAGTTGTAGACTTTGCCTGAAATAGTGACCTACTCCCTATTCGTTACAAATGGCAAAGTGCATTGATGGTATAGGTGTGGACCAGTACACTCTTAAAAAGGTTAAATCTAGAATTATATGTCCCTTGTCCCTCTATGGAGAAGCTTAAAGGTGCTTTAAGATTAAAGAATAAAAGTGCTTTATTGCAGTGATTCTCAACTTTTTTTGCAGTCAGTGACTGTAAAACTGTAAAATTTCATGGTACCCCTCATAACATAATCAAACTATTCAAATGCATAAATGTTTACAATAATATTCTGCTATTTAGCCATAGGGTGTTTTATTCCTGAACCTTCTGCAGACAGAACACTTTAGCTCCCTGTTGAAATTATTTATAGGCTGCTTTCTTTTGAGTTGCTGAGGTTTGGACTAAACTCCATCAGTTGATTTGACCAGGCAAACACAAGAGGTGTGATTTTCACCATTGTAAACAAACAAACAAACAAACAGATAAGGGGGGCACAGTGGTTAGCACTGTTGCCTCGCACCTCCAGGGCTGGAGATTCAATTCCTGCCTCCGCCCTGTATTCATGGAGTTTCCATGTTCTCCCCGTGCTTTGCGGGTTTCCTCCCCCAGTCCAAATAAATGCGCTGTAGGCTGATCGGCATCTCTAAATTGTCTGTAATGAGAGAACGGGTGTGTGTGTGTGTGTGCGATTGTGCCCTGCGATGGGTTGGCACCCTGCCTTGTGCCCTGAGTCCCCTCGGATAGGCTCCAGGCTCCCTGTGACCCTGTGTAGCATAAGTGGTACAGAAGATGGATGGATAAATAAATAAAGAAAGGCATCAATCAATCCTAGGCCCCCTGACTATGCTTCACAGGCCCCAGGTTGAACCACTGCTTTAGAGGACTTCCTAGGCCTATTAGGAAAAGTAGAATCCAGAAAGCTGCAAGTGAAGAACCGCTTTTTCTACGAGTGCACAAGTGAAATGCACATCCATAGTGCTTCCAAAACACTGAAATTATTGGCCCATTTCCGATTTCCCGATTATGGAGAATAGAGGTTTTCTGTTCGTATTGGTCTAGCTATCGAGCTCATTTTACGATCACACACAAAAAACACATAATGGGTCATTATACGAAACGGGTGCCATTTCAACTTTGCAATTTTAAAAATTTTCATTAAGAACAAACATATTTTCCCACCTCAGGCACAAACTCCTTATTAATATTATCGTTTTTCTTCAGGCAAGGGCGCCTTGACTTTTTGTAGTGAAAAAACAAATTCACTTAAAAAATACAAATAAAGTTGCATTTATTTCATTAGTCCACACAATAA
>CM075011.1:9765294-9815926 GCA_037576675.1 Pangasius sanitwongsei
CTTTGGAAACACACTTTAGGACATTTTTGTGCCTTAAGCATCTCATCAAACGTTGCGGACCCAAATGGCACCCGTTTGGTGGAATGACTCTAATATCTGAGTTTACTGGAAGTGACAGCGCTGCGTCGTGCGCGTGCTTGGCAGAGCTTTCGCTCTTTCCGTTATTTCCTCATTCTGTTATGTCTCTCGTCATCAGTCATGTCGGACACCCACTCATCACTTCCGCGAACGCGCTGTACTGCAGCATCTGGACCAGCACTCGGGGCCGTGACGTCACATGACCTTTCCCCCAGATTGGGAGCGCGCGCGGTTACCTGTGGTCAGTCTGGAAGGCATGCTGAATATGCATAAAATTCCCTTACTATATGGATCCCAGTCTACCTCTGATAAACACGGGTATGATAGCAGATTTATATATACCTTTGACCTGAAAGACTAATTTGTTGAAAATGTTTTCTCCTGTTGTCCTCTGAGGTCTAAGTTTCCTTTCATTCCTTTTGAGAAGAGCAAACACAGAGTCATTCAGTAGAAGACTCAGAATCAGACTTAGACAGAATTACACTGGCCACCAGGAACTTTACTTTCTTAACACATTACTTCATTAACACAGACTCGATTCAAACAGAGGAGGCGGACAGGTACAAGGGAAACAGTTTTTTAAAAAAAAAAAAAAAGGTTAAAGTAAAATAAAAACCTAACTTAAAAGTAACAAATAGTAAATAGTAACCTTCGAAACCTGTAACGTAATAAATTCAACAGTAAACATGAGTGAAATTTGGGAGACTACTGAACTTTAGCCTTGAATCAAAGATAAGGGTTTGATCTAAATTTCTTAACTCTGCCTTGGATTAAAGAAATGAGATTTCTTAAATATTTCACACTGATTTCATATCACGTATATTGCAACATCATTTTACAGGTACAAAGGTACAAAGTGAAATATAATATAAAGGGGAAAAGCCAGGGAATGTACTTTAATATAGACACTGGTAAGGCTAGACAGAGTAGACTAGTAAAGTGGGAAGTCTAGAGTTTGAGTCCCTGCACTGGACAGGCTGCCACTCTTAAGTCCCATGGCTGACCGCATTTTGACCCCATCTATTTTCCAAGCTAGGGCTATACAAAGAAAAACATTAGTTTGTACATTACAGTACATGTGAAATTGTAATGACTACACAGCCCATGTTTTTTTTTTTTTTTAACTTTAGTTCAGTTCATTGTTAAGTATTAAGTATTTTAAGTATTTCTGGCATGGATCTGTCTATTAAGCAACACTGTGATCCATTTGAAAACAATTTGGCCAATATTCCCAGATAAGCATGTGAGAAATTTTAAGTGTTTGAGAGGCAACATGTTCTATAAAGGTTGAGTCAGCTTAGGTAACCTTTGGCTGCTCTGATGCTATCAATAGCCTGTGATTAGACTCGGTGCTGTGGTTTCACAAATGCATTTCCCATCAGCATGAAGCAGTGAAGACATGAATCATCATCTCTTGTGGTCAAATTATTTGCTTTCCACCTTTTGTTGAAAGATTTTTAAATAGTCGAGGAAAATGTCTAGCTTGAGGGGCATGAAGCCTTAAGTCCTTTAAGAATAGCACAAAATAGAATAGAATAGAACAGATTTGAATAGAATAGAATAAAATAGAACAGAATAGAACAGATTTGAATAGAATAGAATAAAATAGAACAGAATAGAACAGATTTGAATAGAATAGAATAGACATTTCTTTATTGTCATTGTATAAGTACAATGAAATTGAAGTTATTAATTCATGTATTCATTTTCAGTAAGTGCTTTATCCTGGTCATGGTGATGGGGGATGCGAGTTCTATCCCATGAACCCTGAGTGTGAGATGGGAACACACTCTGGATGGGACACCAGTCCATCGCAGAGCTCAGGACTGAACCAGGTCCCCTGGATCTGTAAGGCAGCAATATCAACTATGCTGACCTATTTGTTTGATTAAAACTCATAAATTGGGATTTCCAATCTCTGACTAGAAAAAAAAAACACCCCCTCAACTCAGGAACATTGGGAAGGTCTCCTCAACCCCAAGTTCAGCAAGTGACGTCAAATCAACATGGCTGCTCACAGCATCAACAGTAAAAAGAGTAGGACTTCTTTACTTTTAAATGGCTTATGCTGTATAACCTAGTGTTTTCTGTTAGATCAATCAACAGACAAACATATTTGTTTGTTAAATCTGTAACATTGACTACACAGTTCACTGTTTTGAAGTGGTAAATATACATCACTTATCACAGTAAGCTGGCTAGATTGTTGCTAACATTGGACATACATGGAGGTATCAGATTCTTTCCACTATGTAGCTTGAACATACTGACATAATTCTGACTTCTCACTTCCAAGGTAAGTCACACACAGCTTTATAGACTTATAATTCTACAAACCAATGGATCTAGACCTCGAGTGTTTGTTTACTGCTTAAAGAGGTAACTCAAATCTGTATGTCTTAAACCAACCATAGAGATTTTGCTATGTGTAGAATTCAGAAATTACAACTAATCACATTTTGAAAGAAAAAACGACAGGATATACTATCAGTGTAGAGTGAGGCTACATTCAAAATGGCATACTATAAAACATAATATGTCAAAATACAAACGTAAAGAAATATTTGCTGGAATAACATAAAACCAGTCATCACCAGATGTTTACCTGTCAGTGTATTGGCTCATTTCGGCTTTTTTGCTGGATGTTTGCACACTGAAAATGCACTTACCCACCCACACAGCAGCCAAGCCCCCGACCCCCATCCACCCGTCGACACACACACACACACATACACGCACACACACACACACACACACACAAACACGCATATACACACACAAACACACGCGCGCGCGCGCGCACACACATAATGTTTGTCTTATTATCCTTGTGAGTTCGGTCCACTGACCTGATTATTAATGTAGCTCATTAATGTTACATTAATGTCTACACCCAAACTTTACCCTAACCTCAACCTCAACCATCAGGAAATGTTTCGCGCTTTTGATTTATTTTACTAAAACTGCAACAAACAAAAAAAATAATAATAAAAACTTGTGGGGTCAAATCAAATGTCCCAAGCGGGCCAAAACTGTTATATCCTATCCTTTCGGGGACATTCGGGTCCCACCACGATATAAAACCATGCCCTCATGCGAGCACACACACGCACACACTCACACACACACAGGCATCCTCACTCCTCGTGACCGAAGGTAACCTCTGCGCTGTGCGTCCTGGCTGCGCTATAAAGCCGCTAGTGAGCGGAACAGATGCTTTTTGCCAATGAGACACACTCACGCTAACAGCACACACCGAGCAGGAGTGACTGAAACCGAGTTTAAACCGAGTTTACACGGAAACACAGCGAAAGCCAGAGACCAAACCATCAGGTGTGCTTGTGAAGAAGGTAAAGCACGGTCATGTTTTTTTCCCTCTCATGTTTCCCATAAAGTGTTGCGAGTAATAAACGCAAAGAGTCTTTATTCTGATAATCTAATCATCTTTTAGTTGATTAATGGCTGGATAACTTTGTTATTCAAATGATTTTAAAGTACTTACTGTGCTCTAAAACGAGAAATCGAGTCGTGCCATCGTTTTATTGTTTACTGTTGTATTGTTTGCAGGAAAAAACAGCTTTACGACATCTTAATACAAGCTTTTTTTGGAGGAAAATGAACGAACAAACAGAGTTTGTCGCTTAACAGACAAATATTTTTCATTCATTACACAGCAGCAGTGTGTTTTTATTCAGAAGGGAAGAACAATGCAGTAATGTTGTTACTTAATACACTGAGGAATCTCCTGAAGCCACAAACTGGTTGAGCTAAACTGTACCGGTTTAAATCAGAGTGAAATGTGTGTGAAGGAATGGAATTTGAAGTCATTATCCTACTGACTTCTCAACACTTTTCGAGAAGTCATCCCAGATTTAGAAGTATAAATACAGGCTAATTTCATCAGACACTGGATCACCAGTTTTACTTGAAGTGGAGCAATACTAAAAATGAACCTTTATGTGCTTTATGCCTTTATGATTCATTTTGTCTTTCGAACATGAAGAAGGAAGCATTTACATTTTTGGTGCATCTGCTCCGCCTCCCTTCATATTTACACACAGGTTATGTTCAGGTTATTTTGATGGTGAAGTGGTGAAACATCAATTGATACCAACTTTTTTTTTTTTACATAAGTAAAACAAATAGGTGAACTCACTCTATGTTACGGTACCTCTATGTCTTATTTCCGCTCGTACCTGATTACACATACCTGGTGGAAGGAACATCCCCAGGTATGAAAGGTGGTTTTGTGTGTCAGTATGACCTAGTAGGGATTGCTATAGCGAACAGACCACATGGGTTAAGTGGAGTCTATGTGCTATATAGGGTTATTGCTTCTATATTCTTTCTTTTCTTTATAACACTTAAAAATGGATTTCTGTCTGATAGTCAGTGGAAACATTTTGTTGCAGCACTTGTGTCACTCTGGTCCTTTACCAGATCTATGCTTGGATTATTTTATGCTTGAGAAATGAATGCGTGTGAATGTATCAAGAGTACAGATGTATACAAAATGTATATAAATATATATTTTTTTAAACTAGGTTTTGGTATGATGTAATGCTGTTGTTCTCGAAGTGGGGTCTACAATATACATGGGTGATAGAAAATATACTAAATCTACATCACAGTGTTCTGATTTTGTATTCTGTAGATGTAAAGTTTAGGAATAAATGGCTCCAGTAAATAAATATGATAGCACATATTTGCCTAATGTGTATAGCATGCGAATAGTCCAGTTATATTCATAAGATTAGGGAGTTCTTGGCTGAAAAAAGTTGTATAGAGTAGTATGCCTCTTCAAGACCTCTTTACGATGTTAGAGTAAGTAAATGACTTTCTGTCTCTGGGTGATTATATTAGGTCTACATCTTACAGACAGTCTAAGTCAATAACAGGAATTGTAAGCTCTCACACAATCGTATCATCGTAACTAGTTAGTAAGGCTGTGTGAAACAGTGTAGGTTATAAATTTGGTATCAGGCCAACCTCATTGTGTGTTTCAGCAATTAGTCATATACAAAAGGAAACTTTATGTTAAATTGTTTTCTCAGCAATATAAGATTTTATTATGTATTTGAGTCTGCTATTATAATTCATGCATTTTTAAAACATATCCACTCAAGTAGATTTTATTGACATCCCATTTATATGCATATATATGATATGAACGAGGATGAAGTATAACAGGACCATAGACAATACATGACAATACTGGAGCACGATGCAAAACAGTTCTTTACATATGCAGTGCACATATTGGGGGGGAAAAAAAGCAATAAATGTCAGAACATTCATCAGTGCATCATAATACAATAAAAAAAAATAGGACAGTGTGGGTCACAAGACAAAACACTAACTATGCGGAACAGCAGGAACGTCATGACGTGTGGTGTGATATAAATATATCCAAACATTTAAAGACATTTTTATGATACAGAATATTTAGCACAATATTTTATCTTGCTAAGGTTTAATAGTCCAATGAAAACTCTTAAAGAATATATTAGTTAAGATTATAGTTAAGAACATATACTTAACTAAAAAATAATAATGTGGTTATTGATACAGAACTAACCGTGATACTGATGAACCAGGAAAGGAGAACATGTTGTGGTGTGTCAAAATCATATTATAGCAGCCTTAATATTTGAGAGAAGGCTACATCTACAGTTAATTTGGACTAGCGTATTTATGATTTTTCAGTGAAGTCTTTAGTTTTGATACTTCTCTTTTTTCTACTGAAGTAAAATATAAATGTCACAGATTAGCTAATTCTGAGTGACTCAGTTCTGATTGAATCAGCAACGATTTCTCTGGACTTTGAACAAAGATGGCTAGAACCAAAAATCACACATCCTCAACACATAGGAATAGATTCATTAGCATGGAACAATAGCAGCCCACTTTCTGATGGCAGCGCTTTGATCAAATGCAGCCGTCACTGTGAAGCTCCCTGCCGTGACTGGGCAGGGACATGGAGCTGTGAGGATGATCCTCACCTACAATAAGGTCCTTAATTACCAGGAATTCTGGGAATTCTGGGAATTCTGGGATGGGTGCTTCTAAAGCTGGGATGTAGACAGGATACAACAAGACAGAACCAGAGAGGAGGACGTTGAAGACGTGAGCAGGAGCATTTCAGATAGGCTGCTGCACTTTGGCCTGGACTTTTGAGCTGCTCTGTTGGTTGCACTTGGATGCCTCTTATTTACTCGTCCTGCTCTCGTCTTGTGTCATTGCAGTTGAGAGCTGCAGAGAGCAGCGTGAGGAGGACCTGAGTGAAGATGTCTGTCTCCACTCAGCTGGGCCTGCTGCTGTGGAAGAACTTCACTTATAGGAGACGACAAACGGTAAGCTGGGACTAGAAACTGTGTTAATGTAAACTGAGACATGATGCAAATGACATTTTTATAGGTCAATAAAGTACTGTAACTGAGTGCTGGGACAACATAGAGAGACAGGCTAGACTATTTACACTGTATTGATCATCATATGTTCAGCTATTTTGTTTTGTTTATTGGGCTGTAAATCTTTACACCATATTTATGACAGTAGTTTTACTGTGGTCTCAAATGGCATTGTTAACCTTTATATTAATCTACACTTGAGACTCTTGGCTTGGAAATCTGTCATCTGTTGACAAAAAGTGCACAATCTTGCTGACTCAAGGATTATCAGTTTTTGGTTACAGGAAAGTTAGCTTTTGAGGCTCTCGAAGAAGCAGGGCTCCAGGCATAGCAGCTGCAGATGTACACGATAACTCTCTGTCCTCAATTAATCTAACAGGGCTTACGTTGTAATCCCTTAAACTTCTGTCTTATTAGTCATTATTTCATTACTTAATGTGTATTCAATAAATACTGTAAATTGGTCAGTAACTACAATGAAACTATGCTTCTTGAAATGCTTCTTTAATCACTTAACCATCTATGTTGTATCCTGGCCGTTTAATTGATTACACGTAGCCAATTCCAAGAAACACAATTTTTATTCTTTCCTGGGCTTGAGGGTTGTATACAGTGCTACTGAAATCCATTGCTAACGTGTCAAAATCCAAGCTGCTTCCACTTAAGTAAAAACAAACCATACTGCAAGAATAGGCAAGCAGTCAGATCAGTACCTCACATGGTCAGTATTGACCAGTATTGAATGTGCACCAACATTAATGGCTGTCTCAGTGCTAGCTCTGCATACATGCTTTCTATATCTGGAAATGTATTATTTATGCATGACTGATGATGTTTTAATAATAAATGCTGTGAATAAAAGGCAGCCAATGACAGCATTGTGGAACAGCTATAGAGTGCTGCAGCAGACGTCGTGTCTGCGGGATAGGTGTGCTAATCTCCTGCCTTCCTGAAAGCTCTATTAGCAAGGGACAAGCACTAGTCTTTAAAGAGGGGGGATGAGGGACAATGTCCACACTTACATGAAAATGCTGATCTTTGTCTTCTCTTGATTTTTTTCACTCTCTCTCTCTCTCTCTCTCTGCTCTTTCCACATGTTTGTATTACACAGTTCCAGCTGCTAATTGAAATCGTGTGGCCCCTCTTTATCTTCTTCATCCTGATTGCTGTGAGATTGAACTACCCCCCATATGAACAACATGAGTGTAAGTCGAATTCATTTTCAGTGGTGAAAATACCATGAGACAGATTGGTGCATATAAATGAATGTTAGATGCTCTTTGAAAACATTTTTTTCCCCTCAGTTCTTGATATGACAGTAGAAAACAAATTGGCCAACAAGAGCAAAAAAAATCATATTAATCATTTAATAAACCATGGATAGTTCAACACTTCCACTCCTCAGTAAAGATACGATCCTGTGAAGGTGTTATCAGTAATAAGAAGGTGAATATAGTGGCAATGCTCTCTTAATCAGAGGGTAAGCTGTATCTTCTGGCCAACTTATGTAGTGTCCACAGAAAAATATAGCAGAAATACAGAAATAAGAGTGATGAAAAACAGATTTCAGTAGACACATGCACTGTAATGCCATTAGGTTCAGTGTAAATGTTCTTTCAAAGGTGCAGCGGTGGTCCTTAAGATCCAGTTATGTATTTTTTATCATTTTTTTCTTCATGATTATATTGCTCTAACTAAATGTATGAAAAATGTGTCCTTGAAAGTCCCCATGTGACTTCCATATCACAAGGCTTTGTACCATAAAACCTTAGTTTAATGAAATGTTTCTGAGCTGATTATACTCAGAGTCATTCGTTCTTGTCCATTACCTCAAAAACAAACGACTGAATGAAAGCAAAGAATTGGCATTGGCTTTATTTATTTTATTGCGGGTAAGAGAGCTTAACAGTGTGCCAAGAAATGGCCCATCAGCACTTTGAAATCAGTAACCAGTAAATTTATTATGTGTTACCTGCAATTATAACATCAGTATTGCAGCATGGAATTTATTGGCCCTCAATGCTCTTCTAACCTCCTTGTCAAAGTCTGTGTAAATGATATTCCTGAGTACTCCTGGCATGTTATCAGTGGCACTGGTGTGAACAGATTTATGTAATATTAAGACACACGTAATGACCTGTAGTGTACCTGAACTGGTACACTTACTGTATGACTTATTTCTTGTTGAATAGTGTTATAGAAGTTCACACTGCACAAGCCACTTGGTGCTCATTGGGCATCCATTCAGTTCACGTTTCAAGATAGCATTTTTGTACTACTTATAATCAACTTGTGCGACTCCCTAGCAACATTCTGTATATTAACAGATTATTACAGTTGCACCACTATTACACATTTACAACATTTCCCATCACATGGCAGGGGCTTATTATAGTCCTCCTCTTGTACTGTTCTTCAGTGTTTTGTTGTGGCTCTGGGTTCAGGCTCCCTTCTTGAAGGAGGAAGTGCTTGCTGTGCTGTCTCTCAGTTCTGCATAACGTCCAGGCCAGGTTGAAGACAGTGGAATAGTTTTGCTGTGAATCATGCAGGATGTGTGTCCAGGCATGTTGCAACTGTATAAAAAACAAGGAGACAAGTTCCTTTTTTCAGGGGCCAGTTTTGAAGAGGTGCTCAATTTTTTTTAAAACAGAAAAACAAGCAGGCAAAATAAATAAAAATACAGATTGATACATCCAACATTAAGGTTATTCAGTTTTAGAGATGGCGGTTAATATGACACATGTGATCATTTGCTAGTTGAATGCATACAGTGCATTTACTTATGGTAGTTGTACATTAGTTCTTTGGATGTTATCTTATCTGTGCTGTGCTTAGCGAAGGGCCAGTTGGCAGTCTTAAGGTTGACTGATAGCAGACCTACTTATTTGACTTGTCACACAAGTAAACTTGTTATCCTTCATTGGGGCATCAGCCTTAGAGCAAAGGTCCTACATTGTGCTTAGGCAATCATTTTCCCCTGAATAATGTCTTTCTATACTAGGTTCCTCTCTGAAAGGAGATTCAAAGGTGCTGATGTTTGCTAGCACTTGTCCTAGGCTGCAGATAAGATGATCACAGGGTCCATGTCCTTTTAGAAGTCTGAAACTTACATGACTTATAAAATGGCATAGATGGCACCTAATCTCTCCTTTAGTTTATCTAAACAATTATTTTCAATATTTGTTTGAAAGTCCTCAGAAAAACTGAGGAGCTGCACCAAGATCTGAGGATCTGTTTTCTAAATTGCCAACCTTTCTTTCTTTGTTCCCAGTCTGTTTGTTCCCAGTCTTTCTTATTGTGGGAACTGTATTCTCCACAGTTAGGCATTAATTACATCTTTCTCTTTCTCTCTTTGTTGGTCTCAGGTCACTTTCCCAACAAAGCCATGCCCTCTGCAGGCACCCTGCCATGGATCCAGGGCATTGTGTGTAACGCCAATAACCCATGTTTCCGTCACCCTACCCCGGGAGAATCCCCTGGAGTAGTCGGCAACTTCAACGATTCCATGTAAGTTTAAACCTGCATCTCTGCACATGGTAGCAGCCCAGTGGTAATTCCAGTATGGTTGTAAACTAAGTTGTAATCCACAGTTGAAGTGACAGCCTTGATAGTATTAGTCTAATTTCTCACTTTTACTTTCTCAGAATATCACGACTTTTTTCGGATGCCAAGAAAATCCTCCTGTACAGTCAAAATGACAAGAGTCTGGATGGGTTCAAAGAGTTAATCAATGCAGTGAAAACCATGCAGAACACTTCAGGTGAGTTGAAAGTGGGTGTGTTGAAAAAACTCCTAATGCGTAACTCCTAATGCGTAATGTAACCTTAGGGATTATTTTCAGTTGCTTTGTTCAGGCAAGTGTTTCGTGTGAATGTCTAATAAATGTCTATGTCTAGATATGTAAATCCACGTGTATTTGTCGTGGGCTGTAAGAGGCCATTTGTATGGAGCAAAATTTTCCAAGCAAAGAGGATGTGGGTGACTGGGAGTTCTGAGAGTTGAGAACTTTTAGGCGAGCCGAGGCAAGTTAGTGACAGAGTTTGTGTGGGTGAGGACTGGAGGAAGATATACATGTACACGCATATACATGCCGTTCCATTCAGGTCTCACATGACACCAACCTTCCCTTCCTTCTGTTCAGTAACAGAATTCTCTTAACTTCTCTTTGCACAGAAATGACACATTACACTAGCATTTTACACTAGATTATAAAAGTTGATGTCCAAGAACTGTTAAGTCAAGTTCGACAAGTAAAGACAAATGTGACTCGTTATATTTCCTAAACAGGAACAAATCAGTCATTTACTCTTATACATCAGGTGTTCACTATTTAGGATTTAGGAGGTTGGATATTGACCTACTTCTATCATGGGTGCCAAAAATGTGTTAACGTGTTAAATTGATGTATTATACTGATGGATTACATTACTTTAACTGCAATTTGGTGGCCAGACCTAAAGTTTTCATTATATCTTGTTTGTCAGCTTTGGAATCAAAATGATCTCAAATTATCTTCTCATTCAGCAAGGTACCTAGCAGGATAAAAAGCTATTTTAAAATGCAATTATAGACTTATATTAGCATCGTTATTACTACACTTTTGCCATGCTATGACTGAGATTTAGACATAAGTTTGCTAGTCATCACTGGGCCCTTAACAGCTCAGTTGTATAAATGAGATAAATGTAAGTTGCTCTGGATAAGGGCGTCTGCCAAATGCCAAAAATATAAATGATAAAGCACTGCTGTCTTAAGGATACTGGCTATATTATATCATCAACATGGTCGTTATCTCATCTTTATGACTTTACACTTCCATCCTATCTAACAGAATGTTTACTCTTGACAAATAATTGGCACTGATACAGCTGGCTAATTACAAATGGTCAGCTTTGGTGCTGAGTTTGGGATTGGAACAGGCAAAAGTTCTATCAAGCATATTTAGGTAAAAAACTAGAAAGGCTATTTAATGTAATTACAACTTCAAACATATGCGTCTCGGCCTCTATAAGAACATGGGAGCTTTGAACATGCTTTCCAGGTATTGTGGAGCCTCTCTATGTTTACTCCTGCTGCGCTGACATTTAATTTCGTCTATATTATTTTCTCCTTATAAACAGATAAAGGACTTGAAAGGCCTGTGGGTCACTGGGTTTGTGATTATTGGCTTTAACTGCTTAGCGAGTTCCGCTTAAACTCATTCACACCAGCATCACAGGAGGACTGTGGAGTCTTTTTTTTTTCCAACTCACTGTATAACTTGCCATATTTTTGTGATGGTTTTAAATGAACAGTCCTGAATTTGATCAAATCACTTGGCCAAATATTATCTAGTTAGAATGATTTAACTTCCACAGGGGAATAATTCAGAAAAATACATTAGGTGCTGAGTGATTATATGTAGCTGCATGGAGATGTGTCCATATATTGATTACGGACTATTCTTATCTTATGAAACTGTGAACTGGACTCTGTAATCTTGTTGAGCTGTTAGACACACAGATAATGTATACATGTACAATAATTCAACCAGTGCGCTTACATGAACTTTAGTAATCTAGTAATTTGAAAACTCTGGATTTCTTTTTTTATACATGAAGTCTAGGGTTTACTTATTACATGGCAATAATCCTACCGAATAGGATGCTTTACTTTACTTCAAACATCAGAGTCAATTAGTGATGAATATTTGTTAGCTGTTCTTCTTTGAGCCATGAAAGGTGTGTTTACTGCTTGTGCTGTAGCTTGTCTCTGTGCAGTTATGTGCATGTGTGTAGATACAGAGAGATTAAATGATATCAAAATAACTGTGTACATGCACTGAATAACCGGGTTACTGGTCTAATATTCTGGTGCCTTTATTGGGATTTTTGTAATAACATGACTTAAATACACTATGAAATATCAAAGTGTTTTGTTTATGACAATTTGTATATTCTGGTAACTGACAAATCAGATAATGATAAGTTAGAACGTAACACAACAGTGTTGTCTCACCTACAGTCTTATGTCCTGTTATTTATGTTTATTTGTTTTATGGTTCAGTGCATTGTTAGAATTGATCCATTTATTAAGTAGCAACACCAGACTCTCACTAATTCTGTATATATTTCTGACTATTAGTTTTTTAGACAATATTTGTTGGTAGTGGTAGTGTTCATCTCCTGTCTTTTCTCATTGATACCACAGCTCCCATTTAACACATTGCCAGGTTTACACTTTATCCCTTTTTTGTCCTTGAGAGTGGTTCCAGTATGGAAAGGCTTTAAAAATTCAGGAATCTGTCGCCTGCTGGAGCTTTTTGTCCCCTCCATCAGAATGGAGAGTGGATACACTTCCAGCCTTTGTTCCCCTGAGGGGCCAAACAGCAGATTGGGGGCATTCAAGCCAGACAGTCAGGCTACTACTTAGAGTGGACTTTTTAAACAGGCCTTTGGAGGGAAGGTGTGAATGGCAACACCTTCTGAAGTGAGGTGTGACTCCTGAGAGTGTGACTTTAGGGGTTATTTATCATTCGGCATTATCACAAGAAGCGTTTGTCCAATCATGTGAACTAACAGGGTTTTTATACATACATATATATATATATATATATATATATATATGTATATATATGTATTACTATGACATGTATTTTGCTCTGTACAGCACAAAGTGAATTATTACTCACATGTAATAATGAGTCTGATCAAAGCCATTCACGGTGTGAGGAAATCACACGTAGCTAGCAAGTTTTCAGCTGTTTTCAGCACAGTGTGTTTTGAACTGCCTTTCCTCTGTGTGATCTTTACAGGAAGATCACTAAGGCAAGGTCAAAAAATGTATATAAAATATCCAAATATATATTCCACCATTTGGGTGAAATATATTTATGGTTTCATAAGTACGTTATAAGCAGAAAGACCCAGTTTGGCCACAGTGATATCCAACAGGTTTACTCAGGATTAGGACTCAGGTTATACTTTAAAAAAAGGCTCTTCAAGTGTTTTTTTAAATGTGTTTTTTTGTTTGTTGTTTTAGATTTTTAGATTTAAATTTTCCCCTAAGAGTATGCTTACTATTTGAACATTTAAATGACTGAGGACATTTAAATGTTCCAAGCCTTACATGGTAAATTGTGTAAAAGAACTCCATTTTCTACTCCATTCTAAAATTTTTCACCAAGGTTCATGGCAGATGCAATGTTCCTATGGCTCGGCCTACATTTGCTGTGTACTGCCAGGCTTTACCTGCTGGGGCATGCACTTGAACTTTTAAAGGATAAACGAAACCTAATCCAGGAAACAGAAGCACACAAAGGTCCTACACCTCACTGAGTTCCTAAGCATTCAGCAAGTGTCTACATGTGTAATAACAAAGGTCTAGGGACATGGCAGGAATGCCGTTGAAAGAGGTAAATTATGGAAAAAGGGATATAATTAATCTAAAATTAAACTTCCTGAATTAATCTAAAGATGAGTACTTGGGTCAGTTTATTTTTAAAAAAAAATCACATCTGGTCAAATTTAAGGAAATTCATGAGGCATTTGCTAAAGCATGTTAATTCTGTTCTTCTCAGGTTTCAAGCTTAAAGAGTTCCTAAATGACAACGAAACCCTGTCTACATTCCTCATGCAAAATGCTTCCCTCTCAGATAACGTTGTACGGGATATTCTGACGGCAGAAGTGAACCTGGAAAAGGTGAGCGATGAGACAACTAGACTAAACAGCAAACTCTAAACCTATTTAGTCCCAGTTTTACACATAAATTTGCGATTTATTATCTATAATATGTGCAACTGGATAATTGTTCCTTTAACTGACACACTGTGTAATGAAATGCAACTTTATTGTAATTTTTTCTTCAAGTATATATCTTCCATGTTCAAACAGTATTTAAGACACTGTTTTTATGGGGCACTTTATTATTAACATAACCACTCTGAACTCAGCTATAGAGAGTATTTAGTTATGATGAAATGTTCAGCAAATGGCCATTCACAGTGTGGCAAAGAGGGGTGACAAATTAAAGGGAAAACCCAACATAAAGTTTCTTAATAAGCTGTTTGCCCTCCACAAGCTGCCAGACGAGCTTCAACATGCTTTTGTATAGACTCTACAAATCTCCGGAACTGTGCTGGAGGGATGAACACCACTAAAGATATTCCTTCAGTTGGTGTTCTGCTCCAAAATCTCTCATTGGAGTTCAGTTGGGTTGAGATCTGGTGGCTATGAAGGCCATAGCATATGATTTACATCATTTTCATTCTCATCAAACCATTCAGTGAGTCCTCCTGTCCAGTTGATGGGGGTGAAGTCACCCTGGATAAGACCACTCCCATCAGGATAGAAACACTTCATCATAGGATAAAAGTGATCAGTGATTCTTCCCTCTAAGGGGACAAGTTGAATGAAAACGCCTGCAAAATAAATGCCTCCCACAGCATAACACCAGTCACCAGCTTTTTTCTTGAATTTGTCACCCATTTCTGTATACTATAAAATATTATACAGTATTCCTTTCCCCTTTTATAGATTATTAATGATGTTTGACTTTTTTATATGAATCTGCCACAGGGTCACACATACTCACTCTTTCACTCCTGGAGTCACACCGCCAGCTTTTCTTTGCTCTTATCTGGTTTCAGGTGCTAACACGGGGCTATGGGGTACATCTGAGGACCATGTGCAACACTTCCACCTTGGAGCAATTTGTGACATTCCCAAACAGGGAAGTAGCAAACCTCACCCACAACATCATTTGCAGCTCATCTCCGCACTGGCTGAACCAAGCTGAGAAACACTTCCTGGCCAACCTGGACTTCTTCAGACCACTAAGAGTAAGACAATTCAGTTAAAAATAAGTTTAACTGAGAAAAGAAATATCCTGGAAAGCAATAGCTCTTGTCAACTTTGTGTATTTGGAAACAGAAGTATATGATCTTTGTATAGCACCACAAAAGATCATTGTTAAATGGCAGAGTGAGCATCACATTGAATACTATCTCTACCTTTTAAAGTGATTTACACTTTTAAGGAAGATGAGCCTTTGGAAAACAGACCTGATCAAAGGCATTATGGCCAGGTGTTGATTTAGCTCACACGAGAAGTTGTAAAGTGCTTTTTCGCCAAAAAGGTGTTTTGTCACAATCAATAGTTGTGGAATTACACATATTACGGATATTGTATACAATTACAACTGTAGCAGATACATCCTGACCATCCCTGGAATCCTGAGCAGACTTCTCCATTAAAAAAGTGAACTAGATAGTTTTTTTTCCGTTTTCATTTGTTTGTGTATATAAAGGAGAGAAAATGTACTGTTATATAGTTCAAAGTTAACAGATAGAACAGGTTGAAGAGGTTATGATCTCCTCTTATGACACTTTAATATTCCTTTATACATCTCACTGAAAACAGCTGTTTCTGTTTGACTCAAACACTGATGTGCACTTTGTATGGAAACACAGAAAGAGTAGGTCAAAGACAGAGAGAGGTACAAAGAAAGAGAGAGGGTTGGAATGGGGGCAAGGCCTTTCAGAGCAGCCAGAGGACTAGACATGTCTTGGCTTGAATTCTTTAACACCTACCTTAACATGTAGCCTGGAGATGCAGTTTGGAGATTATAGCATGCCACGGCAGCTTTAGCTTTCTTTGTCGGTTCATTATAAAGCCATGAGCATTATATTCTTTCCATGACCAAAAGCTGAACATGACTCATCATCACTAGGATTTTGGGACATTTTTCATTTTCTCACAGGAAAAGAAAAAAATGAAATAGAAATAAATGAGTGACTTGCAGTGGAATTTCTATCAAACCTTACAGTATGAATATGAATGAAAGGGATCACATCTGTTATACAACATTTATGGTTTAATTTCTCGTAGGGTTTTTCATTAAGATATTAATCTATGTTTTGATTTCACAGCCTCATCATTTAGATAGTGTGCTGAAAGAAAAATGAACTTAAAGCAGTCAGGGGCACCCTAACATTTTAAGAAGTAGTTGAGAAAAAAAAAAGTTAAATGAGCTAGGAAAGCTTGTTAGCTCTCACATGCATCATATAATTGGGGAAAAAAGTGTCTCTTATCTTAATAATCTTAATAAATGTATCTTAATTTTAAAAACATTAAAGGGGATGTAAAGTTTTGCATTCAACTAATTGTGTATTCTCAGTTCTAAGCAAAATGCAGTTGATATGGTCAGATTTGGATACGTTGCCTTACTGTATATGCTCTTTTTTTTTGCAGTCAGACATAAGATCTGAGAGAAATGACACCCGGCATGTTGCTAAAGCCACAGACAACCTCTTGGAAAGCCTGAGTTCTGTAGCTGTGGAGGTAATAGCTCTGTTTGGTATAATTACAAACTATTTCAGATACTTTGATGCTGCAGCAACAGAAAGCTTGCACACACAGAGTCATGCAGTGTCATGATATTATGGTAATGTCAATCAGCTTCTTCAGGTATGTTCAAAGTGTGTGTCTGAGACTAACCACATTTTCACTTATTTGATCTACTTAGTGTAAATGTTCTTGTGTGCATATATGTTTGCCTTGGCTTGAATAAAAGGGCAGTTCCTTTAACCAGACTGAAAACAATAAACTGTTTTGATCTCAGACATACAGTGGCAGTGATGTATGGAATAAAATTTCAATAGAGGCCTTTCCTGCTTTTGCTTGTGGTCTCGTTTCCACAATGCTCTCTTTTCCTCAACGTCTGCTTCCCTTTGAAGTCTCAGAGTCAGCTAAAGTATTATGGACAGACATTATACCTTTTTGTTTGTCATTTTGAGGATTGATTGTGTGTTAGGGTAATTTTCTAGAAACGTTTGAGTCTCTCTGTAACGATGCCAGGAATGTCTGAGCCACTGGGGGCAGCACTGAAAGTGTCACATTGTGTCTGGATATAACTCATGCTGTGTACCTTCAGGGGCATTTGGGGGAAGAGTTGTTTCAACTCTCTGCTGGACAGATATACAACCAGGCACAGCTGAACAAGCACAGAGACAAAGAGCCGGAGAAAGAGAGAGTAGCTGAGGATTCCTAAACCAAGGATGCAACTCATTAGCATTTACAGAGTGTACTTTTACTTGGGAATCTGTGATCTGTGGGCTTAAACAAAAGCTCCTCTGTCTTCTCTCATTCACTGAACACAGGACCAATGTGGCTGCAGAATTTCATTCCAGCAAAATACAAGTAAAAGTTGTTTAATGACCAAGATGAAGCGATTAAATGAGTGGAGCCAGGTGTTGGGTGGAATAAAAAGTGTTTTTGCACTTTCTGGATTGTTTTCTTGCCTTTTTTGAGACTTTCCATCTCTACATCTGTTTGTTCAGCATGACTGTCTTGTTCTGGAATAGTCCAAGAACTGTTTTCCTCTTTCCTTTCCTTCTTGCATGCCCTCCTCTGCTGGTGCACTTTTACAAAATTACAAAACTGGAAGCATGTGACAGGCTGGCTTGCTGATGTGGCTCTCTGAGTCAAAGCTAACACTTGAAATGAAGTACATCTGCACCACACCTCTCTGTTCTGGATTTTAAAGGGAATGACCGATAGTTACTTTTCACTCCTCTCCTGTTTGCTTCAACTCATGACACATTTTCTCGCTGACTCAGAAGATTGTAAGGAAAACATGGAAACGGGGACTGACGGAATATTTGTAGTTGGGTCAAAGTGTTTGAGCTTCGTCTGACGTTTGAAGCTTTTTCTGCAGCCATAATTTGTTTTGTATTGAGTGTATCCTGTGAGGGTTTGTGATATCAAATGTCAGAACAAGCTTTTTGGGGTGGTGTATTTACTTGGCAAGTTTGCTTTGGCAGACCTCAGGGCTGTCACTCCCCTTAATATGTTTTTGCATATTAAATCTTAGACTATAGCAACAGAAGAGATAAACAGAGTCTTACCTTTTAATTAGACATGTTCTAGATAAAAACAGACATAAGAAAAATCGCAATAACATTAGTGAATTCTCATACATGATGACTCGGTTTAATTAGCATTGGTTTCATTGCCTCTAACACCCTATAATCTTTTCTCAGTTGGCCAGCATGCGGAGCTGGAGTGATCTCCGCAATGAGATCCTCTTCCTGACCCAGAATGCCACTGGTTCACCCAGTCAGATGTACCAGGCTGTGTCAAGAATAGTGTGTGGACACCCTGAAGGTGGTGGCCTCAAAATCAAGTCTCTTAACTGGTATGAGGACAGCAACTTCAAAGCAATGTTTGGCAACTACAACAGCAGCGACGAGGAACCTGTTTCAGTCTACGACAACACATCCAGTAAGCACTCTCTCTCCCTTTAGTCCAATACGTGCTGTCACTTTCTGAAATAAATCCAGTTTGGTTACATAAGGTTTATAAATCTTGCTGTGCAGAACATGTTACTACAGTGGTTTGTGTAAGGAATTAAACATGATGGGACTTGCTGTTATAGATATAGTTATATTGTTATAAATAATCAATATAGTTACATTTAATGTTATGGAAAGTTAGTTGCCATTATCACAGCTATAAGCAATCATTTCCTCACTTTATACAAAAAAAATTAAGCTGATTACAGAGAAAATCAATCATCCTTAGACTTTTCCCAGGTGGAAAACTTATAGTTACAGCTTTAACTTATTGTGTTACAAAGTGCTGACACTGGAGGCTCCTTCAATAAGTGTTAAATAAACATCTTATTACAGAAAGCTTCACCATATCAAATATACAAATACAGTTTTCTTTGTTAAATAATATTATTCATCTGTTTATTAATAGGTTTAGATTATGTGAAACATCCACCATACACGTCCCACATTATTAACTGTTATCTTGATCTTATTATGGAAATCTCTTTTAATGATGCTCTTGCAGCTCCCTACTGTAACAATCTAATGAAGAACATTGAGACTAGCCCCATCTCTCGGATGATCTGGAGAGCACTGAAGCCTCTGCTCATGGGGAAGATCCTGTACACACCTCACACCCTTGCCACACAAAAGATCATCCAAGAGGTAAACACCTTTATCTCTGAATGTAACATAGAAAAAGAATGCTATTGATTTATGTGTTATAATATTTAATCGCCTGCAGTGGAAAGTGAAGAAGGTGAACAGTTTCTCTCTGCATACTATTCTCTGTGATTTAGGTCAACAGGACATTTCAGGAGCTGGGAATTCTTCGAGATCTGGGCGGGATGTGGGAAGAGACCAGGCCCAAGGTGTGGAACTTCATGGAGAACAGTGAAGAGGTGGACCTAGTGCGGGTATGTTGGGCCTTCTGCTCATTACTACCCTCCAGTGGTGGGCACATCACCAGCTCATCTCTAGAAACAAATTTGCATACAGTAGCCAGATACAATGTTGATGTTTGTTGAGGTGTAACCTGCGACTGTTTGCTTTCTTTGTTTACAGATGTTACTACAAAACAATGTCACAGCCTATTTCTTCAGTGCCCAGCTGAGTCATACTCAGTGGAGTGTGCAGGATCTTAGCAGTTTCCTGACCAAGCATTCGGAGGACACTCGTCCACCTGGGACAGCTTTCACATGGAGAAATGTCTTCAATGAAACCGATCAAGCTATTATGAGCATATCCCGCTTCATGGAGGTCGGTTTTATTACATGTAGTTTTGTACATCCTTCAACCACCCCCTCCCCCACCTCTTTTGTTTTCCAGACATTTACAAGCATATTTCACAAAAGGAAATCTTCCTCTTTCACAAACATATTCATACGTCTATGTTGTTGGCTAACGTGCAGACCACATGAACTTATGATACAGATAAAATGAAGAAGTGAAAGTAAAGGAGCAAGTGGAAATCTTTTGTCTAGACCAATACACGAAGATAACCCACCTTTTATTTATTATATGACCATTCGTCTGTCTTTCATTATAAAGAAATGACTCCAATTAGTAAGCACCATTCTGCCTTAAATGAATATTTTAATGAATAGTCTGGTACTCTTTATCACTAAATATAACCAAGAATCATCTTCTTTTAGAGGAAGAGGTCATTTCACTAACATTGCAACCAACCAACCACATATATTTGCCAGTAAAAACCCAAATATAATCAGTACAATCAGTTTAGAGCTAGTTTAAAAGAATCTGTCAATGTATCTCTGAATCATTTTTGTCATTACAGTGTGTGAATCTGGATAAATTAGAGCCTGTGAGCACTGAAGAGAAGTTAGTGAATGAGTCTCTTGGTCTGCTGGACAACAGGAAGTTCTGGGCTGGAATTGTGTTCCCCGATATTGACCTAAATAGCTCCGAGCTTCCTCCCCATGTCAACTACAAAATCCGCATGGACATTGACAACGTGGAGCGCACCAACAAGATCAAGGATGCGTATGTCTATATTTGGCCATTTTACGTTCAACCATTAAATACGCACCACATTTTGGTGGTAGATAATTGGTCTTATATTCTGCCAATCACTTTTTTTTTTCATTGCTTTAGGTACTGGGACCCTGGCCCCAGAGCTGACCCATTTGAGGACTTGCGGTACGTTTGGGGCGGTTTCTCTTACCTCCAGGATGTTATAGAGCAGAGCATCATCAGAGTAGTAACAGGAACTAAAGAGAAGACTGGAGTCTACATCCAGCAGATGCCTTACCCATGCTATGTCGACGACATGTAGGTTTCTCTTCAAGTCATTTTTGCTATCATTTTGTAGACCAAATCCTAAAGGTATCGTTTTTTTTCCCTTCCTAAATCTCTGTAGTTTCTTGCGTGTGATGAGTCGTTCCATGCCCCTCTTCATGACCCTAGCTTGGATGTACTCTGTGGCTATTATAATAAAGAGTGTTGTCTACGAGAAGGAGGCCCGCCTCAAGGAGACCATGAGGATTATGGGATTGGACAACGGTATCTTGTGGTTCAGCTGGTTCATCAGCAGTCTTATCCCACTTCTCATGAGTGCTGGACTCCTAGTGTTTGTGCTCAAGGTATTGCCAATATGTGCATTTAGCCTCTTTCATGACTAATTTAATAAGATTAAATCACATATTGTCTCCATAAGAAACACAAAGAACAAAATCATTTTGTGTTGAAGAGATTTTATGAAATTGGTTGTAGAAATATAAATAAAATGAAAAGTGTTTTTTTATGTATTACTTATTTCACTATAATCTTCACAATTGTTTGGATTATTACTATACTTCTAATTACAATACTACTAAAAACTCATAGTTATACTGAAAGATAGATACTTACCATTGTTTTTTTTTTTATCTCTTATCTACAGATGGGGAACCTGCTTCCCTACAGTGACCCTGGTGTGGTCTTCCTCTTTTTGGGCTCCTTCGCTGTGGTCACTATCATGCAGTGTTTCCTCATCAGCACAGCGTTTGCTAGGGCAAACCTGGCTGCAGCATGCGGAGGAATCATCTACTTCACACTCTATCTGCCCTATGTGCTGTGTGTGGCCTGGGAGGATTACGTGGGTCTTCCTGCGAAAGTTATCGCGGTGAGTTTACAACCACCACCACACGTTCCAGCAGTGACCGTGTGGCAAAGTGCAGCCTGCATACAACCTGGTATCTTTTCCAGGAGTGATCTTGCTGTCTTGCTTATCTTATCTTGCTCAATCCAGCTGCTCCAAATTGCTTTGTTTATGTGCAGATGTTTATCTGCCATGTTTCACATCTGCTGCAATTCTAGATTAAATATACTTTTGTCTGACCCTAAGCATTTCCCTTAAAGCTGCACTTATTTGATTGACAAAAATGCCTTGCTAGTTTCCATCACATCCAGCCACTGGATCTGGCCAGTTACTTTACTCTGGCCATCTGTTTAAAAATTTTCCATCCCAGAAATGTATCTAGTTTCGACAGTCACCAGGAAAATGAAGGCAAATGCAAAGGGCTCTAAAATAAATAATTGCTCATTTAAACAACTATCTTTTATCTGCAGAGTATACTCTCTCCAGTGGCCTTTGGGTACGGCTGTGAGTACTTTGCCCTGTTTGAAGAGCAGGGAGTGGGGATCCAGTGGAGCAACCTCATCTCTAGCCCAATGGAAGGGGATGACTACAGTCTCACTACTGCCATTATCCTGATGTACTTTGACGCCTTCCTCTACGGTATCATGACCTGGTACATCGAGGCTGTGTTTCCTGGTCAGTATGGCATTCCCAGACCATGGTACTTCCCATTCACCAAGTCTTACTGGTTTGGAGAAGGAGAGCAAAATCAGGCACCGACAATACAGGGAAAGAAGGCAAATGGAGGTAAGCGCATTATAAACACAACATTATTAACTATAAACAAAGTAGGAAGACTCTGAACCTCTTTTTTGCTGTAAAATTAGCATTTCTCCTAACAGTACTTTTTTTTTCAAGCTGTGTGCACTGAAGAAGAGCCCACTCACCTTGAACTGGGGGTGTATATTAAGAACTTGGTGAAGGTCTATCGGCATGGCAAAAAGCTTGCTGTAGACGGCCTGACACTGGGATTCTATGAGGGTCAGATTACATCCTTTCTGGGGCACAATGGAGCAGGAAAAACCACCACCATGTAAGAAGCTGACAGATGAATTTAAAACTACAGCAGTTTTTTGCCTTTTAACACAAAGTGCAATATGACAGACTGACAATTCATAAACAGAGTGTGATAGATAGTACTTATTCGATGTTTCAGGTCCATCCTGACTGGTTTGTTTCCACCAACATCTGGCACAGCGTACATCATGGGCAAAGACATCCGGTCAGAGCTAAGTGCTATCCGGCAGAGCCTTGGCGTTTGCCCTCAGCACAATGTCCTCTTCAGCATGTAAGTGCTCTTTATTCTTTATATAACAGACTTTGTTTTTGATTTACATTTGATCATAATTTAACAGCTGCATTTTAAATTGTGACAGATATTATTGTAAGTGCTTATAAAATTATGTGCCGCCCCTGCTACCGAGCCAAATTTTAAGTTAATTTTCAGTTCAGAAATATTATATGCATTCTCTGGGAGATCATAATCGGATATGTGGTGTATTTAGGCTGACAGTGGAGGAACACATCTGGTTCTATGCACGACTCAAAGGCCTCTCTGAAAAGAAAGTGAAGGATGAGATGGATCAGATCTTGTATGACACAGGTCTGCCACACAAACGCAAATCCAAGACCAGCGAGCTCTCTGGTAGGTGGAATGGACTGTACAATTGATAAAACTATCACAGACATGTTTGACTTGAGTGGTAATGATGTTGGTTTTCCCAAAGGTGGCATGCAGAGGAAGCTTTCAGTGGCCCTTGCATTTGTTGGAGGGTCAAAGGTGGTCATTCTGGACGAGCCAACTGCTGGGGTGGACCCTTACGCTCGCAGGGGCATCTGGGACCTCCTGCTGAAATATCGTGCAGGTTTGCCTCAGTTTCTAATAGTATTATAGGAATACTCCATTTCAGTCAGTAATACTGACATAGTTAAGCTCAGTAATAAGAAGTAATTTGTCCCATAGGCCGAACCATCATCCTTTCCACTCATCACATGGACGAAGCAGACATCTTGGGTGATCGTATTGCCATCATCTCTCACGGGAAGCTATGCTGCGTAGGCTCTTCTCTCTTCCTGAAAACTCATCTGGGAACTGGATACTACTTGACACTGGTTAAGAAGGAACCAGAAGCTTCTCTGAGCTCCAGCAGAAACTCCACCACCACTGTGTCTTATATCAAGAAGGTAAGAGGTTTTCTTCTGTTGTTCTACTGTTAATAGTTATAGGACAAATATTTCAAATGGAGTTTTTGCTTTTTTTGTTGCTGAATAGATAAGGCACTTATTTTATGTATTCCTTAATTGGTTGGATTCTAGTGAATGATAGTCACCCATTTGCTAAAGAGATAACGATAGCCAGTGATTTACTTTTGTGTTTTGACTAGTGTTTTAACATTTTTAGCTGTAGTACAAAATACACAGATTTGGTAATAAAGTGCATGGAGAACACAGAGCAGGTAATGGCAATACACACATCAGAAGTGATTTGTAGCTAGCTGTATTTTATATAGCTAGCTAGAGTTAGTGGGCTAGTTTGCATCTGTCAGCTTTGCAGACATGTGGACACACCTCCTATGCAGATAGACAGGAGCCTACACAGCAGTGTGGTGTGAAATTACAGAAGAGCAATTGAAAGGTTTTGAACTTTCACCTGGTACTCAGTAAATGACAATTATATCGATGTTCACAATAAGGTTTTTATTATCATAATGCTTCTGTGGTAGCATTTAATTATATCCTCAGATATAATGAGCAGGGCCACATCCCAAAAGCATACTACCATGCTAAAAAGTTTGTCAGTATGCCCCTGCTGTCATTACTATTTAGGTATACTACTTAGCCGTGAGATTAATCTGCACAGCAAAACCCATGGTTTAAAATGTTTTTCCGCAGGTACCTTACAATAACATTTTCCTGCCACAAAGGGCAATCCTACATCCAGCACCTTTAAAATTCTAAGCTTGAGTGAATTGCCTGTTTCAGGATGAGGAAGACTCAGAGAGCAGTTCAGATGCTGGTTTGGGCAGCGACCATGAGAGCGATGCTGCCACAGCTATCGGTAAGCTTTTAATCTCTGATCAACCTTAAGTCTGGATTTCCAGGCTGATAATTAAAAGACTAACATAAAACCTTAATCCTAAATTTAATCCTGGTATTAATCTAACTAACCAATTGTGTGTGCGATTGTGAATGTACATGCAGGCACCTCATGGACTGATTCACCTGTTGTTCCTGCAGACATCTCTCTAATCTCAGGTCTGATCCTCAAGCACGTCCCTAACTCACGCATGGTGGAGGATCTGGGACATGAGATCACCTACATCCTGCCTTATGAATCGGCTAAAGATGGTGCCTTTGTTGATCTCTTCCATGATTTGGATGACCACCTTGCTGATTTGGGCATCTCGAGTTATGGTGTTTCAGACACCACACTTGAAGAGGTACACTATACGTTCCAGTAAAAATAAAATGAATACCTATCAGTTAAGCAGATATTATTATTATTATTATTATTATTATTATTATTACTGTTTTCTTTTTAGATTTTCCTGAAAGTGGCAGAGGACAGTGGAGTTGATACTGAAATGCTGTCAGGTAAGATTTTCACCTGTAATCTTCACTGATAATTTAAAGCAGAGATAAAGACATGAAAAATGTGAGAATAACTCTTCTTATGTTCCTGTTTGCGTTTGTGCAGACGGCACGCTCCCTATACGCAGACGTAGACGACATGCTTTTGGAGCTGATCACCAGAGCTGCCTTAAACCCTTGACTGAGGATGACAACTTTGACTGCAATGAGTCTGAAGCTGACCCAGGTACTTTTTATTACTCTCAGTTAAACCAGAGCAAGGAATATTCTGTTATTTTTCAAGCCACTGTTACAGCCAAAAACCTTTTGTGCATTTTTTGCTCCTTAGATTCCAGAGAGACTGATCACTTAAGTAGCACTGATGGTAAAGGTTCATACCAAGTCCAGGGCTGGAGCCTGAAGAGACAGCAGTTTGTTGCCTTGCTGTGGAAAAGGTTCCTGTACGCACGTCGTTCCAGGAAAGGATTCTTTGCCCAGGTATGAAGTGAAAAGCTCTGGAATCTGATGGTGAAATGGTGAAAAAATATAATAAAGATTTGAGGTAGTATTGCTGTGTGACTCATTTCTGCTCTGTTCTGTTATGCAGATTGTTCTGCCTGCTGTATTTGTGTGCATCGCTCTGGTATTCAGTCTCATTGTCCCCCCCTTTGGAAAATACCCTAGTCTTGCCCTGCAGCCTTGGATGTATGAGGATCAAGTTACCTTTATCAGGTGCTTAACCTTGGTGTACACCTAATCTAGCATAATAACCTCCATTTTCAGCAAGGCACTTTTCATCAGCATGTACTTTGGACTCACTGCTACTTTCTGCCTATACATATATAATATATATTATATATTAAATAGGGCTGGTTTATATATATTTACAAGAAAACTGGTAGATTGGAGGTTTTGATTGCAATACAAATTTCTAAATTGCCAAATAGTCAATTTTAGCCACCTCAATAAAGTATGTAAGCTCTTTCTTGCTGTGTTGATTATAAGTGATAGTGTGTTAACAACAGAGACTCTAAGTGATCATGATGTGCTTAATAGACATACATTTCACACAATTTCTAATCTGATAATGAGAAATGATTACATTAGCCAGGAACTTTACACTATATTTTAAGGTAAAAAAACCAAAAAAGATGCAAAGCTCTGTCATAACATGGAGACTGAGTACACTTGTGCTCACTTTTTCTAATAGCAACGATGCACCTGAAGATGCCAGCACTCAAAACTTACTCTCCGCACTAACAGAAGGCCCTGGCTTTGGAACACGCTGCATGGAAGGAGAACCAATACAGTGAGTAAATCACTATATAAAGTAATAAATTTAATGAAGACCATATTTAATCCATATTTATCCAGAATTGCCAACTTTACCCTGTGCTACCATGCCTGCAGAGATGCTCCCTGTACTATGGGTGATGAGGATTGGTCCATACCAGAGGTCACAGAAAATGTGTTGGAGGTGTTCAGGAATGAAAACTGGACCATGGAAAACCCATCACCAGAGTGTGAGTGCAGCTGTGATGGCAAGAAGAAGATGCTCCCAGAATGCCCTGCTGGTGCTGGAGGCCTTCCACCTCCACAGATAAATATCAGTGAGAGGGACACACTTCAAAACCTGACTGGAAGAAACATCTCAGACTACTTGGTGAAGACATATGCACAAATCATTGGCAAAAGGTAATATTTGTCTGAACAGTTCAGACATCCTGGAGAACTCAGTCATTCTCTTGGTCAATACTTTCTCTGCAAAATATTAATGTTGCTACATTTGCTTTATTCAAGTTTGAAGAACAAGGTCTGGGTGAATGAGTTCAGATATGGAGGTTTCTCACTGGGAGCCAGAAGCACTCAGGTTCTCCCGCCTGCTGAGGAGATTGATGATGCCATTTCTCGAGTGAGGGAAATATTCCACCTACCGAAGGCAAGCTAATTATTTTTATCCCAAATCATATCAGTCGTACTCAACAATTAGCTCAATAGCTAATAACGTGGGTTCTCTTTTTTTATCTAGAACTCAGGGACAGCAGCCGATCGCTTTCTAAACAGTCTCTCTGCTTTCATCAATGGCTTAGACACCAAAAATAATGTGAAGGTGGGTAGTCATCTAGGTGGTCTGTTTAATTTTCATTTCTTCGGCCCCTAGAATAGGAACTGATTCATGTCTAATTTCTTTCTCAGGTCTGGTTCAATAACAAGGGCTGGCACAGCATCGGGTCCTTCCTCAATGTGATGAACAACGGTATTCTGAGGGCCAATTTGCCTCCAGGGAAGGACCCAAGCAAATATGGCATTACAGCCTACAATCACCCTCTAAACCTTACCAAAGAGCAGATCTCACAGGTGGCACTGTGAGTGATTATGAACATTTTCCTTTAATAATTCATATCTTGTAGGTTTCTGTATAGATAAATGTAACTAGATTCCTTACATATTCCAAACTTGTTTTCCTTCAGGGTGACAACCTCAGTGGATGTGCTGGTGTCTATCTGCGTTATCTTCGCTATGTCATTCGTCCCTGCTAGCTTTGTTGTCTTTCTCATCCAAGAACGTGTGAGCAAGGCCAAGCATATGCAGTTCATCAGTGGAGTACAGCCATACCTCTACTGGGTGGCCAATTTTATCTGGGATATGGTATGTTGTTTGTTTGTTTTTTGCACTTTTTATGCTTTTAAAAATGTGCTGTTCTGAGTATCAGTTTTTCCTGAACACATTCTTCTGTGTTTCAGTGCAATTACATCGTCCCAGCAACCCTGGTCGTAATCATCTTTGTGTGCTTCCAACAAAAAGCCTATGTGTCTTCCACCAATCTGCCAGTACTCGCCCTGTTGCTGCTTCTGTATGGGTGAGTGAGCCCTCAGTACAAGCTACGATTTTGAAATGAATGTACAAAATAAACAGGAATGTTATGATGATGGTATGTTCTCTCCTCCTTTTAGATGGTCCATCACACCTCTGATGTACCCAGCTTCCTTCCTGTTCAAGATCCCCAGCACTGCATACGTTGTCCTGACCAGCGTCAACATACTGATTGGAATCAATGGCAGTGTGTCCACTTTTGTTCTGGAGTTGTTTGGTGGCGATGTAAGTGTTCTTTTCTTCAGCTTGTCAGCAACAATTCTGAAAGAAAGCCATTTCCCTCAGTTAAACTGGTGTGGAATGTAAGTCAAATATGTACCTATAAACTTGAACACACATTTGCACGTTTATGTTTTTATTAAAATAATCATCAATAAAAATATGCTTGGTAATCAAAACCTAATGAATGACTGACTCTCTAATCTTGTCTTGCCCCCTCTTTAGAAAATCGGTGACATCAATGACATACTGAAGAACGTGCTCTTGATCTTCCCTCACTTCTGTCTGGGACGTGGCTTGATTGACATGGTGAAGAATCAGGCCATGGCTGATGCTCTGGAGAGATTTGGTATGAATAGCTTGTTTATTGCACATCTCTGAGGTAGGGTTATAGGTGGCAGAAAAAAAAGATGCCCCAAAAATATTTACATAAGCTAAAGTAAAATAATGCACTACGGTGAAATAAGGAACTACAGATAAATTGAAACTAGAAATATTGCTACCAAAACTGAAATAAAAAGTAAACAAGTAATATTCACATGACTGGAGTTGTAATTGAGTGTGAAAGATGGCAGGCCAGAGTGGGAGTTTATTTCTCTTAATCAGAAATGTCCATTTCTGGTTTCTAATAACAACATGCTATCAGATGTCAAAAGCAAGGAAAATCCCCAGCAGCCAGAATGTGCACATGCTTAGCAGTCATCCACTTTTTTAACACAAGAATTACTGCACTGGTCTGGTGTTTCCAGGGTGTATTCCAGCCTTGTGCCCAGAATTCTTGAGATGACTCTGTCTAAGATAAAGCGGCGACTAAAGATAAATGAATGAGTAAATTAATAAAAATGAAGCTGCAACATAAGCAAATTATCTCTACCAAAAATAAATAAATAAATAATTTTTAAAAACATGGATCTGAGGCTCTGTTTCCGCTCTCATATTCCACAGTTTGGCCTTCAGTAGGCTTTCTACACTTTTATAATAAACAGGTTCCATCAGCTTGTCCCTTTGAGTTCTGCAACAGTGCTTTCACAAAATATTTCAAATAGAACCATTAACAATCCAGTGTTCCCTGAGGTACTGGTACTGTTAAGGAACTCTTAAAAGTATACCTTGTCCTATAGCTTAATAAATGGTAGTTTGTGAGTTCAGTTTCTCAGTTTGTGAGTGAAAAAGACACTAAGCGCACAAATATATATACATACACACACAATTCTAACAGTTTGGTCCTTTTTTGGATACAGGAGAGAACCATTTCCGCTCCCCTTTGGAATGGGACATGGTGGGTAAGAACCTGTTTGCCATGGCAGTGGAAGGAGTGGTCTTCTTCATTATCACTGTTCTCATCCAGTACCGCTTCTTTATCAAACCCAGGTGAGCATCATTTTCATCCAAATTACATTAAAATGTCAGCATTTTTGTGAGGAAGGGGGTCATTGTTAAATAATTTGATTGACCATCTGATCCTGGTGGCTGTGCAGAGCTCTTCGCCCTAAGCTGAGTCCGATTGGAGAGGAAGATGAGGATGTGGCCAGGGAACGGCAGAGGATCATCAGTGGAGCAGGACAAGGAGACATCCTTGAGCTCCGAGAGCTCACAAAGGTCTGACAAACATTTTTGTTTATGAACACAGGTTCTATATAGTGTTGTAGGAAAATGTGAGTGATTAAATGGTGCCTTAATCACAGTGTATTTTTTTGTATTACAGGTGTATGAGAGGAAGAAGAAGCCTGCTGTGGATAGGCTTTGTGTGGGAATTCCTCCAGGAGAGGTGAGACACAAGCAGCTAATTCCTGTTTGCAATTTCCAAACAAGCTACTGCATTAGCTGACTGTTTGAACTCCTTTTTCTCCATAAGTGCTTTGGTCTGCTTGGAGTGAATGGAGCTGGGAAGACAAGTACCTTTAAAATGCTGACAGGAGATTCTGCAGTCACCAGCGGAGAAGCATTCCTAGCTAGGAAGAGGTAAGACATAAATACACTCATTCAACACTTTATATGCTTAATATAGAAATTATAATAAAAAAAACATAAAATCTTCCCAATCTTTTTGTCTTTCTCAGTATACTCAGGGAAATAGATGAGGTACATCAGAACATGGGCTATTGCCCTCAGTTTGATGCCATCAACGACCTGCTGACAGGCAGAGAGCACCTGGAGTTCTATGCCATCCTACGTGGTGTTCCTGAAGGGGAAGTGTGTGAGGTGAGTGCATAATATGACTGTAAAATATGAAGAGCTGATCTATACTTGTGCAAAGCTCACAGAAGTGTCGATCTGCAGGGAAGTGTTTTGGGTAGAGGATTGGTTGGCAGAAGAGGTTTGAGGTTATACAAATTTATCATAGTTTTAAAAAAAATAACATTTGATTTGCTTCTGTATTAATACACCAGCTTGTCTGTCTGCACGTGACAGCTGATGGAACATCATTACTGTATTCTGTTAGCTAGCATGTTACAAGGGTTGAAGACTGCCCCTATCAATCCAAATCAAGGAGGCATAACCTCTGTGCCTGGGAATATATTGTTGGAGGAAAGTAGGCCCAAGAAGTGAAAGCCACATAAGAGAAATGGCTGAAATACTGCCCTCAAGTACAGTGTAAAGAACAAATGTTTCTTTATCATTCAGTACATTGCTTCTTTTAGCCATCATCTCTGCCACGTGACTTTTTGCCCTTGTTGTAGAGTTCTGTACATGCTGTTTGTATGGTAGATGCAACAGTGCCCTCTAGTGAAGGTGACTGTCAGTGCAAGAATTTTGACCCTCCAGTACAATGCAAACGACGAAACCATTCTTTATCATTCAGTATTTTGCGTCTTTTATCTTTCTTCTTGTGAACCCTGAGACTTTTCACCCTTTTGCTGGTTTTGGTAAATGCAAGACTGCACCCTAGTGCTGGCAGCCACATAATAATAATTAAAAAAAACCTTAAAAAACAAAGAGGAAAAAAAACATTGTGTGTTCCTGCTAGGTGGCTGAGTGGGGCATCCGCAAGCTGGGCCTCATAAAATATGCTGACAAAGCAGCTGGAAGCTACAGCGGGGGCAACATGCGCAAACTCTCTACAGCCATGGCCCTCATCGGAGGCCCACCAGTGGTCTTTCTGGTATGTACACACTCCCCCGTAGCTTGTACAATCAGCTCATACTGTTTTGTCACTCTGGGTGATCATGCGCTCAGTCTGTGAAGCTCTTGATAACAAAAACAACACAGGCCAGATTCCTGTGATGACTGTTTTGTTGTGCTCCCAGCTGAGATTCTGGTGACCACTCATTAAGGGAAGAGGATTAGGATGAACAAACTGCTTTCTAATATTAGGCCTAGTCTGGTATTTTTAATATGTACATTTAATCTTTAAAGCAGAACATCATTATTAAAGGCTTTGGATCTTTTTTAGTGTGCTGGTCTTCAGTCTTCAGTGTGTCTTTTGTATTAAATCTGTGTGCTAACTTGAGTGCGTGTGCCATCTGTCCCAGGACGAACCCACCACTGGGATGGACCCCAAGGCCCGCAGAGCTCTGTGGAACTGCATCCACAGCGTCATCAAGGCGGGGCGCTCCGTCGTGCTGACTTCACACAGGTACTGCATCTGTTCACTCTCAGGTTTTAACTCTGAATGAGAACTGATAAATGGTAAGTCTACAAACAGGACTGTACAAACAGCTGATATGTTTAAAGGAATACTCCAGCATTCTTTAATCTAGCCCCTATCCTCCACATCTACAGGATATGTGTGAAGTAGGATGTCGACGCTTGTCTGTACTGAAAAACTAAAGAAAGACCTGCTTACTCAAAACTCTCTTATAATGGAAATCTAAGGGCAATGGTTCATCAGTCAACATTTAAAATATAATTCAAAACTGTATTTGTTCCATTTTAACAATAAAGGTCTCGATAAGCAGATGAGAGAATGTCTTACCAAAGCTAATTTTATGCAGTTTTAGGCAAAGTTTCAGCACTGGAACAAAGCAGAAAACATACGCTTCCCTTTTTCAGTGGGTTTTTTTTTTTTTTTGGTGTCTATATGCCATCATTCTAAAACTGAGAACAAATGTGAAAATATGAAAAAGTACTCCCATTTCTGAAAGAGTGAATTATACAGAATTAGTTTAATGTACAGTACTGTGCAAAAGTCTTAGGCATATGCAAATAAATGCTGTAAAGCAAAGATGCTTTCAAAAATAATTAAATTAATATTTCTACATTTAAAAAAATACTATAAAGAGCAGTAAACAGTAATCAATGAAACAAAGTCAATTTTTGGTGCGACAACCTTTTGATTAAAAAAAAAAGTAGTCTCAGGTACAATTAGTGCAGTTTTTTTAAGGAATTTAGCTGGAAGTGTTACTGAGCATCTTGCAGAAGCAGTCACGGTTCTTCTGGAGACTTTGACTGTCACACTTGCTTCTTATTTTTGCAGCAAAACGCAGCAGCCTTCATTATGTTTTTGTCTGAAAAGTGTCTCTTATGTAATATGCTGCTTTCTTTACTGACACGCAAACATTTTCTGTAATATTTAAATCTGTGCTGGAAAACTAAAGTTTGGAAATCTAAAATGTTTCTGTACTGACTTGATAATGTAGAAGTCATAAAACAAAAATCTATAACAAAGTTTGTACTAAAAAAAAAATAGGGTGCCTAAGACTTTTGCACAGTACTGTATTAATAACTTTGACTGAAGATTTCAGTGAAGTGTTCAACACTCTGTTCTGCATATAACTTATAAGTGAGTTCGAATAAACTGTTTTTTATCCGTCCATTTCTCAGTACATGGAAACGTGGAAATTCTTGTCTGTGCGCACACACACACACACACACACACACACACACTACAGGTAGAGCAGATATAGATTAACACTGGAGTATTTCTTTAAAAGCTGTCAGTAACTATGTTCTGATGTCTGATTAAATCCTCCTTATCATAAGCAAAATCATGAATTTGGTGGGATGTGTGCTATGTAGAGTTTATTTATGGTTCCTGCTCAAGTGCATTCAGTTCATTTGTTATCATCAAGCTGTTATCAAGACATAACAACCCTAACTCGTCTAGCAGCAAGGGAGAGAATGTCAGCATGACATGCTAATCTTTGCTCCATTTTTACACAGCATGGAAGAGTGTGAGGCCCTGTGCACCAGGATGGCCATCATGGTAAACGGCAGATTCCGATGTCTAGGAAGTGTCCAGCATCTGAAAAACAGGTGAGATCAATATCATGGAATTGACCTTATCTCATGTTCTTGAATATTCTTAACATACAAATTTAGTACATGATATCCTCTAGGTTTATAAACACTGGAGATCAGAAACGTGTATAATCTGATGTGGTTCTCCGGCCTGCGTTTATTCCATCCACAGTTCCTCTAACACAGATGTGTGTGTGTGTTCGTCCTTGTATAGGTTTGGTGATGGATACACCATTATCCTGAGGGTGGCAGGACCCGAACCAGACCTGCAGCCCGTGATGAAGTTTATTGAGATCGAGCTGCCTGGCAGTATACTGAAGGAGAAACACAGAAATATGCTGCAGTACCAACTGCCCTCATCCCTGTCCTCTCTCGCTCACATCTTCAGCATTCTTGCCAAGCACAAAGATTTCCTCCAGATAGAGGATTACTCCGTTTCCCAGACCACACTGGACCAGGTGAGATTTAGCCTCTCAAAAAAGGATTTAAAACGAATGTATCAGAGGCTGCATACAGAAAGTTCTTTGCCTTACCTTGAATCATAAACATTAGCCTTTAAAAAAAATCTTAAAGGAGCAGTATGTCATCTTTGGAGCGCTCTGCTACCTGCAGAGTAAATTATAATTACATCGACTAGCCTTCCCCATCTCAAGTGACATCATTTCCTCTGGTAAAATGGCTTTGTGATTTGCTTTTTAAGCAAAAGGGACAAGGCAGAGGTAAGTTCTGGGGCAGAAATGCCTAAAATGAAGAGACTTATTGCATAGTAGTATTGCAAATCACAGGTTTTGCCAAAGGTATGTTTGAAATTATATGAAATTAAACAACAGGTCTATGATCTTAAATTTATGATGTAAATTACAATATAAATTTTACAAACTGCACCTTTAATGCAACCAGAGTAAATTACAGTCCTATCACTGTATATGCAATGTTGACAAATTTCAGCAGGTCCAGAAGCTCATGCCATCTCTATATAGTCTATTTATTTATCTTTTATCTCTAAAGCACTTCTTTGACAAGAATCATTACATTGTAACTCTCTTTTTCAGAATACTTTTACTGAAATGTGAATCCTTCTCTTGTAGGTGTTTGTTAACTTTGCCAAGGACCAAAGTGACGATCACTGTGACCACTCCATACGGCGTAAAGAGGCAATTGTAAACATTCCTCTGCTCAGCCTGCCAGCAACTTTAAAGGATGAAGAGCACCACAAGGAGAGCTTCGTATGAGCCAAAGACTCTCTTACACTAGGAGTTACCTGGAGCCAGTGAAATTCATGTATTTCACCTTGCCATTCTTGTCTTTGTGCTGCAGTCTGCTAAACGATTTGCTCAGCGAGCCGTGTATGGCCTGCTGGAGTATGCTAGTGCAGACACAGTAGCTGAGAAACTCGATGCAAGTCAATGCAAAAAGAAAACAAGTTCAGTCTGGATGTAATGTAGCTCAGAGAGGTCTGGATCGCTATGCTAAATTCCAGATGAGTGGAAGAGTGAAACTTGAATATTTCAATCAATTTGTTTTTGTACGAACAGGACCAAAAAGCCTGTCTTTGTGCCGCTGTTTTTTTAGAAGTTAGAACTCGCAATCTGCGAGTTGACAAATCTTTCAAGCACAATGTGTAATAGTGGATTACAAATGATAGAAAAATAAATTCAGGGTCTGTTTCGTATTTGTACTAGAAATGACATGATGAAGAATCATTTGTGCTGCCAACAACTTAAACTGCTGGTAATTTGATTTTGTATTAATATGTGCCTTTATTTATGAACAAACAATAATTTTGCCATTTTTTTAAAAGTCCAATGTGGCATTATTTCTTTTAATATTCTTGCAAACAGTGCTTAACGTCAGCTTTCGATGCTGTGATCTGAGAGAGTTTAAGTGTTTAACATTAAGTGAGAAAAGTACTGTAAAGTGCGGCTTTTGTGTTTTTAATTATAGAAGAGCGATTTGTTTAAGAGAGGCAGATTCACAGTCACAGATGATAATGTATACCTCAGCAAAAACAAGAGCTCAGCAGACTGAAGGACATTTCAGTGAATGACTGGAAAGAGGGCCTTCCTACATAAACAATAACACTGGGGGTTCAACAGGCGTATGGCCTTTAAAGCCACACTAATCATGGATTAGGCATCAGGCATCTGATCTTTCTGGTATACCCAACAGAAGTCAGTGTTATGGATCGAGTATAAACATTACACTACCCAGTGATCCATCAGTATTGGGGAAGAGAGCTTCTTATTGGTCCAAGAGAAAGGATGGCTATAGTGTCTGTCCTTTCAGTCCTAGCACTTTACTGGCTGTGTTCATTTGAAATTTATTGATCTTTTTGCACTGGATTTTCCACAGAAAAAAAACATCTCACGTTTTTTTTTGTTTTGTTTTACCTCCACTTTTTTCTAGATGAACTGAAAATCATTTCATCATTTCAACATTCCTTATTTAATACCTGTTTACATTTCAGATTATTGAAAAATGACTGTGGAACATCTGTTACTCTGTACAATACACAATAAAACAAATCTACAACATAAAAACTTTGTATTTTCATTACTGGCTGAAAGATTCTTAAACGTTTAACAATGTCGGTGCATTGCGCTGCAAAGTCTGCACATATTTAGGAGAAATGAAGAAGGCAAAGAAATATAATTAATAACAAGAAGGCATTAAGGTAGGCTTTTCTTGAAGTATCTGTCGTAGGTCTGACCTAAATGATGCACTGCTTTATTCAAATCAGAGTTTTAGACTGAGAGAGGCATGAAGAAAAGTTATTTTCAAATTATTTTAGTGATGATTTTATTTTTTGTTCATTGACATTTTGCATGATACCCCCCACATTTCATTTTGAAATGTTTTAGATAAAATAAAGCAGCTTTTACCCGTTAACTCATAAATCATGAGAGATGCAACTTTTGCACTTAGCTGTATTCTCAATATCCAAACACACAACATAGTTGTAATATAGTGGTATTACCTCAACAGCAAGTGACTGCTGTTTTCCTTGCAAATTTACAATTGTGCCAAAACCCTGGAGAATTAGTGTTATATAGTTGCATACTTAAAACAATGAAACTCAACAATTTTAGATGTTTGAGTAAACAAACTTCTTGATCTTTTCTTTTCATCTAGGATCAGGATAAATGCTGAACACAAAGCCTAAGCATCTATAACCAGAACATACTTTAACTCAGCAAATGTGAATACTGAATTATAAACGTATTTAAAACAATCAGTCTTGCTTGCTCTTCTCTTACTACCATGCTGTAACAGCCACCTTTAGGTTTTTACAAAGTTTTCTTTAAAAAAAAAAAAAAAAACACCATCCAACATATTTTAAGTTGCAAGAATTAGATTTTTATTCTGAATTTTTTTATTTTTTACTCACTGATATACATATAAGAAATGACTATGAACTTTACAGATATGTCTGGTGCTGCTCAGTGTGACGAAACAGCTACTAATGCAGAAAGCTTCAAGTAATGGTTTTTGGTTACAAATCAGATTAGTAACACCAGGATGTGTGGCGGTCTGAGAAAAACAATCAGATGTCACTGTGGCTGAAAACTGTGGAAAATGAAAGATCAAGTTTTGGACAAAACTGGGGTTTTCTTCCTATAGCACTGACACCTCAACTTAAAGAAACCATAGATAAATTTCACTAAAATAACTTGGAAATTTTTTTTATTTACTTTTTAACCTTGCCTTGGCAAAGATCATGTTTTGTAAGGAGCGAGTTTAAGAAACGTAGCAGTAAAAACAGTCTGCCTTAAAATATCTAAAAACCTTAATTCCTCCAAACAGTGAGTATCACGATTTGATTACGTTTTTGGGATAGTTTAGCGCCATTTCAGTTTGTAATCTGATACCAGCTGTCAAAATCTCTGATGCCTCATGTGCAGTCAGTCTCGAATCTTCAAATGCAATTTTCTCCCTTTTGGGGTGAACCAAAATTCTGGTTGAGATACATGCAATAGAGAAACATACTTCACTTCAGGAATAGGTAAGGTTTTCCAAACTATACAGTAGAAGTGTTAAAATTTCATCATGTGAAGGGTTTTCTCAGGCCACACATATACTGTGACTACTGCTGAAAGTGACAAGAGAAATGTTGAATGCAATGGGTTAAAGAAAATGAGAGAAAGGAAACTCAGAAACCAATGCTCTAGTTGCCTTATTGTCATCTCATACATGCTCATGTACATACTGATTAAGACAGAAACATAAGCAAACCACTGAACTGAAGGAGTCCAGCACACACCTGTCAGAATAGCCTGAGAGCGGTGCAGCTCTTCACTCAGCGCTCATTCAATCGTTGGACGGCAAAAACCGATAGTATTAGGCAAGTTTTAAATGTTCACTTAAGAGGCGAGTAGGAGCAGGGAAACAACAGCTTGTTTCTTTGAGAATCCAGGTAGGCTACACTCTGCCGCACTGTTGAGAAAACACACACAAAAAAAAAAAAACATAGAAAGTGTTTAGACAGAAAGTGAATAGGTTCTCTGTAAGTATAAATCAGCCTGGGTCAATAGATTTTTCCTCAAGATCTTATTTGAGGCACTCCTGTGAAAGCCTTATATCACTTAATGAGTAGTGACATGGAATTAATCACATCACCTATTTTCCTGATTTGCTGTTACATGTTAGGACAGGCAGTAGGAAAGGACATGGTGTGGACAGAGAGGTGTTACCTGCGGACACAACCCTAGGGTCACTGTGGGCTTTGTGTCTTATGGCTGCCCGATGATCTGCGCTCTCATACCACCATAGAGCATGCACTGCAGTACACACAAAGATAATACCTTACAGAAGGAGACACCTTCATATACCTTAAATACATAACTGTTGAGGGAAATTTGAAATCTACCTTCAGTTTAAAGTAGCAGTTTGTTACTTTTAAAGGGTTTCTTGACCCTTATTATATTTATATAATTCAAAAGATACTCTGGAAAAATGTGATTCTCAATATTACCATGGAGTGGATCTTGCCAGTTACTTAATTTTAGGATTCTGTTCATTTTTCCAGCCTGGAAATTAGCGCCACCCCCAGCCAAAACAAAGCAGCTCAGCTCTGCCCACTTTCCTTAAAAGGCAACTTAGTTACACATGGTTTCAAAAGCAGGGTGGGGTCAGTTAAAAGAACTGGGACACCCTGTTAGTGTTTTCATTGCATCTGTGATTTGATGTGCACGCAGCAGAGGGCTCTAAAAATGGCAAACTGCTCCTTTAATAGAAACAGATATTTTTAAATTGCCATAAAGACAAACACTGACATCGATATATGTCAGAAAAGAACTAAAATATTTGAGGTAACGTATAATCCCTGATGGGTCAAAGAAAGCCTTCATGGGCCAAATATCGCCTACAGTTTGAACAATGCTGCATCACACTCACCTCTATTGAGCAGTCCGAACTCAGAGTGGAAAACACCCACAGGGTGAGCATATCCTGGAGCTGCGTGGGTGCTTACTGCCCCGTGAAAACTATCACCCCACACTGCTGGACCTCCTGGTTTCATCTGGAACGACACCAGCTCATACACACCTGAGGAAAACAATACAGCACTTTATTTATTGGTGATTGAACCGAACCAAACCAAAACTGTCAATCAGTATGCAGAGTGCTTGAAGTAGGATTTCTAAGATATTTCTGATTGATAAAATACTGACAAAATACTGTCTGTTACAATCTGTCTGATCTATTGATGAAATAAATATTTCTGTTTTTCTCTAGGACACAGGGTGGAGAACCATTATGTCAGCTATAATTCACAGGTTTAAGCACTGCTGACCCCCTTCTCGTGATAGGTATTCGTACAAACATACATTCCTCCACAGATAAGCAGGATGTTTACATGTTTAACCTTAATCCCATCCATTCATAGTCATGAAAAGCTTCGTTTCACTGACTAGACACCAACTCATTCTCACTGTCTGCCTGTCTCAAACATATGCATGCATTTTATATACTCTAGAATAGCTCCATCAACAAACACACAAAGGTGTCGTCAGCAATTTCTTAGTCAGAACACTTTGTGAACCACCAACAGCCAAACAATCGGAACATTTACGACAATTTATTTGCCGTTCCATTCAGAAACCAATTCCTCTCGAGGGAGGGGAAGACTGTTTTTATTTGGATTTTGAGTTTCAAAACAAATAGCTTCAGTTAACTGCTGTCAAAATTGCGGACTATACGTTTACGTTCTACACAAAGCCAGAGGTTAGCATGCCACATTACAGATACAAACCAAAGACGTTCAAACACATGATGCATTAACAACAGTGAAAAATGCTTAAACTAGTAAAACGAAATTCTTACCTCCTTCTTTTGGCGGTTTCTGGATCTTGCTCCAGGGCACCAAATATGTCACTTCGTTATCCTGAGAGCTCAGCATGGGCATAGCTTTAGAGATGTACTGCTCCATCCAGTTGGAATCCTGCGCCAGCGCTGCCCGCACTGCTGCCCGCTGAGCATAGCTGTCTAGAATATATGAGATCATTAAAAAAGTTTGACTTTCATTGCTTCTCATTACCTTGACAACACCATCCACACAATGAAGCACAGTGGTAGTACCATCAAGCTGTAGGGATGCTTTTCAATGACAGGGATTGTTCCAGTCTTCAACAGACTTAAGAGGGTTATCTTCCAATAGGACAACAGAACCCTAGGTTACAGCTGAGTGGTTTAAAATCAGCCTAGACCTCAAGTCAGTTGAAAATATGTGATATGATTTACAAAGTCTGATTTGACTACACGAAACAGAAAATATTAATTACGGTGATTTGTGGTGAGAAAAGAACATAAAATATATTTGCAAGGGTAACTATAAAGCCATATAGATACATTTACATATTTCCTGTTTCTAAAAATGTTCCCTGTCCCAAATGATGCACTTACAATTTACCATCAGTGTTTGTACATGGCAGCATGTTCCATAATGTGAAATGTATTATTTCTTAAGTTTTAAAAGAGTGCTCACAAGCACCCTGTATGATACAGACAGAAACAACCATCTCTTACCAAGAATGATATAGAAAAAGATATTCAAATGTCTCTAAAGGAGACTTTGTGGCTGATTTGGCTATGCTACATTATTATTTGTCTTTGTGATCATGGGCAATAACAAAATCCCTCTAAATGTCATTCCTGTTTGAATGGTAAATGTCAATGGTCCCACATGCTTGATTTTTACACCTATGCGCCATTGAGGCTGATTTCACTATGGGTCCACACTTTGTTTTTGGGCTTGGAGAAGGACTGCATTGCCTGGGGCACCATCTAGGACAGAACTACAGATCATAAAACCTGCACAATGACTCACATTCTCCCTAAAAATAAAAAAAAATTAAAAAAAGGGTTTCAGAAGTTCACAGTTGGTGGATGCAGAGATGGTGGGAAGTACTGAGAATAGCCAAACTCACACAAATCATGCTGAAATTGCTCTCACCATACTTCCAGATGTGGAAGACCTGATTGAGGCCTCCATACTCCACGCTCCAATAGCCCACAAGCTCAGAATGTGCAGTGCGCAGTTGGATCTTCTCGCTGGTCAGCTTGTGAAAGGCTGCATTCAGGTGTGGTTGGATGTAGTAGGTGCGAAATTCGTAGAAAGTTCCATGCTGTTGCTGCGGCCCAGTTGAGATCGAGGCCCTGGAGTGCTGAGGGAAAGGAAACATATGATATTACTGATATCCAATGATGATCACTAGTGATGCACAGCTTAAACTCCTGACAACTTTTGCATTTCATTCAATCCTAAAATAAATGTGAACGAACACCATCAGGGGTGGCATGGTGACAAAGCGTGTTTCGTTGCCGCCTCACAGCTCCAAGATCCCTGGTTCGATCCTGAGCTCAGGGTACTGTCTGGATGGAGTTTCACATGTTCTCCCCATGTCTGTGTGGGGTTTCCTCTGGGTTCTCCGGTTTCCTCTCACCTCCCAAAACATGCTGGTAGTTGGACTGGGTACCCTAAATATCCATTAATTGTGAAGTGTACATGGTTCCCTGTGATGGACTGGCATCCCATCCAGGTTGTATACCTGCCTATATCCCAGTGTTCCTGGGACAGGCTCCGGATCCACCCTGACCAGGATAAAGTGGTTACTGAAGATGAATGAGAATAAATAGTTGTGTTTATTTTAGTCAGGTCTAAGTTCAGTAAAACACCACAAGGTGGTGAACCCTGTTGTCACATGTTAATTATAAACCTGCAGACCTCTGGGCCTCACACAATGCCTCCACTGTAATACAAAGGGCATGCTGCTTGTTATTTAAGAAGAAATGGTCTTGAACATTTACAAAGAGTAACCACAAAGTGCCACAATGTGTCTGTATGTAAAGAAGAAATACTGTCAGGAAAACGACTGAAGAGCTCAGTAACCTGCATATCTCTGCATTATCAACATACCCGTGATGTTTGGTGCTCGTCCAAACCTACAGCAAAGCAAACTTACAAGGAATGATGTTCTTCCTCCTCCACCCTAATATGGCTGATTGTTTTGGGCTTTTAGTGATGAAAAGCTTCGCCATGTTGCTCTAAACCTGCGTTATTTACAAAGCCAGGTGCAGCAGTCACGCGCGCACACTAGCTACTGTTTCCTGAAGTAAAAGCCAAAGCTAACAGTGAAACATATGAACCACTAACCTGGCGTCCTGTTTTGCAAAAGATGATGCTGTCCACTTGAACAGCTGCTCTCCGAAGCGCATTTCGTATTTTAAACATGACTGTTCACTTGCACAGCACTGAAAACCTCCTTACTGCCTGTTGCCTATTGCCTACTGCAAGCGCTACGTGCCTTCGACCACGGCTACGTCCCAATCCGCATACTAGCGTACTAAACAGTATGCCAAAATAGCAGCCTAGCTGCAACCTGAAATTGGTTTATAATGAAACTGTAGCCTGGATTTATAACTGTAACTTCGTAATAAATCTTTAAACTACAATGACACATTTAAATATACGTGGTTTATAGGTCACTCACACTACCAGTGCTTCACCATCCTATTTAGTGCGGTAGTATGGAATTTGAAACAGATCTCTGGCGACCTCAAAGAAACTTTCCTCTTAAAAGCGCTGTAATACGGAAGCCGAGAAGTCACATGCAAGCTTGTCACAAGAATTGTACATCGCAATATCACACCTAACTTTGGTCCTGGAAAACCTCTTGTCCTGCACATTTAGTGTTTCCCTGCTCCAGCACACCCACTTTAACTAATCAGCTAATTAATAGCCCTAATTAAAATAGCAGGGAAAACACTAAAATGTCCAGGAAAGGGTTGGGACCCTGTGCATTAAGGGTTGTTATAGTGTGTGATCATGAATAAGGGTATTAAAAGGGTATTAAATGTATGTGATCATGAATATGGGTATCTAAAGGGCATTAAAAGTGTGTGATCATAAATAGTGATAAACAACACTGTATGTAGGTGTGCAGAAATCCCTACACTATTTTTAGGGATGTTATTTACGCCACTGCATTTTGGATTGTGGTCAGCAATTTTCTGGCCAGACAGAATGTTCATCCCTTAATAAAGAGAGAGACAATAGAGAGGCTCTGTTACCAGGTAGGGTGGGGCGGCCCCGTGTCAAAATATCAGCACCTCTCCCCATCACAGATAAACAACCTGCAGCAGGTGATCAGCATCACAACATCAGCAACACTCCATCTTGTTTTATTTATTATATAAGGCAAACTCTTATCTGGCATATAATCCAGCACAGCAAGAGTAATCAGTCAGATCTTCAAGACTTCAAATAATCTCAGTGATCTTTTGGTGACATGACAAAGACAGTGTTGTTACTGATGTGCCTGATTCTCATCTTTTCTGTGGGTAAGTCTATGTCTACACTAGGTCTAGATGCCTGTGTTATGATAAATTGTTGAAGATAGCTTTATAAGTAGCTTTATTTATAAAGCGCCTTTACAAAAAATGCATCTTAAAGAAAGGAAAAAAAGAAAAATGTAGGATTGTAAATAAAATGAAGGAAGTATGAAACTTATTAAATCATAACTAAATAAAGATATTTATTTTTTAAACAGACCTTATAGTTAACCTAATAGTTCTCTCAGCAATTCAGCATTGAACTCAAACAGTGATTACTGATTCATGTTCTAAACCTATTCAACTTCTCAAAATCAGATTTTGTAATTTGGACTTATGTGATTCCATAATGACATTTTTCTAAAATTTTTTCCAGATGCTGAAGACAAGTCAACACGGTACCGAAAGGTAATAGATGTCTAATAAGAATCAGAGCATAAGTACTCATTTATGACTCACTATTATCTCTAAGAGATTGTGTTTACATTTCATAGCCCGAATGTGGGGGAATGAGTTTGACTCAGGCCTGCCCTCTTAACTACGCACCAGTCTGTGGTAGTGATGGCATCACCTACGCCAATGAGTGTACCCTATGTGTACAACGCCTGTGAGTATAGTCATACATACCACTTGAATCTACCAAATTTATTATACAATGAATATAAAATTAATATACAGTAAAACTAGACTAGTTCTTTTTTTCTTGTACATACAATTCTGTCTTTATTTATCAAAGTCAGCTGTCAGAAAATTATGTAATGATGTTGCAATGCTGCAGCACTGACTGACTGTATGATTTTAGGCAAACCAACACAGACATCATGATTATGAAAGACGGGAGCTGCTGAGGAGGATGTGTACCTCCCCTCTCATATAACTATCACTTCTGTTTTCACCATCCATGCTTGTTAGGGTGCATTCATGTAGCTATAAAAAACATATTGAACATATTATTGTAAACATATAGAGTTTTATGTATAGACTTTACTTACATAGACAAGTAGGCTATTGCTTAAAAATTACTGCCCATAGGCTACAACTTTTCAACTTTATTATTAAAGATCAAAGTAATTAAAAAACGTGTGTTGTGAACTTATTTGTGTAAATCCATTATGTTGCCTTATGTGACTTGAGTTTAAATACTGCACAGATTCCTCCTTAAATTTAATTTAAAAAAAAAAAAAAAAAATCATGATAATTTTTTTCTATTAGGTAAAGCCTTTGTCATGCCAAAACAGAGTACAGAGGCTACTCAGCTTTTTTGAGATACATTAACTGAAGTATTTTATTAATAACCAATGCAACTTTTAAATAATTTAAGACCAGATACATTCTAAAATACACAAGCTTGGAAATTTAACACATAACATTTTCAAATTAAACGAATCCGCATTACAGGAAGCACACAGCGGAAGTAATGTTTTAGATCCTTGTTTCAGTACGACCGCACAGTCTGACGGACTAATACAAATGACGCTACTGCAATCACTACTGTATGTGAGTTTTGGAGTGTAGTGGGCAAATCCCACGGTCCAGGATTCAGTCTTAAACTGTGATCTGATAATAGTATGTCATATCCATGTAGATTCATCAACGAATAACGTGTGTTAAATGTCTTTGATTGACAACAGGCTAGTTAGCTAGCTAGCTACGATACAGGAGGTTGCCACGAGCTTGGGAGGATTCTTCAGTTTCTAATCTCGTTTGAAATCCCATGCTGGGTCAGGTCTCTGTGTTGTTTGGAAATCTAGCGAAGAGGAGCAGTGGACCTCTGGCTCGGTTTTGCACAAGCTGTGTAATGGCGAAGAGTAAGTTTGAGTACGTGCGCAGCTTTGAGACTGATGACACGTGTTTACGGAACTGCTACATCGTTGTTCGACTGGATGGCCGCAATTTTCACAAGTAAGTGACGTGACTTTAAACTGGACTGTTTCCTCAGGACCTGCAAGATGTCAGTGGTTTATTAAGAAGTGAACACATCACTGCTCGCGAGTGATGTGTCGTTCGGGAACGAGTCGGCTCATTGAGTCGGCTCTTTTAGCTGACCATTGAGAACCGACTCTCATATGAATGAATGAAAGCCTTTGTCATTGTATATCTCTGTATACAACGAAATTAGGAGCACTGCTTCTGACTGGTGTTATAAAAAAACAAACATATAACATTAGACAATAAACAGACTATAAAGTGAGTATACCATATAGTATAAAAGTATGTATGTATGTACAGCAAGTATACAGTATAAAGTATATACAGCAGGTGACTGAGTCATAATATTGCACATTGAACATTCAGAACATTCTGAAAAGTGACCAGTGATAGTACTGCACATTACCTCCTACACTGGGGTAAACAGTTTAATATAGACACACAGAGTACAGATTGAAATGGAATAAGTGATCGTAGTTGAGTAAGTGACCAGAGATAGTAATTGCACATTTACACTCTACATTTAGTGCATTGAGAGTTAGAGTCCTGATAAATAAAGTGACCAGTACTGCACATTGACATTCTACATGTGATATAAACAGCAAGTGTAGACAAAAGTAGAGATTGTTGAAATAAGTCACTGTAGTTGGACACAGTGATCAGAGGTAGTATTGTACATTAACATTTTACGTTTAGTGCATTTGTGAGTTTATAGTCCTGATAGCATTTGGCGGAAGAAACATGAGCTGTAGGTAATGCCGTTACTTTCACTCACCCCCTATTTTATTAATTATAGGCTAAGAATGAACTATTTTAGTCATAGATAATCAAAGCATAGTGATTGCTTGTCAAAATATGGCAAACCTTGTATGTCAAGTCAAATCAAGTGGTTTTATTGTCAGCTAGTACAGTACACAGTGAAACGAAACAACATTCCTCCAGGACCATGGTGCTACATAAACAACACAGAACTACAAGAGACTACACATTACTACATAAAGTGCACGTGCAAACATGTGCAAACAGCACAAGACAGTACAATAACTACCAAAACAGGACAATAATTAAGACAGAATAATAACTACTAAAACAGGACAATAATTAAGACACTACAATAACTACTAAAACAGGACAATAATTAAGACACTACAATAACTACTAAAACAGGACAATAATTAAGACAGTAAAATAACTACCAAAACAAGACAATAGACACAGTAAGAGACACGGTAAGAGACTGACTAATACACAGTTCTAGTATGAAAGCGTCAGATACAACAAGTAGTGCAAAAGAATAACAATATAATAAATTGCTGTGAATGTAAGCATAACATACTATATATATATAACTCATCCTTTCCATGCATAGTGTGTGCTAATCATCCTCTAGCCCAGGGGTTCCCAATATAGGGGTTGTGACCCCATGTGCTATAAATATGTTGGGTGCTCAACGGTTGGAGAAAATTTATAATGCCCATTTGGGGTCATTTACCCAAAAAGTTTGGGAACCCCAGCTCTAGCTCTTCATCGTGGTTGCTTTCTGAATTCTGTGTATTTTTGGTTAAAAATTATATACCTACAAAGTTCATATGGTAGGTGAGCCTAATAAAATAGCCAGTGAGTGTATATCTAGAGCTGCAAAAGGTGTATAAGCATGTTTAATTGTAATAAATAAATAATTGGTGACTTCATGTGATGTGTATCATGTTATGGACTCTTCCGGAGGTCAATGGCCTACATTCTTTTTTAATATGGGCTGGAATTAGAGTTTGTAACATGAATATTTTCTAGGACATAAAATCGATGTGAATAATTCATATGCACAATTAAGCATCTCTGTGATAAGGAGGATATTGTTTTTGTTATTTATTATGAAGGACTCTTTACTTTCAGGTTTGCTGAGCAGCACAACTTTACAAAGCCCAATGATGACAGAGCTTTAGGCCTGATGGCCCGCAGCGCACGCTCCGTCATGGAGGATCTGGAGGACATTGTTATAGCTTATGGGCAGAGCGATGAGTTCAGCTTTGTATTTAAGAGATCAACCAACTGGTTCAAAAGAAGAGGAAGGTAAACTCAAATCGTAAAATGACACAAAACCGTTCTGGACTAAGCTAGCAAAAAACAACCTTCATGTGTTGATGTGTTTAATAAAATAATATGTAATTCCTGGTTAAGAGATTTCAGTCGGTATTTCAGTTCTTGATTAATATCACAAAGGCTTGCTGATGTGGTTTAGGGCACTGTGTGACTTGAACCTAAACAAAACTTCACTGTCATGCTGACTGTTGTAACTTTTTATTTCAGCCAACTTGGACACTTGGAATCAGTTTAATATCTCTGTTCCATTTTAATTCAGTCCTCTTGTAAAACGTTATTGTACTGTGAGTTATGTAAAAGATCGTTTTTTAAGATGGTGTTCCTGCTATTTTGCAAAATACTGTGAAGCAAGTACAGGGCGTGTACTTATGGAAGATTTTGGGTGACACAGATGTCCATTACTCATTAGCTCCATTACCTGTGCAGTGCAAGTGGAAAAGCTCTGTATGTACATACACCTTATTGACTTTAGCAAAACCAGTATTTTTATTTGGTACATTGCTATGTTCAAACGTAGTGCAATTCATGGTGGTCTAACACCTCAGTGCTGTAACTACGGCGTGAGTTACTTGTTCCGAATCCTGCTGTCTGCTGCACTACACACATCAGCCGCGGTGTGATCTGCTGTTGGTAGAACAGTTTTTACTAGGCATATTAATTAGCATGCATGGAAAAGTCATATGTATTTACATTACTTTAGCTACTACTTTTTAGCCTGGTCAGTCAGGTTCCAGGCAAACAAATCACTGGACTAGTCAAGCTATGGAGTTTGTATTTGCCCACCGGACTATCTAATATATTTATGATTTGTCCACTCCTACAGTTAACAATATGAGACTTTCTTCTGTCTTCCATTTCCCACAGTAAACTGATGACCCATGTGGCATCACAGTTCTCCTCCAGTTATGTGTTTTATTGGAAGGAGTATTTTGGAGAGCAGCCGCTGCTCTATCCTCCAGGCTTCGATGGCAGAGTTGTCTTATATCCGACCAACCGTAATCTAAAAGACTACTTAAGCTGGAGACAGGCTGACTGTGAGTGAGATTTTATTTTTCTCTTAAGAAAAACTATTTTTATGACTGCAAATTCATGTTTCTCTGACAAATATATACACACACATTTTTTACACACACAATAATTTATTTATTTATTTATTTTATGGTAATTAATTCTCAGCTCAACAAAGCAGATGTGGCATCTCAAGATAAAGACTTGCCTGTTTAGCCTTTGATTAAATTTATATTCAGTGATTCTTGTTATTAATCATAATTTTTATGATTCATTTAACCTGCAGGTCACATTAACAACTTGTACAACACTGCTTTTTGGACACTGGTGCAAAAGGGTGGACTCTCCACAGCTCAAGCAGAGGACAGACTAAATGTATGATGTACAGCTAAGCCAATTTGGGTAGTATTTTTACATTTATGGCATTTGGCAGACGCCCTTATCCAGAGCAAATTACATTTATCTCATTTACACAACTGAGCAGCTGAGGGTTAAGGGCCTTGCTCAAGGGCCCAGCAGTGGTGGTACTGGGGATTGAACTCATGACCTTCCAATCAATAGTCCAATGTCTTAACCACTGAGCTACCACTGCCCTAAGTATTTAATTTATTGCTATAAATGAACACATCTTATGGAGTCATTTGAAATTAGATATAGATGAGTTGATAAATACATTTTGAATTTTGTATTTATTTTAGATTCATCACTTGCCACACATACATCCTTTAATTTTTTTTTTATTATTTCAGGGAACTTTTTCTGCAGATAAGAATGAAATGCTGTTTTCAGATTTTAATATGAATTACAACAATGAATCACCTCTACACAGAAAAGGCACCACATTGATTTGGGAAAAGGTAAGTAGCAATAATAAAAAGCGTGCTAATTTGAAATTTATTACTTTGCTTTCATTTAATAATTGTTTTTTTACATAAACACCCTGCAGGTTGACGAAACGTCGACTAAAACAATCACGTTGCCCAAGGAAGGAGAAAAAGAGGTCACTTTTACACGGAGCAGAAGAAAAGTTACAGCTCATAACTGTGATATAATTGGAGATTTGTTCTGGGAAGAACATCCGGACATTTTAGAGGAAGACAGCTGCTGAATATAAACAGGGTGAAAAGACTGGACCTGGACTAATAAATGTTTTAGTGTTGACACAAACATAATAAGATTTTCTTTATTTCCACAAAATAAAAGGTTTGAATATATAGTAGTTTTTGTAGTGCTTTTATTTGCCGGGCTAAAGAATGACTGACTCATGTGCTCTGCCTTAAGGAGGAAAATACTATTCCTAGTTATAATTAAGAAACAGTTCTATTGTTCCTTCTCATACAGGTCACTTCCCAAGTCAGAAATTATTCAGATTATTAATTTGGATACAAGGAAGAACCTGGATGAACATGCACCTCAGCTCTGACACCACAAGGTGGCATCATGTAGCTTTCAGACATTGCTCAAGAATCTGACCTACATGTTAAATCTGTCCCTTACTTCTATGGAGGCTTCTGCATTGTCTGGTGGGATTTTAATAATCAGTTAATTAGAAAATATTTTGCCTATTACAGTCATTGAAATCATTAGCTCCTAGTCCATCATAATAAAATGAAAATAAAAAGGATGTGCACTTTGTTGTTCTGTTACATTGTTTGTTCGCAAAATACTAAATATGGGTCCTGGATCCTATCCAGAGCTCAGGTTTGTGTAGGTGTGGTGTTTCCCATGTTCTCCCCATGTCTGCATGTGTTTTCTCCGGATTCTTCGGCCCAGCAACAGATTCGCATCTCACCCTGGGTGTTCCTGGGAGAGGCTCTGGATCCACTATGACTCTGACTAGGGTAAAGCGGTTACTCTAAAGATGAATCACACACATACACATACATACATACATACACACACACAGTTAGGTCCAGAAATATTTGGACAATGACAGAGTTTTTGTGATTTTGCCTTTATACACCACCACAATGGATTTGAAATAA